>CM077812.1:44303029-44598029 GCA_039764185.1 Tamarix austromongolica | reverse complement strand
TAAGTACTTACAGTGGAACACCATGCGAAAAGGGGCCAGACCGGTCGACCGGCGAATAATAGTGGCCAAGTACTATGGTATCCTGGAGACTGATCCACCGACGAATAATAGTGGTCAGGAGC
Source organism: Tamarix austromongolica (assembly GCA_039764185.1). Taxonomy (NCBI): domain Eukaryota; kingdom Viridiplantae; phylum Streptophyta; class Magnoliopsida; order Caryophyllales; family Tamaricaceae; genus Tamarix; species Tamarix austromongolica. The sequence goes on along the minus strand of CM077812.1, from coordinate 44,597,907 downwards.
TTTATGCCCTGTGTGTTTCCTGTACTCGCGTGGATTTGATAAAAAGCATGATGTGAATCAACTTCTAATCAGGGATTAATTAAGTAATTGAATCTAATTATATATGGGCCTTTATATTTTTACCTGGATGATCACATAAGTTTATGTTATCATGATTATGCTCTATTATTATTCTACATTATTTATGTGTTGTTATATGTTGGCCTTAGTGCTCGGTTACCTTACTCAGTACATAGCGTGTTGATCACCATTTTCATGGGTGTTACTCATTTCCATGAGTAGTATGCCCTTCTAACTTTATGCAGTGGGCGAGACAACAGTTGGGGCTTAGTGTTGAGCATGTTTGGCTCGAAGTTCGAGAGTGTCATGGCCGTATTTTCTCTTTATGTGACTTTATTTCACTATGTTATTCTTTTATATTGCATTTATTATTTTATCAATTATTACTTGTAATGAGTATTTCAAATAAATCTTTTATCGATTACAAGATTATTTCCTCCAAGAAATTTTGATTTCGCACTCTAATTTCTATCTTATTATTAAGTTTATACGTACTTTGATTTTGATATATGAGTCTTTCTAGTTTCTTATGAACTGTTGGTTTGAGTTTAAATGTTAATCTTTTCTTTAGCCTTAGCACTTGGTACTGAAGCGATCAGACATAACCGGTTTGGTACTAAGTGTGGCGGTAACATCCCTAGAATTCATGGGTTTTAATTTAAGAGTTTCTATTTTAATTACCTCCACTTTTCTTTTAAAAAAATTAGTGAATTTTGGGGTGTTACAAATTTCTTTTGGAGCAATAGTGGGGTTATGAAGAAGCTACCATTGGTTAGATGAAGTGTGATCCAAAGACCCAAAAGCCTAGGGGATTGGGTATTGGGGACTTAACCATGAAGAATGACGCACTCTTACTCAAATGGTGGTGGAGGTTTTATACGATAGAAGGGGCGTCTTGAAAAAGTATTATTTCATCCATTTATTCTGATGATCATTTTGGAAGTCTGCAGATCCCAGCTCAATAGAGGGGATGGGCCTTAGGATGGACATTATTAAAATCAGAAGGATGAACCTCATCCTTAACTCAGGTCCAAAGATTTCTTTTGCAGATGGTAGAATAGTAAGGTTTTGGCATGATAACAAGGTGGGGCAAGGGCCCTTAAAAGGTATTTTTTCGAGGATCTTTATGATGTTAGATTAATAGAAAGAAAAAGTAGCTGATATGGGTTTTTTGGGATAGGTCATAGTGGATCTAGAATTTTTTATGGAGGAGATGATTATTATCATGGGAGGAATCACAAATGGAAAAGATGGAAAGTCTAATCAAGTAGGTTATCTTGGGTAAGGATAGAAAGAATAAGATTAGTTGGGTATATGATGATACAGGGGTATTCTCTGTTAAATCTTTTTATGAGGCCTCTTATCAGAGTATTCTCGGGGATAATTTGAATAGTAGCACCGGCAATAGGATTTGAATTGGCATAGCACCACCGAGGATTGAGTTTATTTCTTATTTCGCAATTCAACCGAGACTTAATACAAAAAATAGACTTGTTAGACTGCATATTGGTGATATAAGTGAATCAGGGTGTCCTTTTTATAGAATTGAGCAATAGTCGGTCAATCACATTTTCCTTTACTACATTGTGATGGGGAAGATCAGGTATGAGATATATGACTAGATTATATGCACTTGGGTGATGCTGAGGTCCACTAAAGATAATGTTGTTGCTTGGTTAGGAGCTAAAAAGGAAGGTATGAAGGGAAATTTTTGGTTAACAACTTTCTTCTAGATAATGGAAACTATTTAGAAGTTCAGAAATAAGATAGTGTTTGAAAATTTTCAAGTTTGCAGAAGATGGATGGTTATGCTTATTAAATCAAGGATTGGTTTATGGATCAAGAATAGAATATAAGAATTCCATTATAGAATCGATGAGGTAGTTAATAATGTGCAGGCTTTTCTGTGAGTTGGGAATACAGTAGGGTGTGTCCTTATTAGTTTGACCTAAATTCTAATTTTAATTTTATTTATATATTAATTCCTCTCAATTATAAAAAAATGTGCATAAAAAAATATATATAACATTAGCTAAAGCCTAGAATTAGAAGATGACAAAAACTGGGTTCTTTGTTTAACAGTATTAGCTTAAGTTAGTCAAGTGGGCTAAAATTATCCGAAAAAACAAAATAAAATCAAATGGGCTAAACTTATTGAAAAATTATAATCATTCATCAGCCGAAATCAAGTTGCCGTGACCCCATCATTGGATCTCATATACAAGTAAAATTTATTTGGAAGCAAAGAACAATAAAACTAGTCCATCATCATAACTACAGAATACTATATTATTATTATTATTATTATTATTATTATTATTATTATTATTATTATTATTATTATTATTATTATTATTACTACATAGGTAATAATAAATAAATAATATCCATAGTTGTGCCTCAATAATAGAGGCAGCAATGATGCGTATTTAAGCCAAGTTCGTTCTTTTTCTTATTGTTTGTTACATTTTGTAGCTGCTCCAATGAGAGATGCACAAGAGATGATTTTCCCTCTTAATCCTACCTACTCATTCATGTCACTGGTCTTTTAAATCTGTGGCAAGCAATTGGACGGGTCAAGTTACTATCAGATTGTACCGTATAAAAATTGAATAATCTTAGTTTTAGATGATCTCAAAATATTTTATCAGATTATATTGGAAAATATGTGACTCAAATTATTTTAGATTTGAATAGTCTCGGATGATTTTGTGAGATCAGATCATTTTGAGTATTGTTCAGGTTATTTTATGGTCATATAATATCGAAACATTTTATCTAATTGGGTCAGATAGCATTGAGATCGGATAACATTAAATTAGAGTAAATTCATATTATTTTATTTTGAGTCACATTTGAGTGGAAAATGCATCTAATTTTTTGTGTAACATGGCTTTTGGCATCGGCTCAAAAGTACAGTAGTTAAGAGACTATAGTTACATGAATATGATGCAAAACTTGATTTGTAGGCTATAGAGTTCACCATCTGGATTGCAGTAAATGTTTGGTATAAAAAATGTGGTGAAAATTAAAAGGGTCATGTTGCAAATGATGTTGAGATAGAGTATATTATTGTCGCAATAACTGAGTAAATTTTTCCTTACAGGATTGGGGTTTCGTCCCTATAGAATTGCCTTAGTAGGCTTTGCTGTAAATTCAAACATAATATTTTATGCATGTTTTAAATATGTCATATTGTAAATTACCTATTTTCTCATAGTTTTGTTACTTACAAGTTAAAATAAGGAATTAATATAAAGGGTAGTGCAACAAATGATGTTCAGGCTGAGCTAATTGTATTTGAATATGTTCTAGGTGGATACCGTTAAGATAATATTTGGTAGTCCCATAGAGTGTCTCCCTTGAAATTAGTTGCATGAGCAAGAAAAAAATGATTAAACCATCTTGACACACTAATTTCCATGTGCCGAATTTTCTAATTTCAATACTTGTTGGAAGTGGAAGAAAGGGCTATGAAAATTTTGAAGCTAGTTGTGGGATATAAATTCATCAGGGAGTGTAATTTTTAAGATAGCTCCCACTCATCTGTATAATGTATACCACCCGTGGGTCTTACCTTATAGCTTTAGGATAGCAAATGCATCGATCAATGAGGCTATATAGTATTTAGCACCTATGTTATGATAAATAGTATGATTTTTTTAGATTCATTATTGGATTAATTTAGGCTCACCAATTAAAATATTTATGTTCATCTCATAAAATTATATATGTTCATTTAACAAACCTTATCAATTCCACCCCTAAATCTATTATGTTTAACAAATATATGAACTTATATGTTATATACTATGAACTTATATTTTATATGTCATAAAATTTTATGTTCTATGCTCTGAACCTAATGATAAACATTACCATGATGTCATATACATAATTTATTTAATGTTAGTATTTTTTTTTTTTGGTGATTCTAATAAGTTCCTAGGGGACACATGTTAGAATAACTAAATATAGTTGAATTGGTCATTGGCTCAAGTTGAAAAATGTCAAAATTCATCTAATAGTGATCATCCATCTTGTCCAATACGTATTTTGATTAGTTTTTACATAAAATTATATAATATTTTCATTCTTAATAAAGGAAATAATAAAAATAGTCACTAATATAAATCTACTCCTTATTGCCAATCTTGATTTTTGATAAGAGGTTGGAAACAGAGTGAAATCGAGAGAATAAAATTATAACACCCCCAAAATTCACTCATAAAAAAATTAAAAGAATAAAGCGGAAGCTAAAATAGAATTTGGGGAATGTTACCACCACATCTAACATAAGATAATGTCCACCATCTATCTCATGCTAGATGCAAGGCTAAAACCTATCAAACCAAAATTTCAAACATCTACACTATGAGGATAAACACCACAAAGAGATATCCACAGGCAGATGGAAAGTGAATAAGTTCACTAAATAAAATTATCGCTGAATGCATTAGCGGAACCTATGAAATAAATATGGATTTTAAAAGCTTATCAGAGTACGAGAAATTAAAAGCCAATTGCAACACACTTGAAATTTTAATTACAATACTTGAAACTTCCAAAAATAAATACAGTTAAACAAGACAATTCCCAAAGGATCAAACTCCAAATTGCCTACTCTCTCAAGCCAAGCCTTCCACCCAAATACAATATCCGACCTCAAACCTGCATAAGAGGTCTACTCCCCACCATCAATGGATCATCACAGGACCCATTCAACAAAGGAAGCATCAGTACGGGGCCGATACTAAATAAATCAAGACTACCCCACTCATGGAAGGAAACATGAAACACGTAAGATATGAAAGACTCTAGCTTACAATTCTCATGCTCAATTATACATGTATTATATACAAGGGAACATAGGGTCATGGATTCATACTTATGAGTACATTACTAGACATGACGACACATAAGATATAAGCGTACAAGAAATCACGATCGCATGCTAAGTAGCACCAATCCAACAATCCAATGATAATCATTATTACATCCAATTTTATTTATTTATGATGAGTTCAGGGACCCTACTATTCTTAAATTGGTGGAACGGTCTGAAGCACCTCTCGGGGACAACACACTCGAGCCACTATTATCATCCGGTGGAACGAACCATACACCTCTCAGGGAAAAACGCTCTTGAGCCACTATTCTTAATTGGTGGAACGGTTTGAATTACCTCTCAAGGAAAACACACCTGAGCCACTATTATCATCCGGTAGAACGGACCCTATACCTGGTCTTGACTCAAGTAATCTTCCACTTTAAATTATTAGTGTCTTATTCATTACTTATCTCATATCATATTCTTATTCAAATTGAGTATATAGCCCCACTATTCTTAATCCAGTGGAACGGAGTGAAGCACCTCTTAGGGACAGGCCACCTAAGCCACTATTATCGTCCGGTGGAATAGACTCTACACCTCTCAGAGCAAAACGCTCCTGAGCCACTAGTTTAAAATGGTGGAATGGCTTGAATCACCTCTCAGGGACAGCACACCTGAGCCACTATTATCGTCCGGTGGAATGAACCGTACACTTCAGCCTAACTCACATAATCTTTCACTTTAAATTATTAGTATCCTATTCAAGGATTTTAACCAACCATAAATTAAGCCCACATGAATAATTCCATGACATAAAGATACAGCATAGGGTATCATATAACTTCAATCCATACTCAACCCTCCACATACTCAAATACATACCATATTCAAACATCATATTAACACGCATTTGCATTGAGGCTACAAGTTCATACATACGTACAATTACCACGCTAAACATAGCATACGTTGGATAGAATTAAATGATCAATAAGCATAGTCATCACCTTCCACTTGGAACAGAAACACATCCAGATTCCATCATAAGTAAAGATAAGTAGTGACTTACCTAAATCCGAAGCTAGCTAAACAAATTGAGAAAGAGGGAGAGCTATCGAAAGCTCGACAATCCACGAGAAAGTTTTCCTAGATTGCCGATAGAAATCAGAACTAGGTTATAAACTATCTTATCAATTAATAATTCACATATTCTAATTAAATAAACACAAACGAACACAAACAATTTTCCTTGGAAAATGTGTCTAAAACTTAGGAATAAAGAGCATAGCTCTATTAAGATTTAAAATTAAATATTACTCAAATTAGGTTAAATACATATCACTTAAAGTATTTTAAATTGATGTGGAAGCTAGGGAAATGATAATAGAAGATAAGTTATTTTCTTGAAAATAATTTATTAGTTAGGTTTTACAACCCAAAAGACAAACCAACCATTTGTATAGAACGAAATCCAACCCGATATGATAAAAACGTAATACAAATGATTTAAAATCAAAGCCCGAAATCAATTAGGAAAAGATGCATAGCATAATCAATTTCATATAATCATCTCTGAAAATCAGGGTCTTTAATACCTGAACTACAAACCAACTAATTAACTTTTATTATCTCAATTTGATAGATTAATAGTACGATCAAATAAATTTTAAATAAATATAGATAATCAATTTCAACAAAAATAATATTCCGAGTAGCCAATTTAAGACTATCGATTTCTGAAATTAGGGTTTCACACCGAAGATACAAACTTGAATAATTTAAATAAATTAAATCCAAGTGTTATAATGAAATTACGACCATTTCAACTATTTCTATAAATTCAATTTTTAGAAAAAAAAACTATACAAATGACCAATTTCATAAGTTCACTTGAAATCTAGGGTTTTAGGTCCGAAAATACAATTTGGTTGAATTCAATTAACTTAATTAAATTGAACGTTTAAAAATGAAATTAAACACATTTTATAATATATCATATAATCAATAAATCAAAACCAATAAAAGAAATACCCTATTTGGCAAAATTTGGTTTTTTGAGCCCAGCATATAAATCCAATCAATTCATGCTGAAGTATATAAATTTATGGTTTGAAAATGTAATTAAATGTATTCTTACATAAATTATATAATCAATTGAATAAAACGACCCGATTACACAATCTAATTTTGTCCTGCAATAGTTTTGACTCAAAAATCTAATTCCGATTAATCGCGCACAATTTTTCCAAATAAATACTTTCGATATAAAATTAAATACATTTCAAATAATATTATAAAATCAATTGAGCAAAACGACTCAATTATGCAACCCAATTTCATTACACACGAATTTTGACCTAGAAATCAAATTCCGATTAATTTCGCATAAATTTCTCAAAATGACGGTTTCGACATGAAATTAGATACATTTTAAAATGTATTATATAATCAATATATCCAAAATCACCAAATCGGGCGAATCCAAAAAATTGAGGCTTAACCCGGCCAAAAATTCAATTTCCAAAATTCCAACATAAACCATACAATTAACTTATCCAAATCAATCTCACAACATATATACATAACCAAATAATTAATTTAACTTATCATAAGCTAATTTATATCAATTAATCAAATCAAATGTTAGGGTTTTTCATAAATTTGTACCAAAAAAGAATTAGCAAATTGGGACGAGTGGAGGCTGGAGAAGCTTCGTCGGAGGTCGAGGACAGTTCGACGGCCATCACTAGAGCTTGCTAGGGCCGGACAATGGCGGCGCAGCCTGCTCTATGGCTGCTGCTGTGTGCGGCTATTGCGTCTTTCTTCAGCTGCTGTGTGCGGCTGGAGGAGCAGGGAGAAGGAGGAGGTGAGGGAGGCTGGGGCTGCAGGATGGGAGCATGGAAAGAGAAGAGAAGAGAAGAGAAAAAGGAAAAGGAAGAGGGGGGTCAGGTCACCAGCGGGTTTGGATGTTTTTTTTAATACAAATACACATATAAAATAAAATATTAAATATTTAAAATTATTATTGGAAGATTTTATCTAAAATTTATTCCACAAAAAACATTTCGTAAGAATCCGAAAGCTTAAAATTAATAAAATAGCTATATAAAGAATTTCAGAAATATTTTCGAAAGAATTTACCAACGAACGCAAATATCTATATTATTTAAGGAAATATATTATAAGACCCTGAAATAATATTTAAAAACATATAAGAAATATTTAAGTCAAATTCTAATAAACCGAGACTAATTTAAATAATTTTTGAAACCAATTTTTCGCAAATTAAAAAGGGTAAAACGGAAGAAAATTAATTTCGGAAAGAAATTTATAAATAAGCTCCGAAAATCTTTTTAATTTAAAACTTTCCAAAAATATTAATGATTTTCGGAAATGAAAAAACTTAAAGTCAGAAATATTTTCCACAGATAAAATCATTAAAATAATGTTGACTATTCAAACAGAAATTCTATAATTTAAATAATATATATATCGTTAACGAAATATAACTCCAAAACAAAACCGTAATCACACGATAAAGTTATAATAAAAAACAAATCCAAAATATAAAATCAAAATACGAGAAAGAACGGGAATACATATTTTTAACTGAAAATTGAAATCATATGAATATAATAAAATCATGGTTATGAACGAATTTATCTAGAATGGTGGGTAATGACAATGATTAATTAAATTCAAATATGAAGTCAAAATTGTCGACAAATCCATAAAAGGAATCCAAATTAAAATAATTAAATGTTTACATCAAATTACGCTAATAAAATTATTAATCTTAATAAAATTAGATTTTAAAAATATAGATATTACAAAAACCTAGATATTTGGTTTGATTTTCCTGCTCTTCTTGATGATATAGCCACTCTTCCAACTCTGGTCAATTCATGTGTATATTAAAATCATTAAAGATATTTATCAAATTATTAATTCTAGATCCATGGATTTTGATCATGTTGGCTAATGATCTCAAATGAATCTATATATGTATAAAAACGGAGTTGTCTAGCAGACAATATAGAGACAAAATTTTCCGCCTAAACTATATCCATTATTACTAATCATAAAATACTGTATTATTACTAATTATTGTTATTTCTAATTAATATAATAGAATAATTAATATAACTATTTATTAATATAATATGACTATTCATCTCCTATGTGCATTAAATGTATATAACTATTCATTTACTGCACATATGTCAAACAATTAATTTTAATAAAGTATTAATTATATATTTTCTAATAAAATATTTTCTTAATTAATTATCCGAACATATGTAAAAAACTATTCATTTCCTGCGTATTAATTAAATTATCGGACTATTTACCTCTTGCATATTAATATATAAATAATTAATACACCAAAGTGCATATTCATTTGCTTCACATGCATATATCCATTAATACAATTCGATTATTTATCTTTTATGTGTAGCAAATGTATATAACTATTCATTTGTTGTATATATGTCGAACAACTAATTTTAATAAAGTATTAATTAATCAAATATTTTTTTAGTTAATTACCTGAACATATATAGTCAACTATTAATTTCCTGTATATTAATTGAATTGTCAAACTATTCATATCCTACATATTAATATATAAATAATTGATAAATAATTAATACACCAAATAAAGTGTATAAACTAATCGACCAATATATATGCATCTGCTGCCATTAATGCAATGCAACTAGCAAATACAGATAACTAATTTTAATGAAGTATTATTTTTTTCTTTTTTTTTTAAGGTTAGATCAACATCAATAAAATATGATATTGATGATAATAATAATTTTATTATTTATTATTAATAATATGACTATTATTATTATTAATATAACTATAATAATTATGACTATTGATATAATTTATATTAATATAATTTTGATAATTATTATTATCATAATTTATAATATAATAATGATAATTATTATTATGATAGTAATGAATATTAATATAATTGATTATTACTATTATGAATATTATCATGATTAATGATATAATTATTATTAAAAAAATTAATAATGATAGAATGACAACATTAGTTATTATCTAAAAATAGAGTTGTTTGGCAGATAATATACATACAAATTTTTCTGCCTAAATTATACCTATTATTACTAATCACATATTGTCACTGTCATATATTATTAATAATTAATAAGGTCAAATAAATGATGAAAAACTACTGCGTATTAATTGATTTGTTAAACTATTCATCTCCTATGCTATATAACAACAAAATAATATTCATCTCCTATTTATTAATTGAGATCTTTATCTATTGCATATATGTCGAACAATACATACTATAATCAAGAATTTTCTTAATTAATTATCTAAAAATATGCAGCCAATTATTCATCTTCTGCATATTAATTGAGTTGTGAAACTACTAAATGTATGAATGTAACTATTCATTTGCTACACATATGTCGAACAACACATATTAATCAAGTATTTTCTTAATTAATTTCTTAAAAATATGCAGCCAACTATTATTAATTGAATTGTCAAACTAATGAATATATGAATGTAACTATTCATCTTATATATACAGCAAATTTATATAATTATTGATCTTCTGTCATTAATACAACACAACTATTCATCTCTTACATGCAACAAATGCATATAACTATTCATCTGCTGCACATATATTGAACAATACATATTAATCAAGTATTAATTAAGTATGTTATTAATTGATTACTTGAACATATATAACCAACTATTCATCTCCTGCATATTAATTAAATTGTTAAACTATTCATCTCTAATATAATAATATATAAATAATTAATACACCACCCGTATATTGCACGGGAAATTGTAACTAGTTTTCAAATAATTATAAGGATTTGAAAACCATGTGCGGTGTGGATATATCTCCTTGCGTTTCGAACATTGCATTTACCACATCATAAGGTGCGAAGGAGTCAGCTATCCAAGACATCAGAGACACGTCTTTAATTTTTTTATACCTGTGTGGATCACCGTAATCAATTCCCATCACATACGTGTACATCACAATGCAGGCCTTTGCCATGCCATTTATTTATTTTATTTTTTAATATAAAAAGTAGTACATACAACACTGATTACAAGCACGATATACATATATGAATAGGGAAAACATGTAGCTCAAGACAAACAAACAAAATTAAGGATCTGGATCCCATTTTCCTCTTCCTCTTCTTCTTCTTCTTCTTCTTCTTCTTCTTCTTTTTTAATAAATGCACGACCTATGATTAGCCAAAAAAACACAAAATACAACTTAATCACCCAACTCGTCCGACATATCGATGGTAGGAATGTGACGGTTGACGACCTTATCGGAATCTACAAACCCCTGTTCCTCTAATTCACTTGATCCTCCCTTAACTTCCCCATCATCTCCTTCTATGGCTGACTCCTTCCATTCCCTCACTTTGTCGCAGAAATTTTTAGTCATTCTCCTTATCTCTAATTCTTTAAGCTTAGGGATGGACTTTATCTCTTCGGGGAATGTCTTCAAATTGTGGCAACTCCAAATACTTAATCGCAAAAGACTTGGCATTGCTCCTTTTTCAATGGTCCACTTTTCTAAGTTTTCTAGACGATATAGAGCTAGATAACCAAGTTTAGGAAACCCTCCATTTGAACATGTCATGTCCTTTCCCACATAAGAATGCCAATCAAAAATCAATTTTCTCAAGTTGGGTAGCTTCTCTAGGATTTTCATAGCATCAGGATTCTTGATTTCGGTGGAATCTAAAATTAAAGCAGTTAGACCATGAGGAAGCATGTTGGATCCCAAGGAACAACCACCTAATGATGATGATGATCTCGACGATATCCTTCCCACTATCTCTAGCTTCATCTTATTTGAACACTTGAAGTCCCATAAAGCACCTGGTTCGTCTATTAACAATTTCCCTCTCAATCTAATGAACAAATGTTTAAGACACCCATTCAAAAGGCTTTGAGAATTTTTGATATGCTTTAAGTCTTCTTTTTTCTCGATTTCTCGGGTTATTGATAATTTTCTCAAGTTAGCAAGCTTGGCCACATCTTTCAACCGATGAAGTCCATCATAGTTACACAGGACCTCCATATTATGATTTAATAATGCATCTTCTCCCTCTTGATGAAACTTAGACAACATAATTTTATATGCATTCCCTTTTTCCATTGAGAGGTTTGTAATCTCATACGGCATATATACATATCTCAACTGCCTCATTCTCCATATCATATCAGGCGACCATTTTACTATGGAGAAACTTCGTAAATCAAGCGTATGTAGGCTCTTCAGCTTCACGATTGAAGATGGCACCTCCCAAATCTCATAGCTTCTTATGCTTAGATACCTCAAGTGGACCAACTCCCCAACTTCCTTGGGCAAAATAACCTTGTGAACGCCATAAAGATACAACACTCGAAGCAATCTATATTGCTTGATGATAGCTTTTATCGATATAGAAGATTCAAAAGGGATAAATTTACCGCACAAAAATAATGACTTGACATGTATTGGTGCGTTACTCTTTTTGTTGGGGTTTGCAACACCACTAGTTATCCATTTATAAAAATCATCTTTATCACCGTGAATAGCCAATCTTCGATATCTTTTTCTTATATTCAATGTGAAACCTGGTGGTGGTGGTGACATATGGCTAATTGATGATGATGAGGTTGCTGAGTCTCCTATGGTCAGTACCTTGAGAAAGTTTTCTTCTGCTGCTTTGGATATACATAATTCTCTCACCATATCATGGACGCGGCATGTCTCTATCCTTCCATTCCACCGAGTTGACCCCACTTGTACCATTGATCTATCCACCAACTCTGCCAAATATGATTCACCCAACTCCTCCAAGATGGATCCTTGTTGATGAATATGATCCTTGCTATATGAGCTGTTGGTTGAAAGAAATCCTTCGGCCATCCATAACTGAATCAATTTTGTAGCCGGAATCTCAGCATCTTCTCGAAAGATTCCCAAGTAAAGGAAGCAAGGTTTGAGATGAAATGGCAAATCATAGTAGCTTAATGACAATACTTTATCACAAGATAGGCCGCCCTCTTTTGCATTGGGTAATAATCTTTTGATATTGTTACGCGTATTTTTCCACTCTTCAAGTGACTTTTTTGTCACTAAGATTCCTCCGAGTGCAGCAATTGCCAAAGGCAAGCCTCCACAATGTTGCAGCATTTCCTCCACCAACTTATTTGCTTCATCACCTACAATGAATTTAACTATATCTTGAATGGACGCAAATTCATTCTAATGCATAAGCTAAAATATTTTAATAAGCACATACCTAATACATGAATTGCTTATACAAAAGAAAACCTTAGTTTGATGGATCCCAATACATATGTTATTGTTAAACATAAATATTTTGTGGTTTACTTTTAAATATTGATCAGCAATGAAAGTTTTGAATTTGTTTTTAAAATTTATAGAATGATTTTATGTGTGTATTTTTTTTTTTTTGTGACAACTTTCTTCATCTTCATAATTAGTACGTCATCATCATAAACAACTTCAAAAAAGAGAATTATATACACTATTTGTTTTAAAATGAAAGAGATGAACATGTACTTTTAGAAATGTATATGTATATTCTATGGAGTTCAATTTTCATCTATAAGTAGTGTAGTTGTAACATAACTAAACCCTAGAGAGAGAATCAATTCTCAACCAACACATCTATATATTTCAAAGAAAAATAACGATGGTTATAGTAAATTAAAATGATAAGAAAATTAAATAAAAACAATACACAATTTGAAAATATTCCAAAAATATCTATAAATTTAGAATTTCTTCCATTTATAATTGTTTTATACAACTAGGAAAATCTTCGAAACTTTATAGTCTTGATCATAGTGATATTTGAATTTCAAATGATAAATAAACAGAAGAGATTTTCTAGATCCATTTATAAATGTACTTTTGTCTTGAGTGTAGTCTTATATCGGTAAACATACAAATTTCTTGATGGACCTCCTAGTTTCCTTCAAAGTGTTTAAAATATTAGAAAAATTCTTACAAAGTTTAATCACGAATAACCAATGTCTAAGAGTGTAAAATTTTTAAAATACAAAAACTAAATATTTATAAAATATATAAGTTATTTTTGAAAGTTTGGAAAAAAAATGTGTAATGATTTATTTCAATTTGAAAAAAAAAAATATTGATCCAAAAAAATCAAAATTTCATGAAGCTTTAAAATTATTTTTTAGATTATCTAATGAATATATTAAAATTTGTAAAATATTAAAACAATTATCAAAAAATATAATTTTCAAACATTTTTAGAAAGTTTTGTAACTGCAATCTAATTGTTTCAAATTTTATGATTGAAAAAAAGGAAGGATGATACTTTTTTTATTCTAAGAGCATGTTTTCATATACATAATTCATTATGTCATTTTATTCTTAAAATAAACATGTTTCAATTATTATATCAAAATAAAAAGATTAATTAAATTTAATAATTACCTTATAATTTTTGAAGTTTTTAATTGAAAGCACAAAATACTCCTGGAAAATTTCTTTGAATATTTTTGGAATTTCAAATAAAAAAAAATACATACCTTTGAATTTTTTCATTACTTCTACAGTGTTTTAGGAATTATATATATTGTAAGAAAATTATTTTATATGGAATTTATGATTAATAAATATAATTGGAAATTTTAATTGAGAATGACTAAAAGTCTAAAAAAATCAAAATTTTTGATAATTTGAAAAGATTTCACCGATGCTAGAAAAACGTTAATTGATGCTAAACATAGAAACTATATTTAGAATTCTTAGGAAATGTTGATATTTTACATTTTTTTAATATGTAAAGATATTTATATAAAAAAATTCAAATTTTCTTAGATGAGGTATTTTAGGAATATTTAACTTCCATAAATCATGGAATTTTTGTATGATTTTCTTAACTATTAGAATGTTTTAAGGAGTATATGTTAGCGATTGAATGTTTTCAGAAATAGTAGAAATTTTAAACAATTCCTAAAACTTCTATCAAGTTTTTAAAAATTTAAATAGTAGAAAGTCTAAGGCTTTGGAAGAAGAAATACCCGCTCAATTTGGAAAATAGCCAGACGTATGGTGCATTTATTATAACCTTCATGGGAAATCATAACGGTAAGTACCTAAGAATTTGATTACTTAGTTTATTGTACATGAGACTCATTTAGAAAACAGAAAATGAGCCAAGCTCAAGTCGAATGGCTTAACTCGACTGGATTCATTAACAAGATCATCCAAAAATGAGAAGAAAAGAATATAGAGAATGCATACCATGCTCTGGTCCAAAGATATTTGATGGATCATTTTGTAGTTTCCTTTCTAGTATCTGCCGGGCATCTTTTTCACTCATAAATGCTTGCTCATGAGTGAGGGCTTTATTATCTGCATATTCGGCAACACTCTTGATACGGGTAGTAAATATCAGTTTTCCAAGAAGTGAATTTGGAAAGGCGGGGCGAAGAGAGTCCCAAGTGTAATTGTTCCAAATATCGTCGAGCACGACCAGACACTTCTTCTCTTGCTGCACGTTACGAAGCTTGTACATTAGAAATTCATTTGCCTGTTCATTACTTACATTCTCTGAGGTCAGGTCTTGTATTAGTTTTATTAGAACGCCTCTAACATCACATTGCTGAGAAATGTAGGCCCACGCAAACGCGTTAAAATACTGCCTAACGTATTTGTGATGATAGACTTTCTTGGCAAGGGTGGTCTTGCCCAAGCCACCGACACCACATAAGGCAACAATATTGCTTTCATTTGAGTTTAGTTTGTTCATCACGACCTCCACATCATTGTCTAATCCAATGATGTTATCAACCTCCACATGATGTGCATAACTCTTTCTCAGTTGTTCTTCCCTATTGACTGACCAATTGCCACCTTGTTCCATTGTTGTAATGCCATACGCCTGAAGCCTAGAAGTAAGCTTCGAAATCCTCAGCGTTAAAGCATCAATATCACTACCCAACTCATGGAGTGTCATGGCTTCCCTTATGATGCAAGAGTACCTTCTCAACTTGTTCAATAGGCCCCCACGACGTTGGAACTCAACTTTGAGGATGAAGGTTTCGATTATATCCTCCGATTCATTGGCCAACCAACTGATTTGCTCGACCCACTCCTGCATTCTTGCGTCACGATCTCGTCTTGCGTCTACATCTTGTAAGAAGCACGACATCCATTTGAGCTCTTCTTGGAGCTCTTCCACTTTTTTTTCTATTCCGTATAGATACTTTGCTTCTTCCACTAGTTGGTCACCGATCCATTGTACTGCTGCACCAACACTTGCCGCCATTCAAGCCTTATAAGAAAACTAATTAAGTTTTTTTTTTTTTCCTTGGAACAAAGAATGTTGCACAAAAAATAACGGGTCTAAGAGGCGTGCTTTACCTATTATGCATATCAAACTATATATAGAATATATTAGCTGGACCCTAGAACTACAAGGTGAAAAAAGTCAATCAACTGGGGTCTTTGTTTTAGGTACTATTTGGTTTTAAGAATGTTTAAAGAAAAGAAAATTAAAATCAAAATATTTTCCTTTAAAAATTTCTTAAAGAAAATTATATAGTCAATCATTAATAATTTTATACCATCTTCTTTTCCTATTCCATTATATTATATAAACCATACATAAAAAATTATTTTTTTATTATTTTCTTTAATTCTTTCCATGAACCAAATAAAACATTAGCATCTATGATGAAAAAAAATCCGACCGTAGATTAGTGGTTCCCAAATTTAAGGGAAAGATTGTACTTGTAAAAAGTTACCTTAAAGTTAATATTATAACAAAATTTTAGGGTATTTAAAGTGGCAAAAATAAGATGGATTAGGCTGTACGAGACTCAAAAGCTACCAACCGTTGGGTGCACGTCATTTTACTTCTTTTTAGTATCTTTTTCAGGTTATTTTTACCATTTGAATGTATGTGATGTCTTTTTTTTTTTTAAATAGTTATCATTATTAATAGTAATAAAAAATTTATCTATAAATGCATCATATTTTATTTAATAATTTTTTATATCATCTTTTCTATATTTTTAATATAAAATTATTATATTAAAATTTAAGGAAGGACTGTGGAGACCGACCGGGGAGTAATACTATACGGTAAAGGTCAAGTGGGGTGTTTGTGTCGGTACTCAATTCTAATAAAAAGATAAATAAATAAATACATCAAAGACACGTTTGGAAAATAGCGTCACCGAGGACGGTACGCAGCGCATTAATTTCACTTACTGACAAGTACTACTATGGATCACGTGGTCTATAAGAAATAATTTCCTACAAAATTCCGCTACATAATCTTCTAAAAAAGACAGTAACCTTGTATTAGAGGTGGCCGTTAATTTTATCATCGATCAATAAATTTACCTTAAAAACGTAAATGATATGTGTCTGTGATTGTGGATGACGGTGATTTTTGTTACCTACAGAAATAGAACTTGTATATTATAGTTATTCGAATTATTTTAGTTATTTTTGTTTTTAAAGATCTACATATTCTTTCGCTATCTAACATATATATCAGGATAGATGATGAGAATAGAATCCGAATCTGTTGGCAAAAAGTAAATGTCTCCTACTGCTAGATCAAAGTCGTCTTCCCGCTAAATAATCTTTCTATGCATAAAAACGGAGTCTTTTTCGACGTATTTTTTATTTGAAATAGGATAATAAAAATTAAAAAAATTATTTTTATATTTTAAATATTTTATGTAAAATAGTTTAAAATTAATTTTTTAATGAATAATTATTTTAGATTTTAATTTAATCTAAAATATATATTTTTTAAAAAAATATTTTTTATTATTATATATTTAATATAAAAATTCTAAATAAGAAAAAAGTCGACCCTTATTAGGCCTTAAAAGCGTCTTTTCAGTTTTTTTTTTTTAAAAAAAAAAACCTTCAATAAAAGAAGAAAAGCCGTGTCTAATGATAGGGCAAAAGAAAAGGCTTGCAATAGACGAACATGTTCCCAAGCAAAATACCATACGGAAGATAGATGTGACACGGCACTCCATCTTCACGTGGAACTGAGATTCTGCATACCTGTTTGTCGGAGCTCATTTTCAAAATTATATGTCAGTCAATTAGGGCACGAATTCTATAATTACGAGTCAAACAATTAGGGTCTTTGTTTTATGGAGCTGTACTATGCATAGTTTTGGTAATGGGACGGGTGAGATTATTGATATATAAATTTATTCATCAGATTAGTGGTTTAAAATAAATAGACTAATAATTTAACTAATTTACTAAAATTCTTAAGTTTTTTATTTCTTTACTTAAATTAGTATGACTAGTGAATTAGTACAAAATACATACTTTAGTGGTAACATTAAACATTTATTTTAGTAATCTTAATTAGTTTGCTTAAGCATGATAGAAATATCAATATCATTACTATTATTTTTTTGTTAATAATATTTTAATATTATCGTCACTAAATTTATTATTGTCATTATGTTATTATTTATAGGGGCCACATTTTTAATCTTTGCATAGGGCCACTAATTACTTTGGATTGGCCCTACCAAGCGTCCTTAAACACTTGATAAGAGTATTAATATTTTTCATATTCCCAGGAATAATGAATTGAGAAAATTTAAAATTTACCTTTTATTTTACCATTATTTTTCCTTTTTTATGTGATAATTATTATGTTATTTACTAATAAATAATGTAACTATAATATTATGAGTAAATTTATTACCTTTTAAAATAATGTATAAATTACTAACATAATTTTCTTTTAGAAACAAATAGATCATATTACTTCTGTGCTTGTAATATTTCATTCGAGGTGAAAGTGTAGACAATTAAAAATTACCATTAAATAGAAAGATATATACTTGCTCTATTTCATAATAGAATTCATATTGCCTTGTTTGCTACATTAATTGTAAGTTTACGAGGGAGTCACACTTCTCTAAGTACCTACTGTCAGGGAGATAATTATTTCACAATATGTTTGGTTTATACTAAAAAAATTAGAGACGAAATGAATTTATCTTTATTTTTAATAACTATGTGTAAGACACAAATATATATAGCAAATAAATTTCTACTTTCTATGGCATTACTTAGTAATTAGATTCTACTTTAAGTGGTTGTTTGGTTAATCTAGTTAAAATTAAATAATCTTATTCTAATAAATACCTATTTTAGATTTAATTTGATCTAAAATGGGTATTTTTATTAAAAACATATTTATCGCTATGAAATAATTAATATAAAAGAAATAAAATAGAAGAAATTTTTTTCACCCCTATTACTCTTATATCAAACAAGTCCTAAATAAAAAAGTAGGAGGGTTAAAGGTGAGATATAATTATTTTTTATTTATCTACTTACTTCAAACCAAACAAACCTATATTTGGTACTTTTAGGAAGCATATCTTCATCAAGTAACCTACTCTATATCAAACGATACCTTAGTTCAACTTTGCCGGTTATAAAATAATAAAATTAAAGAAATAAGAAGCTTGAAATGACTAATATACCCTCTCGTAATTATATTTAAAAACTTAATCATTCATTAATGCGCTTAGGTATAGTTTGGGTAAACTGTAACTATTGTATGTTGCTTGTTGTAGATGACTTACTTATTTAGAATGTTAAAGCGCCCCAAACAATCATTTAACAAAAGATCGAATAAGAATATATGATTCATCTGTTTTATAATATAAAGGATATTCGATTTCTAATTTTATTTTATTTATTTATCAGGAGTTCATAAGACAAATCACTATATGGATATTACAATCACCATAATGGCATAAAATAGTGTAAAATAAAGTTTCAAATCTTAAATCTATTGTCGGTAGGCCTCTAGCTTCTTAAATTAAATGAACAAGGAATATTAGGATTAGAATGAGAGAATATTAATACAAATATATGATATTCTGTTTAAATATAATACTTTTACTGTATGTATGAAAAAAAAAATTACACCCCTTGTACTATAAAAAGAGCGAGTAATAATAATGGAAATTTTAATTTTGTCCAAATGTGTGAAAGGAAAGGTAATTAATTCGATCACTATGAACGGGCCCAAATGTCCTTGTGGTTGTATATTATTGGGCCTAAACATTACATTCGGTACCGGTTGGCGGTACGAAGGGATTAGTTGAAGCCAATAATTACACAAAATGGTTGGTGGAAAGGTAATTAATTCGATCACTATGAACGGGCCCAAATGTCCTTGTGGTTGTATATTATTGGGCCTAAACATTACATTCGGTACCGGTTGGCGGTACGAAGGGATTAGTTGAAGCCAATAATTACACAAAATGGTTGGTGGAAAGGTAATTAATTCGATCACTATGAACGGGCCCAAATGTCCTTGTGGTTGTATATTATTGGGCCTAAACATTACATTCGGTACCGGTTGGCGGTACGAAGGGATTAGTTGAAGCCAATAATTACACAAAATGGTTGGTGGAAAGGTAATTAATTCGATCACTATGAACGGGCCCAAATGTCCTTGTGGTTGTATATTATTGGGCCTAAACATTACATTCGGTACCGGTTGGCGGTACGAAGGGATTAGTTGAAGCCAATAATTACACAAAATGGTTGGTGGAAAGGTAATTAATTCGATCACTATGAACGGGCCCAAATGTCCTTGTGGTTGTATATTATTGGGCCTAAACATTACATTCGGTACCGGTTGGCGGTACGAAGGGATTAGTTGAAGCCAATAATTACACAAAATGGTTGGTGGAAAGGTAATTAATTCGATCACTATGAACGGGCCCAAATGTCCTTGTGGTTGTATATTATTGGGCCTAAACATTACATTCGGTACCGGTTGGCGGTACGAAGGGATTAGTTGAAGCCAATAATTACACAAAATGGTTGGTGGAAAGGTAATTAATTCGATCACTATGAACGGGCCCAAATGTCCTTGTGGTTGTATATTATTGGGCCTAAACATTACATTCGGTACCGGTTGGCGGTACGAAGGGATTAGTTGAAGCCAATAATTACACAAAATGGTTGGTGGAAAGGTAATTAATTCGATCACTATGAACGGGCCCAAATGTCCTTGTGGTTGTATATTATTGGGCCTAAACATTACATTCGGTACCGGTTGGCGGTACGAAGGGATTAGTTGAAGCCAATAATTACACAAAATGGTTGGTGGAAAGGTAATTAATTCGATCACTATGAACGGGCCCAAATGTCCTTGTGGTTGTATATTATTGGGCCTAAACATTACATTCGGTACCGGTTGGCGGTACGAAGGGATTAGTTGAAGCCAATAATTACACAAAATGGTTGGTGGAAAGGTAATTAATTCGATCACTATGAACGGGCCCAAATGTCCTTGTGGTTGTATATTGGGCCTAAACATTACATTCGGTACCGGTTGGCGGTACGAAGGGATTAGTTGAAGCCAATAATTACACAAAATGGTTGGTGGAAAGGTAATTAATTCGATCACTATGAACGGGCCCAAATGTCCTTGTGGTTGTATATTATTGGGCCTAAACATTACATTCGGTACCGGTTGGCGGTACGAAGGGATTAGTTGAAGCCAATAATTACACAAAATGGTTGGTTAAAAGCAATGCCGTTGGAGCCAACAATTGCATAAATGAGTGGTCAAAACTCAAAAGGCAAGTGTCAGTTCACTAGACCCAAACATATCTATATTTTATTATGACTTTTTATTTTATCGTCAAGTCATGGGACACTTGGGGGTGAAAGGAACGGGAGGAAATATGAATAACAATGGGGTGGATACCGTGGATATAGATCGGGTATTTTTTATCTATATCTGAGTTTGACAAAAAAAAATTATGTATATATGTATTCATATATAAATGGATATTTGTTACCTAGTCTATATCTGAAGTGGGGGTATGCTCAATATTCGATGGATAATCTGTTGCCGATGGATAAATCTATTAATCTTTAAACTCATTACCTAATAAATTAATATTATTCATTTATCCATTATGATTACCCATCTTAGTTTTACTTGTATACTCATCTTGATTGGTTTCATTCTATTTTAGTCTAGCCTTAGCTTCTAATACAATTAGATGTAATATGTCTATTATAGTTAGGTGTGGTAATGCCTTTTGTTTTGTTTATTTGAGCTTCTACAAATTATTTTAGTCTTATTTTAGATTTAGAAAATCTGGGACATTCCTTTTCTCCTTTTAAAATAAGGATTTTAAAGATCTATTCATTTAAAATTAATTTTAAAAATTTTAATACTTACAGACCCATTTTTTTTTTTTCAAGGATCTAAGTTTCGTTTTGTTTGAAAAGAGAATTGGTGCAAGAGTACCATTGCGTGGGGATGGGACGAGGATGGAAAGAAACATAAAAGTATTATTTGTCAAAAATTTAGGAAATAAAGATGGCAGGAAACATAAAAAGCACAAAAAAAATTATACACACACGCAAACACATATATATTAAAAATAGATCAAATCTATTAAAACTAAGAGAGAAAAATTAAAAATTCCTAAAATCACTACCTATATTAGTTAATTTTAATGATTAATAATTTTTTAAATAAAATATTTTAATAACAATTCTGATACTAAAAAAAATTTGGGGAGGAGAAGCATTTTTGGGACCGAAAATTTTAAGTGTCGTTTTCATGCGTCATTGTCTAAAGTTTGGGAAATGTATGCTTTGTATGCATATGTGATTACTAATTGCTATGTGATGGTATGATTACAATGTCTGTGAGACCGCGTGATGTGTTGACCATGGTGATGTCTCACCTCTAGTATGGATAGTAAAGTTTTATATGTACTATTTGATTTCCATGAGTATCATATTGTTCTAGAACGTGATTGTTTCCTTAAGATATTGTTCTCCTAAGTATATTTTCATAAAGCAATGATTTCACATATGATAATAAGCATGAAATTAATAATTTTGTGTAATTTTATTTCTATATAAGTCCTTTGAAATAATACTATTTCATTATTTGCTTACCTTCCATTTGTTAAGCATGACAATTTTAGTAATCATAATAAGTTTGCTTAAGCACTCGATAGAAAAATCAATATCATTAGTATAATTTTTGTTAATAATTATTATTAATATTATTGTTATTAAATTTATTATGCTGATTATATTATTAATTATAGGGGCCACATTTTTAACCTTCACACAAAGCCACTAATTATATAGGACCGGCCCTATCGAATGTCCTTAAACACTTGATGCGAGTATGAATATATTTCATATTCCCCATAGTTGATAGGCTGTTAAGAATATGCAATTGATTTCATTTAGTGTGCAAATGGTGATTGTGGAGCCCTACATATTATCTGGTAGAGTTTGGAGTTGGTTTATCTGCTACGTCCTCCATTTTTCCAAAAATAAATAAATACTTCTTTTAGATATTTTTTTTTGTTAAATAAGAAAGTCTTTTAAGAAAAATTAAAACCTACTTTTTACTATGTACAATTTTTTTATGTGATAATTATTATGTTATTTAATAATGAATAATGTAATTGTAATATCATGGCTAAATTTATTATCTTTTAAAATAATGTATAAATTACTAAATTAATTTTCTTATAGAGACAATTGGATCATATTATTACCTGTAATATTTTTTTAGAGGTGAAAGAGCAAACAACTAAAAATAACCATTAAATATAAATATATATACTTGCTATATTTCATAATAGATTAAATTTAGTTCGGCTATGTCCGTTACAAAATGATAAAATTAAAGAAATAAGAAATTTGAAATGACTAATATACTCTTTTATAAATATATTTAAAATTTTAATCATTCATTAATGCATTTAGGTATAGTCTATAATTATATAAAAATAGATTTTTGTGGAAGACAATATATAGAAAAAATTTTCTACCTAAACTATACCCATTATTACTAATTATTAATTATTATTGTCATCCATTATTGCTAATTAACAAGGTTACTGCTTCAAAAATGTGATATTCCCTATTGAGTAATATAGAAGACTAAAAATATAGAAAACTTAAATACACATTAATTGAGTAATATATAATTAATTATCTGACTTAATCTAAATCTCATGTCTTCTCTTCACACTTCCTTCAAAAATACAGAAAACCTAAACAATTGTTAATATGATATTCCCTATTGAGAAATAAATGCATATTAATTGAGTAATATATAATTAATTATCTCAACAACAAATGCATATTAGTTGAGTAAAATATAATCAATTACGTGAACAACATATACATAACATCACATTTGCTTCGATTTAATTTTGTTAAAACTGAATACTGGAAGACTTTTTCAATATTATGAACACCATTTACATAACAACACATTTGCTTCCATTCAATTTTGTTAAAATTAAATATTTGAAGACTTTTTTAATATTGTCAACAAGATATGCATAATAGCAAGACTACAAATGTAAAAAACTTAAATACATATTAATTGAGTAATATATAATTAATTTCTTGACTTAATCTGAATATCATACGTCTTCTCTTCACACTTTCTTTAAAAATATAGAAAATCTAAATGATTGTTAATATGATATTCCCTATTGATCAATAAATACATATTAATTGAGTAATATATAATTAATTACCTCAACAACATATGCATAACAACACATTTACATAACAACAAATGCATATTAATGGAGTAACATATAATTAATTCCCTGAACAACATATGCATAACAACACATTTGCTTCCATTCAATTTGATTAAATTTGAATACTGGAAGACTTTTTTTTAATATCATCAAAAACATATGCATAATAGCAAGACTAAAAATAAGAAAACTTAAATGTGTATTAATTGAGTAATATGTAATTAATTACCTGACTCAATCTGAATCTCATACGTCTTCTCTTTACACTTTATTCGATTTAATATGGTTAAAATTGAATACAGGAAGACTTTTACAATATCATAAAAAACATATGTGTAATGGCAAAACTAAAAATTAATCAATTGGGAATGCTTTTAAAAAAAATAACTAGCAATACTGCTTTGATATAATATTCCTTACATAATCAAGTATACTACTTTTATCATTTAAATGTATATGTTACATAAAAAAATTTCTTTACCTTTACAATAATTGAAAATATTAAGCAATCTTACATCACTCAAATAAATATATTTTTATTTATACTAACTGTTATTTGAAAATAAATGATTATTATCTTTTTAAGACTTTTATTTACACTGAATATTTTAACTAATATTTATAATTAATACTAAATATTTTAAACACAACTAAATAAATCATTAATTATATATCTCAAGCTTGGAACTTGATAGAAAACTTGATTAGTCACTAAAAAAAAGAGTTGTTATTCATCTCCCCCTCTTAATATGACAAATACATATTTATTGAAGTACATAGAAATACATGTCAAACTAAATATCAATTAATTAGTTAAGATCTTTCTAATTCCCATGCCTCAGTTCATTGAAGAGCATATTAATTGAAGAGCATTAAAACACCAAATGAAGTGGTTATACGAATTAATTACATACGACACTTCTACTTTCCACTTCCTCCCTTTATTAGTTTTGATTTTGTCTCTGGTTATGTAATTAGAAACCAGTCGAAAGAACTAAAAACACTACACAATATAAAACTAATTTTTACTCTAGCAACAATACATGTTCAAGAGGGGGGAAATATTCAAGTTTGAACTATGGCCCCTACATACACTCTACTAAACCAAATTCACTTATTAGAATATTGTAAAAATATTGATATGGGACAACGATGGGAAAAAAAGCATATCCACAAGAAATATTGTCTTCAAGGAATTGTTCTAAAATATCTAGCTACATTATATATTTCCTTCTTCACTCATTTGCTCCATATACTTTGTATTTGTCATTTCAATATATAATGTATTACTTTGTTATTTCATCTTTCTCCTAATAGTTTTATAACACCCTTAAAATTTACTCCTAAAATATTTCATTTAAAAGAATAATGTAGAAGCTAAAATAGGAATTGGGAAATATTACTGCCACACCTAACATAATATAAATGTCCACCATCTATCTCATGCTAGATGTAAGGCTAAAACCTGTCCAACAAAAATTTAAACAATATCTATATCATGAGGATAAACTCCCACAAGGAGATATTCACAAGCAGATGGAAATTGAAAGATTTCACTGAACAAAATCAACACTAAATAAACCAGTGGAAACCTATAAAATAATAATCCTCGATTTTAAAAGCTTATCAAAGTAATGTGAAATTAAAATTCAATTACAACTCCCTTGAAATTTTAATACAACACTTAAAAACTTCCAAAAATGAATACAGACAAATAAAGACAAATCCTGAGGGACCAAACTTTGGGTTACCTACTCTCTCAAGCCAAGCCTTCAACTCAGTAGTAAAATCTAAACTCAGGCTTGCATAAGAGATATGCTCCTCACTATCAGTGGATTGTCGTAGGACTCATTCAACTAAGGTAGTGTCAGTACAGGTCCAATACTGAGTAAATCATGACTACCTAACTCATGAAAGGAAACATAATACATATAAGATATGGTAATATCTAGCTTACAATACTAATGCTCAGTTATACATATGATAAATGCACCATTACATTCATACAATAATTCATGCTCAATTATACATGCGATACATACACCATTCTACTCATATAATAATCATGCTAAATTATACATGTGATACATATAATAAAATATGGGGTTACATATTCATGCTTATAAATACATGACTAGACATGACAATATATAAGATATAAGCATACAAGAAATCATGATCACATGCTAAGTAACACACACTATCCTAGAAGGTATCATTCTACACACAAGGCCCATATGCAATTTAAATAATAAATCATTTGATAATTGGATATAAACATACATCATCTGGTAACACTATTGTAAGGGAGACAACCAAGAGAGATGCATAGGAAAAAGAAATATAAAGTCCATGGGTGAACTATAATAATTCATTATTATATTTCTTTATCATGATAACAACCATTTAATTATATTACCTTAAGGAAGGAGATTCAAAGAGATCATAACAACTAACCTAGTACTCGAACGGTACTAGACCTAGCTGGCCTACCTAGAAATGTGACCAGGCCACTAAAAAATAAGACAACTAATTACTTAAGTATGCATACCCCATATAGGGCCGAAATATATCGAGACACCTATCGAGTAGTAGAGGGCCTCTCCAGACCTCATAAAGCAACTTAGATCACATAATAGAGAAATACCGAAATTGTACCAAGTGAATACCAAACCCAACTCAAATAGCTACCTGATGCGATGTTGCATGCACAACAAATTTAATAAATAAATCATAATTTTCAAATACGTAGTATATGGCAAGAAAGAGTCCAACCCACAAGGAATAGTATATAATCAATAATTCTGTAATCGATGTTAAAACCCCCATAACATATAATCCTATCATCAATATCAAAACTATAGATAAATAATAAAATACTCTACTCACTAATTAATGAATAAGGATAGGAAGGTAATCATTATGGAATTAGGATATCAAATAATCATGGAGAAAAGAATAATTCTAAATGATTTAATGTTGACCTGTAGAAACTCATAAAAATTCATCTCTTTGCTTTCTCTCAATTCTAATAAATTAAATAAGCTCTCAATTTATCATCTAACCAATTAATAACCTAGGTTAAAAACACTAGATTTAATTAATGGCAGCATTACGAATGGAAAGCAGTCAACTATGACCATAATCACACAAGCTCAGATCATGCAATCGTAAAAAATAATAGACAAGATTAATAATTAATCTTTTGCTACTCTAGAAACATTAATTAATAATTACGTATTAATTCAATTATCCTAGCATAGATTAAGATCTAAACTAGATAGGTGATCAGTCTAATTAGTTTAAATTCTTAATCTATGATGTGAGATCATTCAATTCCATCCATCAATTCAATTAAATTTCATTTAGAGTCATGAATTCAAATTATGTTATCATACCTGAAACCCTAATTCCATCATCAAGTCCTCCTACCTTATACTATCTACATAATTGCAATAACACACAATTAAATGCAATAATCTATAATTAACATCAATGCCTACAAATAAATTAACAATGAAACACCAAACATAAGAAAAATAATAATGCAAAAAAGAGAATTTATTTGCATTCAATCAAAAATCAAAACTTGCAATTAAAAGAGGAACGGAGACTAACTTATCGAATTGAATTGCAGAGTGTTGATTGTTCAATTGAATACAATGGAGAGAAAGAGAATTGGAATTACAAATTACATATGGTATGTAGAGAGTATAGAGAGAAAGAGAGAATCCCATTCTCGATCTCCCCAGAACCATCCTTTCGAATGTTTAGACTTTAGAAATATATCAGAGAAAAGTTGCGCGAAAGGTTACAGATCTTAAGAAAAACACGGTCCGTGTTGAGAAACACGGGACCCCTGTATTTTTCCTTGAACTCTCTGCCAAAATGCTGAATTTTAAATGCTGAAATTTTGTGTGCTGATAGAAAAACATGGGTTGTGTTTCATAAACACTGGGGGCCGTATTTCTTGTTTCTTCATTATTTCTTCATGAAATTTGAACACAATCTTCCCTTTGATATATATTCTTCATTTCTAGTCTTTTCCTCCATTGATTCCATATCTCTTGATGTGTTCTTTGCTTCCTTTTCTCTTTCCATTGATTCCTCCTTTGAATTTCTTCATTTTTATCTTTTCCTACAAAATCTATCCAAAAGAGAAAAACTCGAGAAAAGAATAAATGTTCTAAAAATAATGAGGCATAAATGAAATTTTTTACTTAGCAAAATAACATATAAATCTCATATATCACTACCCCGAGTGATACAAGTCTCAACTCAAGATCTTTCTCTTTAAGTGATTAATACTTTATCCAAGGATTTAACCAGTCATAAATTAAGCCCACATAACAAAACTTAGCTCACTTCCATTAACATAATTAATTTCCATTATTATATAAATTTTATGTGGCATTAAAGCTGATTAATTTCTAGTAGCATTAAAGACGAATCAATTCAAGTGATATTAAAGCCGATTGATTCCAGAGGCATTAAATCCGATCCAATTCTATGACATAAAAATATAACATAAGGTATCATATAATTTCAATCCATACTGAACCACGGATAAGATTTTATAAACCGATTACAATTTAGACACATTAGGACATACTCCAAAATTACCAAATATTTCATAATTAAGTGGACATGTTAACCGCATACTCATACACAACCCTTCACATACTCAAACACATATAATATTCAAGAGGCATACTAACATGCGTTCTTATTGACGCTATAAGCTCATACATACATACAATCACCACACAAGAACACATCATACGCTTGGCATAATTAAATAACTGATAAGCATACTCATCACCTTCCATTCCAAGAAGACATACATTCCATATTCCTCCATAAGTAAAGGTAAGTAGTGACTTACCTAAATCTGAAGCTAGCTAAGCAAATTGAGAAAGAGAGAGAGCTACGAAGAGCTTGACAATCCATAAGAAAGTTTTCCTAGATCACAAACAAAGAGTTGCAAAGCGGGATAGGTAAAGATCGAGGAAGCTTCATGAGAGGCTGGCCGTTGCTTATCGGCCATCACCCGAGCTCGTCGTGGCCGAACGTGGCAGGCGACTTAGGGCTCTCTGTAACACCCCCAAAATTTACACATTTTTTTAAAACACAATACTTATAAATCAAAATCGTAATTCTAGGGATGTTACCGCCACACTTAGTACTAGACCGGTTAACTCCTACCGTTCCGGTACCAAGTGCTAAGGTTAAGAAAACACTACTAATACCATCATTAATAATCCAAATTTATAAAAACAAAAATCAGAGTACGCATAAGTTTTTATATAATTCTAAATACTAGCTATCCTTTTTTTTAGATAATAAATAAACAACATTAATAAAATTATTTCTGCAACTTAAACATAATAAAAAGTAACATGAGTCATAATTTAAAAAGGAAAAACATAATAAAAACATAATTTAAACATAATAAAAAGCCACTCCAGGAATTGATCCAACCCAAATATCACTCGGTGCCACATGATGTCCCATAGACATCAATAGCATCGAAATAAGCATCTTCTACCTGCAATAGTTTAGACGGACCTTCTGTTCGTGGGAATGAGCAGCACCTATGAAATAGATAATCAGTACACTACATACTAAGTAAGGTAACCGAGCACTAAGGCCAACACATAATCACATACAATCATACAGGATAATATTCAACTTACACTTTCAAGCCTACGTATATAATGCACAAGGTCACATAGATAAGTACACAACTTATAATTGACCAAGCCCACACATAAAGGCTAAATAGTACAGATTAATTATTTAATTAGCCTTTTTATAGGAAGTCGATGTACACCATGCCTTTTATCAAATCCATGTAAGTACAGGAACACCCCACTATTTTAGCCGGTGGGCCAGTCACTTGCGGGATAAAGTCCACACCACTATTATTCGCCGGTGGATCGGTCACTTGTAGGTAAAACCCTAGCCACTATTTCTAACCAGTGGATCAACTGGACCCAGCTCAATAATTTTTCACTTTAAATGATTATTGTCTTAAATATTCTATTCACAAACTTTTTTCTCAGACATGCATGACTAACTCCATGCAAACCCTAACTTCACGTAAACCACACTTCCATGCAAACCCTAACTCCCATGTAAACCCTAAATCCCATACAAACCTTAGCTCCACGTAGACTCCACTTCCATACAACCCTAACTCCATCATGCAAACATAAATTCTATGTAAACCCCAATAACCTGCAACATTAATACCACCATGCAAAACCCTAACACCATGCGACATTAATACCATCATGCAAAACCCTAACAACATGCAATATTAATACCCCCATGTAAAACCCTAACACCATGCAATTCTATACAAACCCTAACACCACATTGTTATTTTAGAACCCTAACATACATGTCTTAAGGCCACATCATACCATAATAATAACACAATTATACACATAATTCTCATGCTGCAATTTATTCACACCAACATACTTCAACTCCATAATCATGTTGCATTCATAACAATTATACAATATACACATGAAATACACTATAATTCATATTACATGACATGTATAGCATAAAATCATATTACACATATAGCCTTATCACCCCTTATCTAAAGTGTCACCGGTCTTGGAATACGCTCCTATTCCACTTGAGGGCTTTAACTGGGCTCACCTATTTTGGAAAAAAAATACTAGAATTAGGTTCCCTCCTAAAAATTCTATTATTCACTAACTTATCCTAAGACTTATTTTTTAATTAAAATAATATCATACTATAATTAACTATATAAAATATTATAAAAAATACTAAGAAAATACTATTGTAATTCAAAATGAGTGATGATATAAGGGTTTCTACCCTTCACCAAAATAATGTTATTAGTAATCATAATCATAATAATAATAATAATAATAATAATAATAATAATAATAATAATAATAATAATAATAATAATATATTATTATTAATAATACTAGTATTATAATAGTAATAATAATATTAATAATATATACATACATATACTTATAATATAAAATTTAATAAAGAAAATAATAATATTAATAGTAAAATACTAAAATTTAAGGTCTCAACCCCCATTAAATAATTATAATACTAATAAAATAATTATACTAATAATATTATTATTAATAATAATATTAAAATTATAATAATTCCATTATATTCCTAAAATTCGAAACTAATAATCTATCTAACTCAAGAATAATCTCAATCTTACCAACAAAATTTATCAAATAAGTTACAACTGATAACAATAATAATAATAATGATAATAATTATTATTATAATTGAAATAACATATAAAATTAGAATACAAATAGAATAAATCTCAATAAATCGAAAGGAAGGGCTGAGAAAGTATAGGGTTTCACCTTGAGTTGGCAAGGATGGGTGGCACCGGCGGTGGACGAAAAAGGAGTCTAATAGGGAAAAGATGAACAAATGGAGGGAAAGAGAAAGGGAAAAAGAGAAAATAAGGTTATGGTTCAATGGAGGAGAGTACGAAGAAGTTTTTGGGGTGCAAAAGACAGTAGAAGTGGTGGATGTGGCGATGGACAGTGGTTTAAAGGTTGCGGGGTAAAATATTTTTCCAGATGGGTAGGGGAATTTCACGGCTATGGTGGTTTGTGCGAGGAGAATCGAAGGGGGTGGATGGTTTATTTAGCTAGAGTGTGCTACAGGGAAGAGTTTGGGAGGCAGAGGCGGGGGTAAGGTTGGCTAACGGTGGAGAACTGTGCGTCTAAAGTCGCGGTGGTGCATAAGCTTGCAATTAGGGTTTCGGGGGGAAAAACTCAAAATCAGACCATACAAGGGGTGTTTATAGCATTAGAGGGTAGGGTCGAGTTTTGGAGGTTGGCAAGATGTCAAAGTTGATGCGATAATGGGGTAATTGTAGCGTTGATCGATCAGCACGATTTTAAATTATGCCTGACCTTTGCGAGAGAAAATGGGGAGATCGTGTGGAAGGAAAGGAAAGTGGGGCATTTCATGCTGGAGTGGGCGTTAAGGGGAAGAGAAAGAGCAGGAGAAAGGCTGGTCACGACACGTGTGGCCGGCAGCGTGCGCCATTCTTAGCCCTCAAAGTTATAGGGGGCGACATTGGAGGAAGGAGGAAGAAGAAGAAGAAGGTGAGTCAACCGGTCGAGGGGAGAAAGAAAGAAAAGAAAAAGGAGAAGGAACCGGGCCAGTCGGCTATGGTTATAAGTCTTTTAATGTAATGCGACATCTTAGGGCAATAAGGAATCAAAACGTGGTGTTTGAAGAAGGGAGAAAAGAAGGAGCGGCATTGGGCTGCGGAAGGAAAGAAGAAAGGGAAGAGAATTTGGGCCACGTCCAGGCCCAATCCGATGAGGGAAAAGAAAAAGGAAAAGAAAGAAAAAGAAGGAAAAGAAAGAAAAATGAGGAAAGAAAACGAAAAGGAAAAAAGGAAAAAAGGAAAACTTAAGTTGTTTGAGTTTAAATAAATTAATTAGAATATTTTGGGTAATTAAAATAAAATATTTAATTAAAATAATATTAAATTTCCTTTTTAGACTAATTTAGGGTTTTTAAAAATATTTCTCTTAAATCCCTTTATAATTAGCAAAAAGCCCAATTTTTTCTTTATAACAATATTTATAAATTATTATTAATTTGCCCTAAATAAATCCTCCCTATTCCAAATAAAATAAATAAATAATTTAATTCCTTAATAAATCCTTATTTAATTAAATTTCCTAAAACAAATATTTTTGGAGTATTTCACTCTCTGTCTGTAACACCCCCAAATTTACGACTGAAGAATTTCGTTAAATTTAAAAGAAGTTTAGCGGAAGCAAGCAAATAAAACTGTAAATCCAGGGGTATTACCGCCACACTTAGTACCAGATCGATTCATACCTACCGACCCGATACTAAGTGCTAAGGCTAAAAAAAGAATAGAACCAGAACAAATCATTCATAAAGCATAAGTTTTACGGAATCAGAGTGTGAAAGTCAAAAGTTACATTCCGAAATACAATTTAAAAGGTCCATATATCAGAGTACTCAAAATAACAGAATAACAAAGTACGATAAAACCCTTGAAAATTTAAATACAACACTTGTAACCTCCAAAGACAAATACGATTAAACAACACAATTTTCGAAGGGTGATTATCTGGACCGCTTACTCACTCAGCTCAAGCCTTCCCCCCCAATTTAGTAACCGATCAACCTGCATCAAAGGTCTGCTCCCCACCATCGGTGGATCATCACAGGACCCAGTCAATCAAGGTAGTATCAGTACGGGTCCAGTACTGAGTAAGGGCGCAGGTGTGCTAAGGCCATGCATACAATCATACCACGTAGCCTACATAACACAATCATATAAGTAACATGCAATAACACACAAGATAAGGCCTGAGTACTTTCTGGTGACTTATTCTTTATCCTCGTTAATAATATGTCCATTTCACACACAGTCTTTATTAATCCATACGAGTACGGAAGCCCCACTATTATAGCCGGTGGAACAGTCGCGAGGGTAATATACCCTGCCACTATTATTTGCCGGTGGACCGGTCTGGCTCCGACTCATAAGGTATTCCACTGTAAATATTAGTATCTTTCCATGAATTATCACCTTTACGTTTAGTTTGTTGAGCACGAAATCCCCCACTATTATAGCCGGTGGAACGGTCGCGAGGGCATATGCCCTGCCACTATTATAGCCGGTGGAACGGTCGCGAGGGTCATGCCCTGCCACTATCATAGCCAGTGGACCGGTCTGGGTTCGGCTCATCATCTTTCTCTGTAAGTCGTTAGTGTCTTAATGTATCTTATTCGAGGGCATATCTTTTGTCATGCAAGGCCAGAGATCTCAACACATCACATCAAGACTGAAGACATATTCGTACTATCACATACAAATGAGAACACAAGTACACGCCTTGTTTCCAAGCCACATTACCCACGGGACAAGTAAGATAACGGCATTTAAAACACAACACGTAATTCAT
Organism: Tamarix austromongolica; assembly: GCA_039764185.1. Taxonomy (NCBI): domain Eukaryota; kingdom Viridiplantae; phylum Streptophyta; class Magnoliopsida; order Caryophyllales; family Tamaricaceae; genus Tamarix; species Tamarix austromongolica. Next base: position 44,563,344 of record CM077812.1, on the reverse strand, counting down.
ATAAAGCATCCACGACACGTAGGATACATGTCACACATCCAGTCTTAGCTATATCCTCACTCGGTTTAGGTTACCGAGCTATCTCCTATGCTTATATTAGGCCACTAAACACCCTTGGTAATTATCATACTTAACACATTTCTCGCACTGGAAACCCAAATCATGACCCTCAGACTCAACTCTCCCACATACCTCACTCTTCTTCATTTATTCTTATTATTTTCTTTTTCTTTTTCCACCTTCTTAAATTAGGGTTTCTTTCCCAAACCCTGGTTGGTCCCTATGTACCCTTATTTTATCCCACGTACTATTTTTCACCTCGAGCCTCCAAACTCCCAAACAAACTTTCCATTACCTTCCCTACGCCCCAAAGTAACTTTCCATACGTAAGGTTCGCCCCCATGCGGACCTTAACCACCCCATGCAAACCCTAACACTTCCACCATGCCAACTCTATCATTCCCATGCAAACCCTAGTTTCCCCTAGGCAACTTTACTTTCTTCCACTCTTCTATTTATTTAATTCCCCCCTTTCCCGTCCATTTACTAATCATAAATTGCCTAGGTCATTCTTACCTGCGTTAGCCGACGTACTTCCCTTTGGTTATCCTAGTCGCTTATTTTTCTCTTTCAAGCCCCCACTCCACAACTCCTCATCAAAACACCTAGCATGCATGTCACATCACACCCCATCATCCTTGTACCATACCATATTAGTACATATAGACAAGAGTACGGGAACATACCTCGGTTCCATGCTGCGCTACATGAATACACAGATAATATACAGATTATAGCACACAACCGCATAAGGCATACAAGACAGGTAAAACATACAATACACATAGATGGCCTTAGCCTCGTCCTTACCTAACACGACACCGGTCTTGGAGCACGCTCCTACGCCTCCTCCGGGTGTCGACTTGACTCGCCTATAAGAGGGAAAACTAGGGTTACTTTTCCTTTGACCGAAACACTATTCTTTTCTACCTTACCCCTATTCTTTAACTTACCATTAGGGCTAAGAATAGTAATATTACTTTTATAAGTGAAGTATGGTCAATATTCTTAAAATAGTTAATCATGCTACTACTAATAAGAGTAGCTACAATAATTTAAAGTAATTTTAATAATATTTATTATTAACGGTAGTAGTTCAATGTTACTAATAATAATGATAGTAGTAGCGATAGTAAGGTTAGCGGTATACGAAATATTACTAATAGTGACAAGGAACTAAAATAATAATAATAATAATGATAGTAATAATAATAATAATAATAATAATAATAATGATAATGATGATAGTAATAATAATAATAGTAATAATAATAATAATAATGATAGTAATAATAATAATAATAATAATAATAATAATAATAATAATAATAATAATAATAATAATAATAATAATAATAATAATGATAGTAATAATAACAATAGTAATAATAATAATAATAATAATAATAATAATAATAATAATAATAATAATAATAATAATAATAATAATAATAATAATAATAATAATGATAACTATGATAATAATGATAATAGTAATACTAGTAATAATAACGATCATGATATTAAAATAAAAATACTAAAGTTATAGGTCACTAATATTAGTAATACCAACAGTTATAAATGTTTCAAGGTTAGGTTAAATAATAATAATAATAATAATAATAATAATAATAATAATAATAATAATAATAATAATAATGATAATAATAATAATAATAATAATAATAATAATAATAATAATAACAACAACAACAATAATAATAATAGTAATAATAATACAAATAATAGTAAGAATAATACTAATAATGCTACTAAAAATAATTAGCATTTGTATAATAAAGGTTTAGTGGTTGGGGAGTTTAGAGAACTACCTAGGGGTGTTGGTGGCACAGGAGGCGGCGCACGGCGCACGGCGCACGGCGGCGGCGGCGGCGTATGGGGGAGAAGGAAGGTGGAGAGGTGGTGGAGGGGAAAGGAAGGGAAAGGAGGGCTTGGTAGGGGAAATAGAAGGTCTAGGGAGGTTGGGGAAGCTCCCTTGGTGGTTTTAAGAGGTAGAGGGGGGTGCTGGGAGTGGCGGCACGGCGGTGGGTGGCGGTGCGAAGGGTGGCGGGGTTTGGAGTTAGCTTGGTCGGGATGGGTGCTTTGCACGCCTGGGGCGGCGCGTGCAGAGCAAACCGAGGGGTGAGAGAGGCTTGGGTAGGTGGAGGGTGATGCAGGGAAGGGTTTCGGGGGTGGATCGAGCGGCGGCGATGGGCGGCGGTGACGGGACGGTGATTTGAAGAGGGGGCGGCGCAAGAGGGGATTCTAGGTATAATTTTCGAAAGAGCCCAACGCTGGGGCTCGTGGGGTATTTATAGGCTCGAATTGGGGGGGGGAAATGGAGAGAGGGGACAAGGTAGGACAGGTCAGGTGGCGTTTGGGGCACGCAGGCCGGCAGGGGCGGCCGTCGCAGGTCTGCCATGGCAGACCTCTGCGCTGGTCGGGAAAAAGGAGAGAAAAGGCGCGGGGTGGCCTAGGGAGGATGGGGGTGTAGGCTGGTCGAGAGAGGGTGGCCGGCAGGGCAGAAAAGGGGAAGGCGGCGCGCAGGCGGCTGGCGCAGGAGGGCGGCGTGTTGCAGGTCGCGCGCGCAAGGAGGAAGGAGAAGGTGGCCGGACCGGCGGTCCGGGGAGAAAAGAAAAAGAGGGGGGAGACTGGCCGGTTCAGCAACGGTCAAAAGGCCCTACCAAAACGCGGCGTTTTGGGTGAGTTATGGACAAAACGCGGCGTCGAGTATAGCTGGCAGGCAACGGTTACCTCCATTAATCGGGGTGCAGCGTTTCGGCAGAATGGGGAGCGAAACGCTGCGTTTCACTGTGGCGAGGGAGGCCGAGCAGCGCTGGGCCACGAGGAAGGAGAGGAAGAAAGGGGGTTGGGCCGGGCTGGCCCAACGGCGAGAAAAAGGGGGGGGAAGAAGAAAAGGAAAAAAGGAAGAAAAAGAGAGAAAAAATTTATTTATGTTATCTTATTTTAGTATTTTATTTTATATAAATGTTTAGAGTATTTACCTTAGGTACTTAGAGTAAGAATATTTAAATAATTAAATAAAATATTTATCCTCCTTTTTAGGCTAATTTAGGGCCCAAAATTATATATATATATATTTGTATAAAGATACCCTTGTAATTTATCTCAAAATTCCTATTAGCTTGCCCTACAAAACCCTTTTTAATATATAAAGAGTAATATATTAAATAAATTCCCCAATAATCCTTATTTAAAGACTTATTTCCCAAAATAATTAATTCTAGGGTATTTCACTGTCGTTGTTGTTTGAGGCTATTGCTTTTGATCTTGACGGCTGCTACACTGCTACAGTGGGTGGAAGTGTCATGCAAAGAGTAGCATCAATGGTGGTGCTTGTGGTTGGCAGTTGAGGTTGTTAGTGGAGGATCAGGGAGGAGATGAGGGCTGGGGTTAGGTTTCACGTAGAGAACAGGTTGGGGAAAGAGGAAAAGGAAAACAAAAGAGGGGGAGGGCCGGTCAAGATTTTTTTTTTGTTGCGAATACAATTATACAATAAAATACTAAACATCTAAAAATATTATTTAAAGATATTATCTAAAATTTATTTAACAAAAATCCATTTCATAAGGATCTGAAGGTATAAAATTGATATAAGAGCTAAATAAAGAATTTCGAATAAGTTTTTGAAAGGAATTATCAATGAATGAAAATATATATTTTATTTACAAAAATACATTATAAGACCTCGAAAAATATTTAAATTAGTTTCTAAAAGTCTGAGAGTAATTTAAATAATTTTTAAATTTGGTCTTCTGCTAACCAAAAAGGGTAAAATAGAAGAAAATTAATTTAAAAAAATCCATAAATAAGTTTCAAAAATCTTTTTAATTTAAAACTTTTTGAAGATATTAATGACTTTAAAAACGAATAAATTCAATGTCAAAAATATTTTCTACGGATAAAATCATTAAAATATATTTTACTATTTTAAACAAAATTTTATAATTTAAATAATGTATTTCATTAATGAAATGTAACTCACAAAATAAAGTCATAATCATACGATAAAATTATAATGAAAAATGAATCTAAATTATTAAAAATCAAAATATGATAAAGAATGGAAATACATATTTTTAACCAAAAATAAAATCATATAAATATAATAAAATTATGGCTATGAACGAATTTATCTAGAATGATTTACAACAACCACTACCCCAAAAAAGGGTTTTAATAACGGTTATTTTATAGTTTTAATAATGATTTTAAACCATTATCAAACCGCTCATTATTAAATCTTTAATAACGGTTCATAACCATTATAAAAAATATAAGAAAAACCCGCCAATATGAGCATAAATTGTATATTTAATAACGGTTTTTAAGAAACAATCGTTGTTAAAGAAAAAAGGTTTTAATAATGGCTATTACAAAAACTGTTGTTAAAACATCATCGAATTAGGGTTTCAGTCATTGTTTATGCATTTATTAAACCCTAATACGTATTAAATGAACATAAATTTGAGATTAAATGCATAGTTTTAATAACAGTTCTTATAAAAAACATTATTAAAAATTAGGTTTTAATAACGGTTCTTATGAAAGTTGTTATCAAAACCTATATTTTAATAATGCTTTTTTAAAACTCTATCATCCAATTAGGGTTTTAGTTATTGATTATGCTTTTATTAAACCCTAATACGTATTAATTGAGCATAAATTTGAGATGAAATACATGTTTTTAGTAACCGTTCTTAATAAGAACCGTTATTAAAAATACAGTTTTTTTAATGTTTTTGCTATTTTATTCCTGCCCACATACACAGTTGTATATTCAAATAATTACCAAATCTGCATTGTAAAACAACATCATTCATAGAAAATCTACAATCACACCATAATTTCAATCAACCTCTAATTACTATACATGTCTTAATATACCGGACATATATACTCAAGAATCAAAATTAGTAGGCATACTACAACTTGGTAGCTCTACACCCCAAAGTAAAAAGTTCATAAATCTATCCTAGAAGACTGAAAGACATAGACAAAATACAAACCTGAACATGCATGTAGAATATATAGATCTATACCTAATACCGAATGAATGAGTGCACATGCTTAGCCCATTGGTCTCTCACTTCATCAATTTCATCGATATTGTATTGCTGGCCTCGTGCATAGTTATCGGTGAAAAACTACAATGCCCAAGTTTCGATTAATATACAGTTAGCACTTACGTCAAGTACCAAACATATATGTCATGATTCATTTATGGAAAAATATCGAAAAGCAAACATACATGGCTTGGATCTATGTTGACCGATCTGTTCTGGATTATCAGATCCATTGCTCTACATATATATTATCCACAATCATTGTTGTTTTGTTGTTGTTTTCCTACTTACTATGACAGGCTCATAGTGAACATTCTTTGGGTCTGGGACACCATTCCCACCTCTCCTTTAATACGCCGTCCGTAGTGCCCTAATAAATAGCGTTGGATACACAATATTATAAGTATATATACCTCAAATAATGAAAGTAGAATATATGTGTAAATAAGCTAATAAAATAAGAAGTGAAAAGTATACTAACATGTTGATAAATTCCTTCCCACCACGACGAGGGACTTCAAAAGGCAAGATATATGTTCAAAGGGAATCAAACACATAGACTTTATTAAGATCAGGTTGGATGGCGTACAAAACCCAATGTTCATTTGCGAGGTGAGGAATGTGATAGAGAATCAAAATACAATCCGCTAAATATTTTATGTGCCTACCCTCTCTTATTGTACTATCGTAAGCTATGTTGTATGGGCACACAAACACAATAGAGGATAGCATTCCCTCCATCGCAGCACGATTAGCTACCAACCTATGGACGACAAAAATGATGCATATTTATTAATAACTAATAACTCATATAAGAGGTTATAAAAATTTCAATTGTATAAGTTAAGAGTACTAAAATCTCAAAATGAAATAATACTTACATGACATAGACAACAACACTCATGGTTGACATCCATTCCTGATTATAAATGTCGCTTATGTCAACCGTCGATACCATGTAAGTAGTATCGTCCCTCCGAACATACTCAGGACGTCAATAAATAAAAATATAATTGTCCCTGAGGTAGTTTTGGGTATAAAAATATAATAAAGCTATTACTAGGGGATGTTGACTTTTCTGATCTGAAGAAGGAATCTTTTATGGGGCAACTAATTTTTTAGATTTAGCTCTTTTTTCTTTTAGTAGCGCCCTCTTTTGTGTTACTCGTTCTACTAGTACCTCTTTTGGTTTTACTAACAAGAGCAGTCTTTTTTTTATTCCTTTTTTAATTCCTTAATTGATAATATTAAACAAAATATGTATTGAGCATATAAATATATATATGAAAAAGGTATGAATAGCGTAACTACTAAAAAAATTCTAATGAAGATGTCGAATGTCAATACCTCTTCAGTAGTGAGACGTATCTGATCCATAGGCCAAGCCACAAAGCTTCCATGAGCTTCTAGTACTATGGTTGCCTCATCACCCTCTTTATAACAAGACGAGTGCGCACTGCCAATGATTGGAGTGTCAATACTCACTAGCCTTATATTTAGGGCTAAATTATACCCGTGGATTATTTGTGTTTGGGTATTATGACTGATGTGGACCCTTCCTTTCGCCAAAAGTATTGAAAGGTCATTCGCTAATAAGTCACATTTATGCAAACCCTAAACAAAAATATTACACATTATTAATTATTTATTACACCAAATATATTTAATAAGAATTCATAGTTTGTAATGCTTACCTCAAGAAGAGTAGAAAGACGTGCATCAGCTTTATAACTATCTCTGATACTATTTACATTAGGTATGTGAAGCTAATCATGGTCTACTAAATCAGATGGCTTATACCCTTGAGATTTAATAAATGACAACTCTTACTCCATTGTTGCCATCTGTTCAAATGTCATGTTCAATTTCTAGGTCAGGATGGCGACTTGCTCATTAGTGCTACGAGAACCACGAGATCGACCACATATGCTCGTTCTCGTAACACCTAATCCAAGACCCCTATGTCTTCCAGGGTGCTCTACAATTCCTATAGCCTGGGACACAATGCTATATTGGTCCCCCTCCTCACCATCTGAAGTTTCAAGTTCGTCTTGTAATATATGTAAATTTAACTTATAGGAATAAGCATAATATAATAGTTTTCTAAAAGAAAACTAAGTAGGGTTCTAGATATATACAAACTTGCAATTTTTTTGGCTACAACATCTACATATTCATTAATATATCCATCTCTTATTGCTCTAGCCTTCTTCCATAATGTACTAATATTGATGGACAAGGTATATGGGTCCAGGTCTTGGGCTAGGAGCTATAAATCAAAAAATATTATTAACTCAGAATATTATTATAAAATTCAACATTTACATGTAAATAGATAAATCACAAAATGCATATCAACTCCTCTTCAAGGCCCGCATAGCCTTTGCGAGCTATATTATGTAGGTATTTATTTTACTTCACAATCTCTTTATTTTGGGTACTTTTTCCTAGGTGACAAGCCAAAACATAGTGACATGGTTATTTCAATATTAAGCATAATATTGGGATCGATACAAAAAGTTTAATCGTTATCTAACAAGTACCTTAAAATCCTCCGTAAGACAATATGCAATAAATTGGTTCCAACTTTCTTGATCGATGAAACCGTATCGTTTGGGTGGGTTTTGCCATAGAGAACCATCCCTCTTTCTATACATTTTCCTACGAGCTAAGCATGACCTAAATGTACTTAGATGATCCCCACAATGTCTAAGAAGCCATTTCTTCCTACTCTCTAGGACATTGAACACTCTCTGCAAAATAAGACATGTAGTTGTATACCGATATTAATTAATGTAATAAGTTAATAACATTTGACATACAAAAATGATTACATAAAATAGAATATTTACCGTGATTTCCTGCCAAATATGCTCCTTATGACTCTTTGGAGCCTACTTCCAATTATTATAGGAGATAAGAACACAGTTATAAGTCACAAGTGAAATTTAAGTCAAGAACATGTCTGTGTAAGGGCCAATGGGAAGATTGTAAGTATTCCATCCCAACTCAACTAATTCTCCTCTATTCCTCATGTCTATAATGATTCTTATAATCGTAGGTCCTCTTTTCCCTTCTTCATCACTGTTGTCTCTATCAATGTTTTAGTTGGCCATATCTCTACAATAAATAAATAAATAAATAATGTTAGAATGTTATGTATTGAGCATAATATACCATTATATTATCGATACGAATCTTACTTAGAAAGAATTAATCTCAAATGTATCATGCTACTCTCTCTCTCTCTCTCTCTCTCTCTCTATATATATATATATATATATATATATATATATATATATATATATATATATACGAATTATGCTAACACGTTTCCAAAAAGATTTCAATACTAACCCTAACCCTAACCCTAGCTAATTAACCATAATTTATTATAATAAAACCTAACCCTAAACCTCATAAAACCTTAATCCTAAACCTAGCTAACTATAATTAAACCATAATATATAAATCATATTATTATTATTATTATTATTATTATTATTATTATTATTATTATTATTATTATTATTATTATTATTATTATTATTATTATTATTATTATTATCATTATCATCATCATACACAATTATTTCTCTCTATTTAATTATTCACTTTTATATATTTTTTATTTTCTATATCCATTTAATCCTCGTCAAATAGCAATCATTAACATATGTATCTCTAACTGAAATTTTTATTTAATGATGTGCATATGTAAAATATATTTTCATTTCATTATATGACATTTCCTATATCTTATTGCTAGAGTCATATACTTATTAATGAAAATGTGTGTATATATATAGTTTTTATGAGTGAAAATATATATAATTCTACACTCACATTCATCTTACATATATATGTAAAGGTTTCGTCCAACACATGCATTTGTTAATATATAACAATAACGCAACAAATTCAACAACGAATAGCAACATTTTCAACCAACAGATTTTCGAACGACAAACCATAATTTTTCAATAACAAACAAATGCAACCCTATATATATATATATATATATATATATATATATATAAGTAGAAAAAAAGTTATGAGAGGAAGAAAAAACACATATATAAAGTGAGCTAGCTACAAACAGGACAACGAGCAAGTTGAGAGAGGCAAAGGCCTACAAACACGACAGAGGATGAAGGTACACGTGCTGGCTAGCTAGCTTCGAAACAATGACAGCACGCACATGTGAAGCCCATAATGGTAGAGGGGTGGTGGAGAATTAGTTGTGTGAGGGTTTCCCTTACTTGAGAGGAGCCAGAGTGGTGGTGCAAGGGTTTGCAAGGAGAAGGAGAGAGTAAGAGAATGAAGGTGTAGAGAGTCTGAAAATTTTAGCATGAAACAGAACTGAGCGAAATAAAAGTTTGATTTTTACATTTTAATAACATTTCTTGAGAGAACCGTTATTAAAACTTTCATATGTTTGACAACGGTTCTTGTATGAACCGTTATTAAAACCTCTTTTAATAATGGTTTTACTTGAACCGTTATTAAAACATCCGTGTAAATTTTAATGTTGCCCTTTTAATAACTATTTTGAACTATAACCGTTATCAAAACTATCTTGTGCATTAATTTTCACGCGTTTGAAAATGGTGTTCTAACCACCATTATTAATGTCCTGTTATTATTTTTCATTTTTTTTAGTAGTGGATAATGATTAATTAAATTCAAATATGAAGTTGAAATCTTTGATAAATCCATAAAATGAATAGAAATTAAAATAATTAAAATTGTACATTATATTACACTAATAAAATAATTAAGCTTAATAATTGCATTCAAACAAGGGAAAAAGCAAGCGTCTGATCAAATAGGCCAAACTTCTTTTTCTAAAGCGAGGACTACGCTGGCAAGTGACGATTGGTTTTTGGGTTCATGTTACAAGGCTGACAGGAATATCTCCTATAACCAGCCCCTCTTAGTCTCAAATAGGTCTGAAAATACCCCTACACACACATCCACCCTTATAAAGATAAATACCCCCATCATGATTACTACACAATACACAAATGGGCTGGGGCTTCCCTTATATAGGTCTGAATGGATAGAGGTATTATAATTTTATCCTTTATATTAAGCACGCTTTCTTTTTCTAATTCAATTACTTCTTATATTATTTTTCGTACTTACTATTTTAAAATTTATTATTACAATATGTAAAACTCTACTTGTACAGCACACACTAAAATGTAACTAGTTTGGATAAACTGTAACTATTGTATGTTGCTTGTTGTAGATGACTTTTTTAACTTATTTAGAAAATAAATTTAGTAAATTTTATATAAATTTTCAAAAAATTAATTGTTGAATATTAAAGCACCCCCAAGCAATCGTTTAGTAAAAGATCAAATAACACTATATATTTCATCTATTTCACAATATAAAAGATATTAGATTCCTAATTTTATTTTTTATTGATAAGAAGTTTATAAGATAAATTCCTATATAGATATAGCAATCACTATAACGGCGTATAATACCATAAAATGAAAATTCAAACCTAAGATCTATTGTGTGCAGGACTCTAGCTTCTTAAACTAAACAAGTAAGGGATATTATGATTAGAATGAGAGAATATTAATAAAAATAGAAGATATTCTGTTTAAATATAATACTTTAACTGTATACATATATACATAAATAAATAAAAAACTAACACCCCTTTTACTCTTAAAAGAGCGAACAATAAAAATGGGTATTTAAATTTTTTTCAAACACATAGATGGAAATGTATTTAATTCGATCACTATGAAGGGGGGCATCTGTCCTTGTGGTTGTATATTATTGGACCCAAACATAGCATTTAAGTATCGGCTCACATATGAAGTGATTGGTTGAAGCAATAATTGCACACAATGAGTGGTTAAAAGCAATGTGGTTGGAGCCAATAATGCATAAATGGGTGTCAACACTCAAAAACCAAGTGTCGGTTCATCGGGCCCAACTATATCTCTATTTTTTTTTATTAAATTTTATTTTTTGTTTGTTGTTTTTTTTGTCTTTGATGCATGAGGTGCATGGGGAAGGGAGGAAGGGGGAATAGAAATGAAAACAAAGGGGATATAGGTCAGATATTTTTTTTAACTGCATCCGAATTTAATAATAAATTTTTTCTCTATTTTTATCTATATTTAAATGGATATCCATTACTTTATTTATATCTGTATCCAACAGATATCTGCGATTCGGTAAGTAATTCATTGATGATAGATAAGTCCATTAGCCCCTAAACTCATTATTCGATAAATTAAAATTATTCGTTTATTAGTTATCATTACTAGATATTGGTTTTACTAAAATTCATATATATATATAACTTGATTTGTTTTATTCTACTTTAATTTAGCCTTAGCATCTAATCCAATTAGATGTAGTATGTGTAACTTAGGTGTGGCGGCGGTAGTGCCTTCGGTTTTGTTTTACCTGAGCTTCCGCAAATTATTTTAGGGGTATTTTGGGTTTAGAAAATCAAGAGTGTTGCAATTGGTATCAAATCAGTTTCATTCCTTTTCTCCTTCTAAAAGAAAGATTTTAAAGCTTCATTCACTTAAAATTGAGTCTAGATTTTTAATACTTTCAAACTGTATTTTCATTTTTTTTAAGGATCTAATTTTTGTTTGAAAAGAGAATTGGTCCGAGAGTGGGGTTTGGGAAATGTATGTTTTGTATGTATATATGATGGTATGGTTACAATGTTTGTGAGATTGCATGATGTGTTAAGCATGATTTGGTGATGTCTCACCTCTAGTATGGATGATAAAGTTAAATATATATATATATATATATATATATATATATATATATATATATATATATAATTTGATTTCCATGAGTACTATTTAGTTCTAGAATGTGATTGTTCCTTAAGATATTGTTATCTTAAGTATGCATTTTTATTTTTGTTTCTTACAAGTTCAGTTCTTACAATCAAAGTCCCAAGTATAGGTGACAATCGGGTCAGACGAATCGGGTTTGTATCAAATTATAATGGGTCTAGTTTCTCTTGGGTCGGTTTATTTATAGGTCATTTATTCTCGGTTAGTTTTGTATTAAGTTGGATCATTTCAGGTTACCTTATAGTTTAGGTTGGGTTGGGTTCAAGTTCTGGTCGTTGTAGATCTATATTGTATCAAATTAATTTACCAAGTAGTGTCGGGTTGGGTTTAGGTTGAGCTAATTTAAGTTCGAATTATTTTAGGTTAGATTATCAGGTTTGGGACGAGCAAGTTCGTATTTAGATAATTTCGTGTTTGAGTTAATTTGACAGGTTAGGTTTGGATTAACCTAATGAATAAAATCTTTTTAGGTTTTGACGAATTTAGTTGAGTTTAGGTCAACTTAATCCTAGATCAAATCACTTTAGAGTTGGGTCAAATTGGATATTGATCGCTAAAAATAATCTAATTCATTAACCTCCTAAGCAAGTACTAAATTTGACTTCTTATAAACATATGATTAATAATATGTTATTAATTATTATTTGTTTATTATTATGACCTTTTAATATTGTGTTCTTACGTAAAAAATTCGGTAAAATTAAAATATCGTTAATGAACAAGTATGTTTACAATAAAAGTAAAAAAAATATAAAATTTATATAACAATATATTCATAAAAGTTTTAAATAAATAATAAGACAAATAAATTTTTTTATTATTATTACTGGTTAATATTGAATTTTATTTTGTTAGATCGAGTTAATCTCTAGTTACAGGTTGTGTTTGAATCAGGTCAGGTCACTTATATTTGGATCAGCATCGGGTCGAATTGGGTTAATGAATTTCTGGGATTATATCGAATTGGGATTTGGGTGGGTCGAATTGTGAGATTCAGATTAATTTTTATCTGCTCTAGTTTGAAGCAGTGGGACAGTTTTTATTTTATTTTTAATAAAAAAAAAAACAAAAACCCTAAAGGCTGAAGACTGAAAGGACTACATCTCCGGCTGACGGATGAAATCGAAGGCTCGCAGATGAAGAAAAGTTGAGATGAGAAGAGACCAAAACCAGAGACGACAAAGAGGATATGATAATTTGCAATACTTGGTCCGTAAAAAACCAAAATTTATGTTTATACTATCAGATGAGGTCGTTTTGATTTTTGATAGACTTTCAGATCGAACATCAATTCAATGTTTTACTTTTAAGGCATATACTACATAATAATACTATCAAATTTTTTTCCTTTATATATTTTTGCCTTTTCACAAATACTATATGTTTTGTTTTAAAACTTCCATTAATTAAACAAATTGAGCCTTTATAAGCAGATAAAGCTTACTATATAAGCGAATGATGGTGACGATTTTTCCTTGTTCATTTTCTCTCTGTTATCAATTTGGAGTTAATTTGTTGCAGGAAACAAGACAAGCATCTGTACGGGTAATTTATTTTTGAACGATTAACCATATGATTAATAATAATACATTAAATAACTTCACCTACCGACCATCCCCACGGCTAACAGACGTATGGTTCGTTTATTTACTTAATATTTCTTCTGCAATTCCCTTATTAACCATCCTCCCTTTTTTATTTGAGGGCATAGAAACTGAATTGTGATCTTTTAGGGGGGGGGGGTTGATTGTCGCTTGAGTTGTCCTCAATTAGTTATGATATTTTTTATGGTATTTGATTTGAAAAGTGTACTATTATTTTTGATTAATCGTGTCAGTCATGGAATAGTGGTGTAAATTTTTATGAGAATTCGTTTTCTCACCTACTATGGGCGATGGCAATAATTTCTCCTCAACATGGCCTGCCTTTGAACTTTAATCTTTTCATTTATCGGTAGCATTATTTCTGACATTAAAGAAAAATTACTTTTAGAAGTCAGCAATACTTATAATTTACTGCCCCAGCCGTCCTAAATAATAATAATAATAAATTTTTATATATTAATTATCATATTATTTTTTTAAATATATAATTATTACATTAAAAGTATATTTTTTTCTAAAATAATAACTTTTTTTCATTGAACCCATCCGGTATATTAAGTGGTTTCTCGCAGTTCATAACAAAATAACTTTAATGGTATCCTCTTTTATTCATTGTTGCGTGTAATAAAGGTGTTTATTTGCTAAAAACTAGATGTTTAGGCTTTGTAAATTTTTTTCTTTATCATATTATCATAGATTTTAATATTTTTATTCGTATATTTTGAGCTTATAGTTTCTTAATTATTCTGATTAAGGACAAAAATATTTTAAAAATAAGCTTACAAGATTATTAAATTATGATAAGAGTAGATAGTGGATATGTAGAGGGTTAAATTAGAGAAAAAATATTCATAGGGAGAATATAGACAACAATTTATTGTCAAACAAAAGTCGTGGAGTGTGAGGCTATAGTCGCTTAGACATGCATATAAAACAATACGCGATGAAATTTTATAGAAGAAAGACCAATACGTAACTTTTAAATTTGAGTAAATTAAAGTTTGTTGGTTGATATTCAATTAAGTTTTTTGTTTTCTTTTTGTCAACATATTATCAGTCTAGATTTTATTAATTTTGAGGAAAATTATAAATCAGTTGATTATACATGCTCTTCTTGGATTCTGTTATTTATGTTCTGATCTATAAATTTTTATCAACTTAACAAGAAGTTTCATTATTCTTATTTCTCGTAACATTAATATCCTAATATAATTCTAATATCGAAAAAATCTTATTTTAGACTTAACCAAAATTTTTAATCCTAAAATTTTAACCTAATTCGAATTTTTGACTCGAATAAATTATATTTCATAACCCAATCTTAATTTTAAATTTTTTTACCACTAATCCTACCTATTTTGAATAATCTAAAATCTATCTAATCCTAACTTAAACCTTTTTCCTTTTTCCTTTTCTTTCTCCTTTTCCCTTTCTTCTTTCTATTGTAATACTTGACTTTAAATTGCTTACAACTTGTAGCCCACAACCATCAATCTCACCCTCTAATGCAATCATCATCATCATCGTCATCTCTATCCCTCACCCTTACCTTCGCCATCTCGTGTTGCTCCTGACTACATGCACACCTATCCCCAATAATCTTCATTTTCACGCAACACACACACAACCATCACCATCTCCTACAACTATCATCATCATCCTTATGCTACTATGATAACTTCATATTTTAACATATTTATATTTTTATAATCTTAATTTTTAGTATTTTATTTAAGTGGTATAGGTGAATAATTATAATTGTATGCTTAAATAATAATAATTATATAAATTTTATTATTTGTACTAAATTAAAAATATAATATTATATATTAATTTTTAATAATTTTATTTTTATAGAAAATTTTAATTAAAAGGAAAAAAGTGGAGGTTGGACCATCGGTCAAGGACGGAAGGCTCGGAGGCCAGCAATACAAGGAGGGGCGGCACGAGAATAAAGGAAAAAGAACGAAAGGAATTGAAGGGGCGGAAAAAAGAAAATGCGGAAGAAGTCAAAGGAGAAAAACGGGCATAAAAAATGAAAAATGCTACTTACCCAAACTTTAAACCCAAACTCAAACCCAAACTTTTTTTAAAATATACATATTAATACACTTATTTTATTTTTTTTAAATAAATAAGTAATATAAACTAATAATAATACAAAATAAAAAATATATACTATAAAAAAAGTATAAATCTTTTTTTATTATAATAACAATAATAATGATAATTATAATAAAAATAATGATAATAATAAATTTAAGGTATTTTTATGTCATAATTTTATTTTATATTATATTATTATTAATTTATATTATTTAATTATTAATAAAAAATAAAATTAGTGTATTAATATGTATATTTTAAAAAAAGTTTGGGTTTGAATTTGAGTTTAAAGTTTGGGTATATAGCATTACTCATAAAAATGAGGCGGCACAACAGAAAAGTGAGCGAGCAGCAGTACGAGCAGAAAAGAAAAAAAGGAACAGAAGGCCGTCAGGTGGAATAGTAAGAGGGCAGAGTCAGCCGCAGAAGCACGTCAGCGGGGAAGGAAAAAAAATAGAGGAGCAACGCGGGGGAGGAAAGACCAACGTCACATAAAAAAAAAAAAAGAGTTGTCAGCGCGGCAACAGAGCATGGAAAGCAAAGGCACGTAGACAAAGGAAGAGAAGGGATTCTGACGGGCACAGGGATGTCAGTCCAGCGACCCAGGAGAGAGAGGGGAAGCAGCTGCCAACGCCAAGGAAGGAAAAAAAGAAAAAGAAAAAAAATTAATTGCATGAAAATTAAAGCATACTAAAAAGAGAAATAAAAATAGAGACGATTTATATTAGTAGAATTTATTTCAGATAAAATTTATTTTTTATCTAAATAAATTCTTAATTTTTTATTCATAATTAATTTCGATTATTTTTTCTCTATTTTTAATTTATATTTTAGATATATACTTCTATGTAATTAATTTAATAATTATGGCTAACTGAATATTTATTGTTATAAAATATATTGAAATCCAAGATTAGAGTTTGAAATATGATCTTAGTTTTCTTTTTTTGGGAAATTATTCTTTGATTTATTTCAATTGCTAATATATATATATATATATATATATATATATATATTTGTCAATTATAATTTATTTGGTGCATGCCTTGTTTTGGTATTCTCATGGTGACAATATATATGATTATTTACCTGCTAGGTGGCCATATAAATATGTTAGAATTTATATGTATAAATTGCAGCCAGATTTAATAAAAATTCACTTAATAGTTTTGTAATTCTAACCGAACTAGTAAAACGTATATATACGTGTGTGTCAAAGAAGGAAAATACAGCTAGCCATGCTTAATATAGTAGTTTGGATACTTATATTGACATCCTTCTAATTATACTTAATATATTAAATCTAGTTAAATATAGGAACAGCTTGTTGCTACTATATTGCTAGTATTTAATAGGGTTAATATTGGCGCTTTATTATATTAATTAATTTAGGAAAGTAGTATAAGGTGTATGAACCTGTTTTTGGTGTACAATTTGGTCGATCTTATTCTTATGATTAAATAATGACTTAGAAATTAAGATTATATTTTGACCTAATCTAGTGGTGGATTTCGATTTTCCTAGCATATTTATCATATCTGTAGTTATCTATTATTTTTATTATTATTTTATTTTATTTTTATTTATCACTTTTATTATTTTATTATTTTCTATTTTTAAAACCCCATTAGTGTTTTTTATATTTATTTATTTTGTGTAATTTAGGATTTTTATTTTTATTTATTTTTAAGCTAATTAAATAGAGGTGATTCATCTTAATCTCTAGTATAGAATGATACCCTTATTTACCAATACTATTATTGTTAACACGAGGGTTTAAATTGCGTGTCGGCTATGGCCACACCAACTACCCTGTCATTTTCACCCAACACTCCCCCTCCTCGTGACCTTGTGCTTCTGCTACTATCCCCCTCGACTCTCTCCCCTTGCATCCTCTCCGTTCGCACACCACGTACTTATATATATACTACCTCCATCTCTTCCTTCCTCATTCCTTTTGCCTCTTTTTTTGCCCATTTTTATGTCGAGCAACCCACTGCCCGAGCCTTTATTTCTTTCTTCCTTCTCCTCTTCCTATCCCCTCATTCGTGCTTTGTTTCGCAAGTTCGACTACCTCCATCACCACTGTGCACCACCACACACCACCTAAAGCCTAGTGGATTGACAATCAATGCCACCTTATCACTCCCCTTCGTCATCACCTACTGTTGCCGTCAACCACCTCTATTTTTCCATCTTCCTTCCTTGTGTTCATCTTATTTTTGTGAGACGCATGACCGTGTGTGAGACGATTAGTGTACGGTCGTGCACTTCTAATTTTTCTTATCACACACCTGTGCAAAACAGCACGATTTGCCCGTGCACCTTGCACTGCTTGTACATAGCCTCCATATGCCCATGCACACTTGCTTAATATTGTCCTATGTAATTAGTTACTCATGCACAACCGTGCCTCTTTGCACAGCCTGCCCGTGCACGATCCTAGCTCGTGGCTTGGATGTGCACCACTTGCCACATGCCTATGTGGCCTCCTCATTTCGGTCGTATACCCTCTTTTTCACCCCCAAACCTTATTCAAGTACCACCAAAAATTTATCATAGCTCCACCACAATTCTATGCATCTCAAGCTTCCCTTTGACTCTGGCTATTTCCATTTTTACCCTCCTTTACCTTAAAATTTTCCTTGGTTATAATTTTTGAGACTAGTCATGTATTATCTTATTTTTTTAGGTGATATTCTGATGATCTTGGATAAGGGAGTCTTGGATTTACATTCTTAGAGCTCGGTATCCTTATTGGTAATGATACTAATTGATGTTTGAGGGTTTTTTGTGTTAAATGCTTGCATGGCTATGTGTATTATCATGATATTTTTGTTATATGATGGAATATATATTGTTAATGATATGTTGTGATAATGTAGATTTATATGATATAAAGGAAGTGAGAATGGGAAAGGTGTTGATATAATCTTAATGTGTTAAGCCGTACTTGTGGGAAATTATAACTTATAGAATAGTAATATTAGTTAACATGGAGATCTTGGTATTTTAAATGTGTTAGGTGTATTAATTATAATAATGATATCAGGGGGAGTATTTGGATTAATTACCGAATGTTGTGGGTTCCTCAAAATAAGATACATACCTAATTAGGTCATAATAACCTTAAAATAGTAATATTATTATCCCATGTGTAAAACCTTGAGTTAGACTACAAATTTTGTATATGTTATTGATGTTGGTAATTTAAGGAGGTTTATTGAATTTGGGTGATCATACAAGCCTTATGTGAAGAGTCATGACTAATGTTGGAATTAGGGTTTTGGGAGCCTTATAAATAGTGACATTTGCAATAGGACTATTATTGTATGTGTGAGATGTGGGCATTAGACCATGAATTTTGAGTGTGTTAATAGTGATAATATTTGAGAAATGATATACTATAATTTTTTTTGGAGAAAGTTAGTTGATACTTATTATTCATCCACATCAGGGAAGGAGTCAAAATGTACAAATATCATGCTAAGGCATCAGGGTACACCCCCAATACAAATCAAGGAAGAAAATTTAAGCTAGAGATTACAATGATATACTATAATTGGTAGTTGAATGATCAATATAAGAGAAGTTATGTTAGGACTATAATATTATATTTGAGGAAATTAAGGATCTTAACTCTAGAGATCAACCTTATAAATTATGTTATGTGCTTATCTACATTAATTTTTTTATATATATCCATTCCACCGAAGGATAATAGTAGCTTAAGAGCATTTTACCTCGAGAATGTGTTTTAATTTGTTCCACCGGATTAAGAATAGTGGGCTCCCTATTCATCGTAAATAAAAATATAATTGTGTAACCTATGGATAAGACAATAATGACTTAAAAAGTGGAAGAGTACATGAGTCAGAACCAAGGTAATGTTTTTATATGCGTTCCACTGGATGATAATAGTAGCTCGAGAGTATTTTGTACCGAGAAGGTGAAGTTTTCAGATCCATTCCACAGGATGATAATAGTGGCTTAGGTGTGTTGTTCCTGAGAAGCTACTTTAAACCATTCCACTTGTTTAAGAATAGTAGGATTCCTAAACTCAACATATATAAAAGAATAAAAATGGTTATGCCTAATAAAGAGGCCTAGATCCATGTTTATGTTATGAGACTTTTCATTAATTTGAATGTGTACTCATCATCAGTTATGAATGCATGTGTTACCTGTATCCCTAATTCGATATTATTGTTACCTTACTCATGACGTAACATATTGGCCACCCTTTTTATGGGTGTTGCTCATTTCCATGAGAAAGAAACCCTAATTCCTTTGTGTAAGACTTTGAAGACCCGCGGATAACTATGTTGCTTTTGATATACTATGTGAAGATGAGTGATCTTTTGTCTGTGTTGGGTGTTTAGGTGAAGAGTTATGTTATCTAGTTGATGTATTTACCTGTATACCTTTTTGGACTCTTTGATCCATGGTATCTCTTACTTTGTATTTGATTATTGTAATTTGAAGTTAACCTCCAAATTTGTATTGTATTTATACATGTTTCTTCCATTTATAATTTCCTTATTTTATTATAATTGATTTTAGCTTTGTGATTGATGTAATGATGGTTAGGCAAACCAGACTTATATCAACTATGACGGTAACAACCAATATTTTACTTAACATGATTTTGCTATAAAATGTAATTTTTTAGTTCTCAAAATCAGGGTGTTATAGTAACTTTCCCTGATCAGATTCAAATGCATCAAAACCCACTAATATTATAAAAAAAAATGCCCCAAAACCTAATTTTTCATAATTTTAATTAAATAAGGAATTATTAGAAAAATTAATTAAATAAATTATTTTTATTAAAATAAAAGGGAATTAATTAGGAAAAATCAAGAAGAAAATAATAAATATTTTTATTAGAAAATTTTGGGTATTTTGATAATTAAAATAAAATTTAGGAAAAATCTTTCAAAAATCCTAAAATAGCCTAAAAAAGAAAATTCAATATTATTTTATTTAAATATTATTATTTTTAAATATCCAAGTTAATTTAAACACCCCAACCCACCTATTTTTCTTTTTTCTTTTTTTCCTTTTTCTTTATTCTTCTTTTCTTTTCTTCCTCCTTCCCAACTTGGGCCAGCCCAGCGGCCCAAACCACTCTCCCCTTTCTTCCTTTCTTCTTTTCCCCCTAGAACGTTGCATTTTGTTCCACTTCTTTAAATGTCATCGTCCACTCCAGTCCTCCTTTTCTTTTCTTTTCTTTTTCTTCCCGATCACCTGGTCCGCGCCTTTCCTTCCTTTCTTCCTTCTTCCACCTTCCTTCCCTGTTGACCTGCAACACCTCCCTGCTCCCTGATTTTTCGCCGTTGATCACACCCTATCAACCAACCATTTATTTTTCTCTCTCCTTGCTCTAACTCGCCGGCCATTTTGACCCAACCTACCTCCCTTCCTTCTCGCGCACGACCCCTCCTTTTCCTGTGCAAACACCTTGCCCCATTTTGAATTTCACCGGCCTCTGTTACTACCGGTGAATCCTAACCGACTTGCCCTATTCCCTCGTCATTCCTCTGACCCTATCCTCTCCTTTAAGCCCTATAAATACCCCTTATCCAGCCTGGAATCGAGCCTTTCCCCGAAACCCAAAAAACTTCCCCTCGTGCGCCACTGCCATTTTAGACACTATTGCCGGCCAACGCTGCCGCCCACTCTACCCATCTAAGTACTCCCTGCACCGCCTCTAACTAACTATATCTCCCTTCTCCCTTGATTTGCCCTGCACGAGCCACTCCGGCCATACAAAGTCACCTCCTTGAGCATCCCTTCCTCCGCCCCTGCCACCCTTTGCACCACCGTCCACCACCACTTCTGCCGCTACCACTGCCCCTTACACTTTCCAAAAGCCTCTACAGACTTTCCTCTACCTCCCATACTCTTCTTTTTCTTTTCCTCCCTCTCCTCCTCTCTTTCTCTCCTTCTTCCATTTTCGGCCACCACTACCGCCGCCATGCGCCGCCACCTTTGGCTATGCCGCCACTTCATTCCACTCCTTTTCACCTAGGTAACTCTAAACACCCCAACTCCCACCTTCATTCTACCTCTCCTTTTCCTAGCATCCAACTTTTCCTTTTTTCTTCTCTTTTTTCGACCACCGCCGCCGCTGCCGTGCACCACCGTCGGTGCCGCTTGTCACCACCAACCCAAGGTAGAACCCTAAACCCTCTCAACCCTTTTTCATTATTTATACAAGCTTTATTTATTTTATTTTATTTTACTTTAATTATCTGAATATTATTATTATTATTATTATTATTATTATTATTATTATTATTATTATTATTATTATTATTATTATTATTATTATTACTACTACTAATGTTTTATTATTATTACTATTGAGGGTCGAAGCCCTATTCTATTTTTATTTCAAATATTATTATTACTATTATTATTATTATTATTATCATTATTATTATTATGTGTTATTATTATTATTATTATTATTATTATTATTATTATTATTATTATTATCATTATTATTATCATTAATAGTCTTGTTATTAATTAAAAGTAGGGTCAAAACCCTACTTTACTTTACTTTCGGTTTATGCTATTATTATTATTATTATTATTATTATTATTATTACTACTACTACTACTACTCCTACCACTTCGTAATTACTATTATTATTATTATTATTATTATTACTATTTTTACTATTAATGTTACTAGTATTATTATTAGTATTATTTTGGTAAAGGGTCGAAGTCCTTATTCCACCATTTATTTTAAACCATATTATTATTATTATTGTTATTATTATTATTTTTACTATTATTATTATTATTATCATTATTATTCTTATCTTTAGTATCATTATTATTATTAGGATAAAGTCTTCAAACCTTATATTACCAACTTTTACAATATTACTATTATTTCTTATATCTTTAGCAAAACTAGTAATTAGTTAATGTCATTATTATTAATGTATTATTATTTTATCATAAACCCTAGTTTTATAATAAATTAGGAAATAATTATATTTTTAGTAGGAGGGGACCTAATCTTTAGTTTTTTCCTCTTATAGGTGAGACCAGTCAAAGCCTCTAGGAGGCATAGGAGCGTGCTCCAAGACTGATGTCGTTTTAGGTAAGGGTGTAGCTAAGGCCTTATTTGTGTTGTTATATGCCTTGGACGCCTTGTATAATGTCGTGTTGTGTATCATGTGCTATTATTTGACTATTTTATGTTGATTATTTTATGTATGGAGCATCTTGTAGTTATGGTATGCTCATATGCCTTCTCATTGTGTATGTTGATACGTATATGTGGTGAAATGATATGGAATGTGGTGTAATGTGTTGTGACCCTTTAATACATGTATATGAGGATGTTTAGCGTGGTATTGTGTGGGGGAAAGGATGAAAAAGGAGAATGGGGAAAGAAGTTGACCAAGGAGAGTAAGTTGAGCAAGGGATATGAGTTAACCTAAATATTTTAATGATCCACGAGTGGAGGAATATAATGGGGATTTTAAATAAAATAAAAGAGTAGAAGAATCTAATCTAGGGCTTCATGTGGGAGAATCTAATCTATGGTTTTGTATGGGAGAATCTAATCTATGGTTTTGTATGAAAGAATCTAATCTATGGTTTTGTATGGGAGAATCTAATCTAGGGTTTTGTATGGAAGAATATAGGGTTTTGCATGGAGGAATCTAGGGTTTTGCATGGAGAAATCTAGAGTTTTGTATGGTTGAATCTAGGGTTTTGTATGGAGGAATTTAGGGTTTTGCATGGAGGAATCTAGGATTTTGTATGGATGGATCTAGGGTTTGCATAGGTGAAACTAGGGTTTCACTTGGGAGTTTTAGGGTTTTGCATGAAAAAGTTCGAAGGGTTGTATGGGAGGTATAAAGTCTGCATAGGGGTACATTTTACGTATGGAAAGTTAATATGAGGTGTGGGGAAGGTAATGGAAGTGTTGTTTGGGTGTTGGAATGCTTTGAATGAAAAATAGCACGTGAGACCGTATAAGGTTACATAAGAGACCGAGCTAGGGTTTGGTGTGGCCACTTAGGATTTTTGTGGTCATACGTGTACTTAGTGAGTAAAGTGTGATGATGAGGGTGGAATCTATGGGTTGTGTTGCGTGGAGTGTTAAATGAATTAGGTTGTGTAAGGTGGAGTAGGATAGGCCACTTAGGCCTAAATTAGGGTTTCAGAATAAAACCCTAGAATGAGACAGTGAGTGGACTTTGAAGTATAAGGTAGTGGTTCTTGACCCACATACGTGGGAAACGAGCTCTAGTATGAGTTAGGGTAAGGAGGAAAGGATGTTGGGCCAAGTTAGGAGGTACATGACACTCACGATGTGAGAAGAGTCCTTTTGGAGGATAAGTGTAGAGGGAGTTAGTCATGCATGTCTAGGGTTAAAATTATGAATAAGACACTTAAGACATTAATCATGTAAAGTGAAAGAGTATTGAGTCGGGCCCAGACCGATCCACCTGCATAATAGTGGCTAGGTGCCGGGGTGCCCTGGAGACCGATCCACGGGCATATAATAGTGGTTAGGGCATATTGCCCTATGTGTGACCGATCCACTGATTATAATAGTGGGGGATCCCGAGTTCAATAAACTAAGCCCTGAATTTGCTAAGACACGTAAAAGACACTAAGTACTTACAGTGAAATGCCATGCGAGCAGGGGCTAGACCGATCCACTAGCTATAATAGTGGCTAGATGCTGGAGTGCCCTAGAGACCAATCCACGGGCTAAAATAGTGGGGTTTCTGTACTTGCATTGATTTGATAAGAAGCATGGTGTAAAATGAGTATCGATAAGAGATTATTAATTAACTAATCCGCACTATAAATGGGCCTTTATGTGTGTACTCGAATGTTCGTATCTATTTCGTTATCATATTGGATTATGTGCTTGTGTATTGGCCTTAGTGCAAGGTTACCTTACTCAGTACATGACGTACTGAGCACCCTTTTTATAGGTGCTGCTCATTCCCACGACTAAGAAGCCCTTATGACTTTATGCAGGTAGGCGATGTGAATTTTGATGCCTTCGATATCTATGAGGCATCAAGCGGGACTGAGTGTTGATCATGGGCCTGGTTCGATAATCAAGAGTGACGTGGCCAGATCCTCTCTCCATGTTATTTTATTTCCTTATGTTTAAACATTGTTGACTTATTTTCTCTTAAGAAACTCTGTCTCTGTATTCTAGATTATTACTTGTTAACATGCATTCTAATTTCTATTTTACAGTTATTTAATGCTTAGTTGATTTTCTAATTATGTTTTGATTTTCCTAGTTTTATCTTTTCCCTTTTGTAAACTTATTTACTTTTTAGGAACTTTGGCTACGCACTTTGATTCCCATATTATGATTTATTATACTCCTTTAGATTGTAAACTTTTAAGCGTACTATGTTTTCAATGTTATGACATTTCTAGTTCTTTTTATGAACTCTTGGTGTAAGTTTAACAATAAACTTTTCTTAATCTTAGTACTTGGTACTGGAACAATCGGAGTGAACTGGTCTAGTACTAAGTGTAGCGGTAACATCCCCAGAATTCACAGGTTTTAATTTAAGTGTTTTTATTTAAAAGAAATATAATAAATTTTGGGGTGTTACAAAAATAAGGGAAAAAAGTAGGTGATAGAGATTGAGATGAATTGGGATGAAGGTAAACATTAAAAATTAATCTAAGTATAAAGAGTTAACATGAATTGGGATAAATATTTTAAAATGTTGTTTAGATGATATTAATATAACTTAAGTAAATCAGGGTTATTATTGTTTTAATTTTGTTTGGATTGAGATAAATAAAGGTTAAAAAAAATGATACTTATACCCGAAGTCCCTTCTATAACACATATTAGGGTGAGTGTATTTTTTCCCAATTAGGTAAAAGTTCATTTTTTTTTCCTTCATCCACATTACCCATCATATTGGAGGTTAATAAAAATGAAAATAATTGGGGTGAATAATTTTTTTTAACCATCATTTGTTTAGGTGCTTTTTTTATTAGTTAGTACCTAAATGAGATGAATGGAGATAAATCACTTAATTCACCTCGATTCACTTCAAACCAAACATATGGTAACATTTAACTTAGCTTAGAACAGGGCAACAACTTGGAATGGCAAGGATCTCAGCACTAAGCCTCCAATTTTACAAGTTACTCCAAGGATGAATTAAAGTATCCAAAATGAAGTTAAAATATTTAAGCTATAATAGCATTTTAAAAATGATAATACTTGATTGATTCATTTGTGTAAGTGCTACAGATAAGTTTGCAGGTGCTTCACTACACTTTCACAAATAAGGCAACTCTAGAGAATATGCAATTACCAGTCAAATAAAAAATTATGATAACCTATAACTAATTTTACCCATTTTTGTTAGATCAAAAACTGATGGAGGATAGTGTAAGGTATAATGGGAAAATAAACAGAAAAGTAGAACTCCCTTAGCCAAGCATCCAAGAAAAAATAGGAAACAAACACTTAATTTAAAAAGACGGCAAAGTTATTGATTAGATTAACTTCCTTCTGGTTTATATAAAACTCAACTAGATGAGCCTGTACCAGGGACGAAAATAAATAAATAAATGATGATTTGAATAATAGATGGGAAAATGAAATGGTGTCAAATGAGCTAGAAAAGATGTGGGGAAAATAATATATGTTTCTAACCTATTGGCTACAATAAAAGCTAAATAATTTCAATATATGACTAATTCAAATAATTGATTGAGAAAAATATGGACATCAGAAATATTAGTGGAATTATTTCGTGAACATGACTCACAAGTAGCCCCACTCATATAAATACGAGGACTTAAATTGGATTATATGTGTGATTCTATATTTATGTATGAAAAATAATGTGAATTAGGCTCATGAATGCATCTCTTGGGAATATAAAGGTAGGATAAAATTAGAGCAGATATGACTAGAATTTCACAATTGGTACTTTATATTATTTTCTTATTCTATGATATAAATTCATATTTTTTTGTAAACATTTTACAAAAAAATTACATTTTTTTGTGAATACAATATTTTTAAATTTATTATACCATTTATAATCTATTAAATAGATTGACAAATTTTTTGAAAGTTTGCACTTTTCTTAAATTGTAAGATTATATTATCATGAGTTTTACATGATATCAAAAATGATAATAAATTTACTAAAAAAATTGTAAAATTGGAAATGAATATATTATTTTATAGAAACACCTAGACCTAGAATATATTACCATGCATAAAGAAAAACATTTTCTTTTTCTTGAAGCTTTCCATAACTAAATGGAGTCTAAATAGTTAATAGACAGTTTTGGATATTAATCCTTAGAGAAGGATATTATGAGGTTCAAATTAAATTATTCAAAAATTTAGATAATTTTATATTAACAAAATATTTTTATCAATCTTTGCTACAATGTGTTTTGCATGTGACTTATTTATGTGCTTAATTAAAATATGAAACTTTTATCAAAATTACATATCTTTAAATTATTATCTTAACTTATATGTATATATAGAATATTAGGATATATACTGATAAGTCATACTACTAACATGGTGGCATGAAGAAATACTTTATAAGAATCATAATGTCAAACTCCAAAATACTTTTCTAGTTATACCTAAGGAATAATTAAAATAGATGTATGGAGGACATCCAATGTAATGTAGTATTTAATTTACACAGCAGATCATAGGAGTACATTCTTCCTTCAAAACATTCTATAACACAATCATTTGTTTTATTTCACATAGTATTATGTGATAGTAAAAATGATGAATGAAGCTCTATAATGAACATTGTATTCAAAGAATATTTTGAAAATATATTTTTTAAAAATTTTGAATTTGTAAAAGTGAAAGATTATATTTTATTTTCTATGAATTATTTGAATGTATGGAGTTTTTTTAGTGTCAATATGTTTACATTATAGTTATTTATTATATTTTTATGATGATGATGATGATGATGATGATGATGATGATGATGATAATGATAATAGTAATAATAATAATAATAATAATAATAATAATAATAATAATAATAATAATAATAATAATAATAATAATAATAATAATAATAATAATCCTATAAAATTGGCTAAAAAGCAAAAAAAAAAAAATCAAAGAAAAAAGTGTAACACTCCAAAATTTGTACTCTTAATTTGGAATGTTTAGTCTTTTAACCAAAAAATTTAAAATTTTAATATTAATTTAATTAGTTTTGTTCATATATGACCGCAAATCTAGATAAATTATTATAATTATTTTATCTTACCCTTTTATTTAAACCAACCCTGAACAAATAATTTTATCCGATTTATTTTTCTTAATTCGATAACCTAAATTCAAATAAATTAATTTTATCCTAAACCTAAACTTAATACAATATTAATTTTAACTCTAAATCTATTTCCTTTTTCATTTTTCTTCTTTTCACTTTTCACTTTTTCCTTTTTCCTTCTCTTTTTTTCCTTTCTTACTACGCCAACCCAACATTCCTTTATGTTTTTCTTCTTCCTTGGCCCAACCCACTCTTCCCCCTTTCTTTTCTTCATTCTAGTTCCAACTCAACCTCCATAATTTCTTTTTCTTTCCCGGTCACACCTAATTCTCTCTCTCTCTTTCCCTCGTCGATGAGCAAGTTGAATCCCAAATGGCCCCTCTTTTTTTCTTTATCCTCCCATCTATCTTCTTCCCTGCCTCCCTTCTCCTTTCCTCTTCTATCCCAAATAGGGAATTATCATCCTTCCATGTACCCCCTCCTTTACCCCTCTCAACCATGCAACCCTCGCCATGCATGCCCCACCACTCGTAACCCTACCACACCACCTTGCACCCATGCGCCTCCCTGTAACTTTATGCCCATGCACCCTGCTCCCCTGTCCCTTTTTCCTTGCATGCCATACACACTGAAAGCCCCCCTATATTCCCCTTGTCGTCTTCCCTCTCCCAAGACCCCTCACCTATTTTTACCCCTTAGCCACCCTCCTCTCTCTCTCTTTCCCTCGTCGATGAGCAAGTTGAATCCCTTACCCCTCTTCCTCTCTTTTTCTCTCCCAAATCACCCTCATTGCTTGTCGTCACCCTAGCCATCCTCCCTTCCTTGATTGCATGACGCCAACACCCCTCCCTACCATGGCCTCCTTCCTTCTCCCTCCCCTATGCCTCCAGCCATGACTGGTTACACCATTGCCACCAACCCCCTCTTTTACCCCTCCTTGCTAACACCATTCCGGCAACACCCCACCACAGGCACCTGACCCCATCATCACCATCACATTAAGCCCTCTATTCTCCCCCTTCTCCTTCTTCCTTTCCTCCTCCCTTCTTTGCTAATCGTCACCACCATCGCTGCCCATCCTCTCTATAGTAATGGCCGTTAGTAACTCCACCGCCATGCCAACTATCACCCAACCTCATCGTCACCTCAACCCCACCAACTAGCCCACTTCCCCAAAACCCCTTCTACCTTAGCCCACTCATGCTACGTGAGCATCATGAGTCCCCTTTTAAAAAAAATTACCTCATTTTAACATCAAGGGCATTTCGATAATTTGTTATTTGATAATTATTTTAAGAAAAAATTATTATGTTACTTGTCAAATATTAATATATTATTTGTGATATTATTTTTAGGTGCAAAAGTTTGATTAGCAGGGCCTAACCATTTTTAATAGGTTATCGATAAATTATGCTTGTTGCTGAAAATTAGATAATCTTCATACTCTGCCTAAATATTTGGATATCGCACGATAACACATTTAAGTTTTGATATGTAAACCGTGTTAAGCATGTTTGTTCCATTATAACCTTTATACTTTATTAAAATGTTTATATATCACATGATAACACATTTAGGTTTCAATATGTAAACTGTGTTGAGCATGTTTGTTACATTGTAACATTTATACTCCACTAAAATATTGGGACCGTATGATAGCACATTATAATTTTGACATGTAAATTGTATTAATCATGATTTTTTACGTGTACTTATGCGTTTATTATTGTTATCATGAAAATCGAAAAAGAAAGCATGTTATCCTATATAAAATATCATTTGTACAAATGTGTGATTAAAATAATTCTAATGTTGGGAAGAGATTTTGTATGATATATACGGGTGAAAATATTACGTCAAGCATGTTTAGATATTCTTGTAGCATGATTATTATAATTCATGTGCCCTAGGGACAATTTGGTTATTTAAGCACATCATGATATTTAGTCTGAAATAGAATGCCTAATATGTTCTAAGTATTGTTAAGTATGGTGGTACATGATTTGATGTCTTAAAAACATATGTTTCATTATTATTATTATTATTATTATTATTATTATTATTATTATTATTATTATTATTATTATTATTATTATATGCCTAGGAGTATTTTGGTAATTTTGAGTGCATTATGATGATTATTCTAATAAACATATTTGATATGTATTATTTGTTATTAAGCATGTGACTAGGTATTTTGCTGTTTTAGAAACATATGTTTAAGAATGATTATTTCTATTATATGGCATAGGGGTATTTTGATACTTTTGAGTTTACCATGATGGTTATTATGACAAACATGCCTAATATGTGCTATTGGTTGTTAAACATGAGAATATGTGAAACACATGTTAGGGTTTTACGTGTAAAATTATGTATAAGGGTAAAATGATCATGTGGCGTCTCTGATGGTTTAATTACATGATAAATAATTTAGTCATGGTATGTTATTATTTTTATGATAAGTTGATAAATATAATGGGATCTGTAGTGGAAATGGATGATAATGTGGTAACTTTTACCTCAAGGGTATTTTAGTCATTTTTGACCTAAAGTGCTTTAGTGTGAATAATTGAGCCTAGGATGACCTTAGTAGATTTTTTACGTTGACATTGGTAATGACCTTGATTTTGGTTATCTCAGAATGTTGGAAATGAGTAAAAATGGTTAAGTATAAATAATAGGATTTATATAATTAATATGTGGTTTCGTGGTCACCATTATAAAATACTAATACTTCAAGTGAAATACCTCAAGTTGGGAATGGTTGCTCTCTAGGGGTAGCTACCCTAGAGATGAGGTAGGAGCCCTCGATTTTTTTTCCACTAGTGTGTTTTGTGACCTAGTAAGACCCTAATCTACTCTATAGGTGACCTATGGGACCTATAAAGTGTAGCACCATCAAAATTCACTACTGAAATTTTTTGTTTTAAATAAGAATTAGTGGAAACAAAACTCGTAAAAGCATGAATTTCAGGGATATTATTGCTACACTTAGTACCGTACAGGTTTACTCTTACCATTCTAGTATCAAGTGCTAAAGCTCATTGGAACATATTATGATTTATACAAATTCAATTTAAAACAGAGTAGCACATTATATTCTTTACAAAAGATATAAAACCCACAATTAATGGTTATAAGAGTAAAATCATTTACCTAGGTATTAAAAGGTGGAAGAGAAACCCTAAGAATGTTTGGATAATCCTTACACTCGTATCCAAGCCCTCTTGAGTAGCACCTGCAATATACACATAAGGGACATTGCCCATTGAATAGGCAGGGACCCACAATGGAATACTTCAGAACTATGGTACTAAGTAACTCCTTTAAACTAAATTGAAAGGTAAGCCCGCATGCAATACATCAAACATAAACATTATAAAATGATAACATACGAACTAATACACCATTCAACACCATACATACAATAAAAGATGCATAACATAAAATCCACGTACTTAGAAATTCCATCATACGCCGAGAGAGACAGGCACCAAGGTTGAACTTATATTCTAACAATAGATCATGAGGATGATAGTAACTCATTTAGTCTCAAGCAATTAATGAAATTCATTATTCCATCATCATTTCTCATATTATATCCATGTGAGTGCGGGAATCCCACTATTATAGCTGGTGGATCAGAATATACATTATGGCAAATTGCACCTAACTACTATTATTCACTAGTGGACTGATGAAATAACCCAAAACCCTAATTTAGAGAATTATAGCAAATTAAGGATTTATTAGGGTAATTAATTAAATAAATTATTTTATTAAAATAAGAGGAAATAATTAAGGTAAAATCAAGAGGAAATTAATAAATAATTTAATTGGAAGAAATTAGAGTGCTTTGCTAATTAAAATGAAATTTAGGAAAAATCTTTCAAAAATCCTAAATTAATCTAAAAAGGAAATTTAATTATTATTTTATTAAAATATTACTATTTTTCAATATCCTAAAATACCAAAATATTTTAAATACCCCAACCCACCTAATTTCCCTTTTTCTTTTTCTTCCCTCTTTTCTTTTCTTTTCTTTCCTTCTTCTCCTTTCTCCTTTTCTTTATTTCCTTCCTTCCCTGATCTGGGCCAGCCCGCCCTCGTGGCCCAGACTTCTCCTTTCTCCTATGCGGCCCAGGTCCGCCATCCTCTCATTTTCTCCCTTACTAGCCATCTGACCCTGTTCGGATTCTTTCTTTTTCTTTCTTTTCTCCTTGGATGGACCGGCTGCCCACCCTTCTTCTTCCTTTCTTCTCTCTCAACCTTCCCTCTCCTCGATGCTCGACTTCTCCAATTTCTAATGCAGGCACGCGGTCTCTATATCGTCGTACGTTGGCCTACCGCCTCTAACCTCTTCCCCGTCATTCCTTCTCTCTTCCCCACCCAATCATGCCCTCTCACTCTCCTCACGCATGCCTCTCCCCCCTTCCTTTTCCCCTTCTTGATCTCATAGGTCTTGTAAATTTGCAAGGCTCCACCAGCTGTGCACAGCTAGCCGAAACCCTACACGCATTCCGGCTAATTTCTCTATTCCCCCTCAGTTGTCTTCTCTCATCTATGGTCTATTAATACCCTTCAATTGCCCCAATTCAACCCTTTTTTCTCAACCCAGAAATTTGCTTCCTTTTGTGCGCGACTGCCTATTTAGCAGCCCATTGTGCCACCACCGTCCAGCATCACCGCCCAAACCACCACCAATCCTCCTTGCACAAGCCTCCTTGGCTGTGCATAGTTGGCCATTAGACCAACCTAAATTCACCCATCGCCGCCCCTCGTGCTACCGTCCGCTGCCACTCCCGCCGCAACCACCACTCCCTCTACCCTCCAAAATCACCAATAGAGCCTCCCCTACCTCCCCTTACCTTTCTTTTCCCTAACTCCCTCTCTTTCTCCCTTCCTTCCTCTCCATCACTCTCGGCCACCACACCACCGCCTCCTTTGGCTGCTCCACCACCACTATTCCAGCCCTCTCAACCTGGCATCCTCCACCACCTTAAATCCTCCTCTCATTCCCCCTCTCTTACCCTAAACACCCAACTTTCCACCTTTCTTCTCTTTTCCCCGCCGCCGGTGCCGCTAGTCACCATCAACCCTAGGTGGTACCCTAACCGTGAAAACCCTACATATGATATCATTATTCCTTTTATTTATATCATGTTGTTGTTGTTGTTGTTATTATTATTATTATTATTATTATTATTATTATTATTATTATTATTATTATTATTATTTATATTACTACTATTATTATTATGAAATAATGATTATTTTTTTTATCACTATTATTACCAAATGTAGCCTCAAGATATTTATCCCATTATTATTAAAGGGGTCAAAATCCTATTTTAACTATTATTATAATTATCCTTATTTTTATTAATACTATTATTACTTTTACTTTTACTATTATTATTATTATTATTATTATTATTATTATTATTATTATTATTAGTAGTAGTAGTAGTAGTAGTAGTAGTAGTATTAGTGCTAGCCTTAGTATATTATTACTATTATTACTTTTGTAAATATTCAAACCCTTACCTATATAAATATCATTATTTTGATTATTATTATTATTATTATTAGTATTATCCTTAACAATATTATTATTTTTATTAATATTACTATTATTATAATATTATTTTTATTACTAACCCTATTATTAGCCTTAACCTCAATAACACTAGGATTTCTATTACTATGAGTATTAGTATTATTACTATTATTATTAATATTACTATTTTTACTATAACTGTTAATATTACCGTTATTAGTAGTATTAAAGCTATTATCTTTAATAATATAAATATGGCTATAAATACTTAACATGAACCTATTTTGACTAGTAATAACCTAGTAGGCTTACTTGAGAATAAAAACCTTGTTTTTATTTGTAAAGTTTCTTTCAATAATATCAACCCTAATATTAGAATAAAGTAGTCAAAACTTTAAGGAGATGTAGGAGCGTACTCCAAGACCAGTGTCATGTTAAGTAAGGAAGTAGCTAAGGCCCTTTATGTGTGTATTATGTGCCATGTACCATGTTATGTTATGTACTTTATGAGTATTATTGTAACTGTTTTATGTGTAGTACAACTTGGAATTGAGGTATGCTTATGTGACTTTCTCATGGCTTGTGTATAATATGTATATGTTGTGCTTATGATATTTTGTGATGTTGGCCCTTTAGAACATGCATGCTAGGATATTTAATGTAATAATATAGGATTAAAGGATGAAAAAGGAAAAAATATAAAGTGAGTTGACTAAGGGATATGGGATTGACTTAATTATCTCATGATCTATGAGGGAAAAACAAAAAGGAGACTATGAATAAAATAAAAGAGCGTGTGAACTTTGCATGGGAATTCTAGGGTTTTGCATGGAAACTTCGAGGGTTTGCATGGGATGGATGGAGTCTGTATAGGAGTGATATTTACGTATGAAAAGTTGTCTTAGGGTGTAAGTAAGGTAAAGGAAGAGTTGTTTGGGTGAAAAATATTACGTGGGTTGGTATAAGGGTGTACAAGAGGCTTGGCTAGGGTTTGGGAGGAAAACCCTAATTTGAGGCTATTGTGAAAGTAAAAATAATTGAGGTTGAGTGGAATATGGGATGATAATGGAAGAATGCCATGTGTAGGGTGATTATAGGTGTTAGGGAGAAAGTAAGGATGGCAAGTGAGAAATGGAGAGATGACATGTGGAAAACTAGGGTTTTGTGTGGCCAACTAGGGTTTCGTGGTCACACGTGTATTTGGAGGAGTAAAGTGAAATGACGGGGTTAAAGCTAAGGGAGGTGATGTGTGGGGTGTTAAAACGACCTTAGTTGCATGAGGCAGAGAAGGATGTGCCACGTAGGCCCAAATTAGGGTTTCTAGAGAAAACCCTAGGGTAACGCAGTGAGTGGACTTGGAGGGTATAAGGTAGTGAGCCTTGACCCATACACTTAGGAGTTGGGCCTCTAATATGAGCAAGTGGAAGAAGTAAAAGATGTTGGGGTGTGTTAGGAGGTGCAAAGTCTCAAGATATGGGACGGGCCTTCTTGGGAGGATAAGAGTAGATGAAGTGTGACATGCATATCTAAGGTGAAACTTGTTGGATAAGACACAATAAGACACTAATAATTTAAAGTGGAAGATTATTGAGCTGGACCTAGACCGATCCATCGACATAATAGTAGCCAGATGCCGGGGTACCCTAGAGACCGATCCACTAACATATAATAGTGGTCAGGTGCGTTCTGTCCTGTACATTTCCGATCCACTAGCTATAATAGTGGGGGATCCCGAACTTAATAAATCAAACTCTATGTTTGATAAGACATGTAAAAGATACTAACTAATTACAGTGGAACACCATGAGAGTCGGGGCCCAATCAATCCATTGGCATAATAGTAGCTAGGAGCATCTTGCCCTAGAGACCGATCCACCGACATATAATAGTAGTCAGGTGCATTCCGCTCTGTATGTTTCCGATCCATCGGCTATAATAGTGGGGTTCCCATACTCGCATGGATTGATAAAGATCATGGTGTAAAACGAATATTGATCAGAGAATTAAATAATTAGTTTATCCGGACTATAACTTGGTCTTTAATTATATGTAATGGTTGTATGCTATTTATGTGATCATACTTGTGTTATATGCCTTTGTGTGTTAGCCTTAGATGCATGGTTACCTTGCTTAGTATATAGCGTATTGACCACCCATTTCATGGATACTGCTCATTCCCATGAGCAGAAAGCCCCTCTGAGTTTGTGCAGGTAGGTGATGTTGTTTTTGATGCCTTCGATGCTTACAAGGAATTGAGCAGGGTTAAGAATTGAGCTTGAACTTGGCTTGGGAACTGAGAGCAAAATGGCCAGATTTTCCTTTTATGTTCCTTTATTTTGTATCGATTTATTCTGACTCATTTCATCTTATCGTAGCCTTTATTCCTTTTGAGAAATTTTAATTATGTACTCTGGATTGTAAACTCTTTTCCGCGTACTCTGATTTCTGTCTTATGAACGTTTCAATACTTTTATGAATCCTTAATTTAAGGTTGATTTATGATAGTTGGTAATCCTTCTTTAGCCCTGTGGTGAGTACGAGACCGGCCGGGGGCCGGGCTCGTATTGATCACGGTGGTAATATCCCTAAAATTCATAAGTTCTGACTTACTTGCTTCTGTGGAATCTTTTAATAAAATAAAATTTTTTAGTAGTGAATTTTAGGGGTATTACAACTTGTCTCCAGGGCAAAAGGCTCCTGGCCACTATTATCGCCGATGGATCGGTTTGGCTCCGATTTACATGGTATTCCACTATAAGTTATTAGTATTTTTTTTATGATTTATTCATATCTAAGATTTGGTTTATTGAGCTCAGGACCCCTACTATTATAGCCGGTGGATTAAATTGCCAATTCACCCTTTTGGTGGATTAAATTACCAAATTATCGTTCTTATTTATTATAATTACCATTTTACCCCTTTACCTTATAAAATTACCAACATGCCCTTTTCTTTATGCCAAACTACCAACTTATCATTCTCCTTTATTAAATTACCAATTCATCCCGTTACTATACAAAATTACCATGATACCCTTTTCTTTATACAAAATTACTAAAATACCCTTCTCCTTTATTACATTATTATTTTATCCCTTTACTTTACATGATTACTATTTTACCCCTTATTTACAAAATTACCATTTTACCCCTTTACATATAAAATTACTATTTTACCCCTATTATGCTACTTTTAGGTAATTTTACCCTATTATGCGACTTTTATCAAAATACTCTCTCTACATAAAATAATTCTATGCATACCCCAAAAACTTCATCCAACGCCACCAACTATTATTATTTATCATTAATACATATTAGCACCTATCACACCCACATATTTAGGCCACACCTTTTGCACATGCCAACTTACCAAAATGCCCCTAGGGCTCATATTTACATTACTTATGCACCAAATGGCCACATCAGCATATCATATCATACATATATACTTAACATTATTATTAACAACAAAGTTCTTTCCTTAAGCATTATTTATACACATGGAACATAAATTAACATGCTTTACTTTTTATCAATCAACATATGCTACTAAATACATTATACTTAACAACATGTACCATGCATATAAACATATTAAAAACTCTAATATGCAAGCATACGTATCTCCATATGTTTTAGTAGCATATAACAATTACCTTATTTCCTACAAAAATTAAACCTTACTGGTACCCCGGTTAAAGGTTTGATATTTGATTAGTAAAAATTAATACCCAAAAACAATATAAAAAATTAGCATAATAGAAGTAGAAAATTAAAAGAATAATTTTTTTTGTCAAAAGCTTAATTAAATATATACTAATATCAATCCTTATTATACCTCAAAATTTAGCTAAAATCATAAAAGGGGAGTAGCAAACTCATGCTGCATGAGCAGCGTATGCTGCATGTAGAATGGAAGGGGAGAAGGGATCGAAGAGGGATGGAAGAAGGGAGGGGATGTTGGTTCGATTAGGGTCTTGGGGGTTAGGTGGAGAGCATGTGGAGGGGATTTAGGATGGAGGCTAGGTGTAGGGATGGAGTGGGGGTTAGGGTTGTGCAAAAAATACACAATTCAAAATTTAAAAAAATCTAATCTGAGTTTTAGGATATTCGGTCCGGGTTTTAAAAATTGGAGTGGATATCCGATCCAGTCAAAATTAAAATTTGTTGGAGTGGATATTCGATCCGATATTTTTTTAGATTAAGTAAAATATATAAATCTTTTGATTAAATAAATTATAAATATAATAATTTAACCTAAATATTTATGTAAGTATGTAAAATTAACTAGTGCACTAATTATATAATGTAAATATATAATAGGATAACTACTACTAGCCTATTAGCCATTCAGCCTATCCAGTCTTATTCTCTACCCCGGTCTACTCTAATCTTCTTCTCACTTTCTCAATATTCGTCATCCAGTCTTCCCTTCCCTTCGCAAAGATTCGTAGGCTCACAACTACTCTTCTCCCAGGCAGAGCAAGAGTTTTCTACAACCGAATCCCACCCTCCCCTTCTTCTCTTCTGTCAACTCTGATCTCTCACTTGCGACGCTATCCCTTTTACTTTCATTCTTTGGAAGTTGAAATTCCAGGTAAATATAGTTTAGATTCTTAGCTTGGTTTTCTGATTCTCACATATTCTAATCATTAGCTAATTCTACTGTTTGTAATTTTTCATTCTTATTTTCTAGGGCATTGTTCTTATTTGCTGATTCTTCCTTCAAGGCTTGTTTTTCCATTTAAGGTATGACCTCATTTTTTTGTTTTTTTTTTCTATCACTGGTGGTCCATATTTTTAGGATTGTGGAGGATGAGGTCGGTTATGCCAATTTTTTTTGTGTCGTGGTTAATTTATTTTGGAAATCGACTATGGGCTTCTATTTTTGTTAATTTTTTGTTAGGGATTCGTTTGTTTTGTTTTGTTTATCTACATTTGTTTTGTTAGGGCATCGTTTGGTAGTCGATACCCATTTCGTTAGTTTTGTTTTGTTTAGAATGGATGTTAATTGCTGATAGTATTTGTTTAGAAAGGCTTTTAACTTATTGAATGCTATTGGTTTAATTTGAAATTATAGGTCTGTAAAGAAAGCTTGATATTTGTGTGAAGTCACTTTCTGTTATAGTTCTTGCTCTTAATGAAATTAATTACTATTCCATCTTTCAAAGAAAATTGAGAGGTACCTAATTTAATTATAATGGAGGCCTATGGTTGTTAGATTTGTAGGTTTAAAATAGGTTTATAGTAGGATTTTGAAAGAATCTAGGACCATATCAGGCTGGTTTAAAATAGGTCTATTTGATCTTTCTGCTATAGCAAGGTTGTTAGATAATATTATGTAATAATTCAATGGTTATCAAGGAAAAAAATTATGAGTGGTGTAATACTGTAGTGTAATTTAGAGGATCATATTAGACTCTTCGATTGGATTGGGAATCGTAAATTCAGTTTTATATTAGTTCATTCATATCCTCATCATCTTCAATTTTCTATGTGTATCGTATGTACTAACCTGATGCTTAGTGTTAGTGATGTTTGGAGATCTAATTGATTGTTGTTTTATTCTCCTTTATAGTATTAGATCAATCTCAGTAGCCTTGTAGTAGCATAAGTTTTAGTTCCTTATATGGAGTGGCATCTATTTACAGCAATTCTAAGAATGGATAGTACTAGTGCGGTTTTTTTTAGTATTACGGCTTATGCCATTTAAATTCCACTAAATCACCATTGAACGAATTCATCTAGTTTATTCACCTGCTAAGCAATCTAATTTATTGATTCATGTTCCTGTATTGCTTTTCCCTTTTTTGTCCCTCTAATAACTGCAAATTAGTTACCTACTTTCCATCAAATTCTTATTCCAACTTTCCAAGGTTCCATCTCTGTTAGGGCTTTGGTTGATAACGATGCAGTTTAGTTATTTATTAATATTTTATTTGGTTGACAAAATTATAGTTAGTTTAGTTAGCTATCTTTTTCTTGATCCAACATAATTATTTTTGATTTTTTATATTTATTTATATTAGTTAGTTGTATCTGCATTTAACTACTAACTACCAACTCTTTGAATCATATGTTGCTACTTGATCCAACATATTTATCTCTGATTTTTTATTTATTTTTATATTAGTTAGTTGTAACTGCATTTAACTAGTAACTACCAACTCTTTTGATCATATGTTGTTGCCTGGTCCAATATAATATCTATCTTTGATTTTTTTATATTAGTATAAATAAATACAGCTTATGATGATCAATATTTATTCATAAGTATTAACTCCATTTTATTTTTGTTCATAAAATGTAATTGTGATAGCTAGTAGCCTAGCACTAGTACTAGTGATTTGGCAGGTAGCAATAGTATGGAATCGGTGAATGAGATCGAAAATGCCAAAAGTGGGACACCAGGTATTTCACTAGAAATGACTCCTCCTTTCTTATGTCCTCCTGTGCTCCCATTAGAACCTACCTCAAATGAAAAATATGAAGGTTCTAAAGAGAGAAGGAGCGAGGATGGGCCATCGACAAAAAAGTATAGATCATAGGTTTGGGATCTTTTTGAAAAAAATACCATGTGATAATAGAAATAATCAAAAGGTAATTTATATTTATTATAACAATAAATATATGGCCGCTCCTTCTAAAGGCACTTCAAATTTGAGTAATCATTTAAAGAGTTGTAAGAAGTACCACGTGAATATAGATAAGAAATAATTCATTTTAAAAATGAATGCTTCTTATTGTGATGGATGTCTTCCATCATCCACGTTAGCTAGTGTTACTAATTGGAAATTTAACTAAGAAGAGAATAAAAAAGCATTGGTTTAAATGATAATTTTGGATGAATTGCCCTTTTGATTTGTGGAAAGGGAGATATTTACAAGATATATGGTAAAGACACAACCTAGAGCAATAATTCCTTCTCGGACTACTATTGCTAGAGATGCGTTACAAATTTTTATGAGAGAGAAAATAAAGTTGAAGGCATTTTTTAAGAGTAGCAAAAGTCGAATTTGTCTCACCATTGATACATGGACTTCTTGTCAAAACTTGAGTTACATGGTCCTCACAACTCATTTTATTGATAAGAATTGGAAATTACATAAAAATATTATTAATTTTTGTCCAATTGCTAGTCATTCTAGTGAGATTATTGGTAGATCTGTTGAAATATGTTTAATTGATTGGAATATTGATAAGGCGCTGACTTTAATAGTTGATAATGCAATTTCAAATGATAAGTGCATTGATTATTTGAGAGAATGACTCAATGGTTAGGGTGAGTCAATTTTAAATGGATCATTATTACATATCAGATGTATTGCTCATATATTGAGCCTTGTTGTGAAATAGGGGTTGAAAGAGTCTAGCGATCATATTCTTAGAGTTCGATATGCTGTAAGATATGTGAGATCATCTCCCTTTAGATTGTGTAAAGTCAAGACTTATGTTGAGTAAAAGAAATTCGAGTCCAAGAGAATGTTATGTTTGGACATTGAAACTAGGTGGAGTTCTACGTATATTATGTTGGATGCTGCCTTCAAGTTTCAAAAAGCTTTTGATTTGATGAAGAGAGATAAGAAATATCGTGTTGAAATGGACAAATTAAAGGGCATGCAAGTTGATGATGATTGGGAGCATATGCGTGTGTTGCTTCCTTTTTTGAAATATTTTTATGAGATAACTTTGAGGATATCTAGTTCTTTGTTTGTCATGGGTAACATGTATTTGCAAGCTATTTGTGGTATTTTGAAAATGATTAGTGTTACTAGAGATGGTGATGATTTTGACATAAGTGCAATGGATTTGGGTATGAAATCTCAATATAATAAATAATGGGGAAGTGCTAGAAATATCAATGTGTTGCTATTTATTACTGTAATTCTTGATCCTAGGAGGAAGATGAGATTTGCGCATCGGGCAATAAATAAGTATTTTGAATCTGAACTTGCAATTGACATGCATGCTAAGGTTTATACAACTTTGAAATAATTATATGCCTTCTATGCCTCTAAGCTTACATCTTCTCCAGCGCTAATCCATCTTCAACTATGAATGTAAGTGAGGTCACTTGTGAACATGGTGATCTGTTGGTAAAGAATTTGAAGAAATAGTGGTAGTTGAGATTACTCTAGCTCATGGAAAGAATGATTTAGACAAGCATTTAGAGGATAACTTATTTGTTGTTGGTGCAAGTTTTGATATCCTTAGTTGGTGGAGGGATAATACTATAAATTATGAAGTTCTTGCTTTGATGGCTAATGATCTTTTAGCTATGCCCGTATCCATAGTTGCATCTGTGTCTACATTTAGTACTGGAGATGGCGTTCTTGATTCATTTCGTAGTTCTTTGACCTCTAAAATGGTAGACGTATTAATTTGTACAAAAGATTGGATAGGATCATCTTCAGATCATCCTCAGGTAGAAGAGATCATTTAGGAGATTAAAAGCATTGAAGCTAGTATTCTTTTATTCTATTTTATCGATACTTTTTTTAAAGTATTTCATGTGTTTTATTTTTTTTAATTTTTAACTTATTTATTTTTTCAAATATTGTAAGCTTACCGCCTATTGTGCAGATCGATGGGTCAGATATTTTAGAGTTTGAAGACATGATATTATGATGATTGATGATTGATGACTTCCTTAGTTACAAAACTATTTAGTTAATTTTTTTCCTTTTTGATTATGGATTTATAGATTTTGGATTATTTTTGTATTTGTGTTATGGACTTTGGATTATTATTGTATTTTTTTTATGGACTTTAGGCTTTAGACTAATCTACCATAATTAGTATTTTTAGAATTTATTTTAATATAATTCTAGTAAGTTAAAATATCCGCGTTTGGATATTTTGATTTTGGACATTTGAATATTGGATATCTGAATTTAAATAATCTAATTTTTGGATATCCGGTCAAAAACAAGATTTTTGTTGTTGAAAAATAAATATTTTTCATATAATCAGATGTACAAGATATATCCGATATTTGTATTCAATTTTTTGGATATCCAAAAATTCAAATATATACTATTAATAGATACGGATACG
Source organism: Tamarix austromongolica (assembly GCA_039764185.1). Taxonomy (NCBI): domain Eukaryota; kingdom Viridiplantae; phylum Streptophyta; class Magnoliopsida; order Caryophyllales; family Tamaricaceae; genus Tamarix; species Tamarix austromongolica. Next base: position 44,520,696 of record CM077812.1, on the reverse strand, counting down.
GATATGGGTTATTAAATATCTGATCGGATCGGATATCCAAAAAAATCCGATTGGATACGGATATCCATTTTTGCACAGTCCTAAGTGGGGGTGTAGGTGGTGGTCAGAGGTGGATGATCGGTGGCCCAAGGTGGCAGAGGCGGCAACTGCAGGCTGGGAAAAGTGGGTCGAAGGTTGGGTGGAGGAGAAGAAGGAAGGAAAAAGAAGGAGAGAAAGGAGGGGTTGCTGGGGAATTTTTGGCCAAAGGGAGGATGTGGGGTGGTAGAGGAGGTATTGGGAGTAGATTGGTGGCTTTGGAAGCGGTGTAAGAGGAGGAACAACGGTGGTTGGTGGTGGTGCAGGGTGGAGGCTGAGAAGGGGGAAAGAAAAAGAAGAAGAGGGAGGGTGGCTGCAGGGGGTGTCTAGGGGTGATGGGGTAGTGCAAGGAGGTTGGTGGGGTGTTAGGGAGGTGGTGCAGGTGGTTGTTTGGGTGGTGATAGAGGCAGTTGAGGGTGGTGGAGCAAAAATAGGGGAAGGGGAGAAGAGGGAAAAGAAGGAAAAGAGAGAGGGTTTTGCAGGGGGTGAGGGGGCTCAAGGCGAGTTAAAAATGAGTAGAAGGGAAGGTAATAAGGAGAAGAAAAGGAAGAGGGAAAGGAGGGGAGGTAGGTGCCAGATGGGAGGCTATGCTGGCAGGTGTAGGGTGGCGGGTTATAGGAAGAGAGGAGGAAGAAAAGGGAAGGAAGGGGCATATGGTGCAGGGCATTAATGGCCCCAAAATGGATGGAAAGGGACAGGGGGGAGAGCAAGCTGCAGGTGGTGGCAGTCAATGGTGCAGGAGGGGCAGTCATGGTGTGTAGGTGGTTGACGTCGAAGAAGAAGAGAAAGAAGAAGAAGAAGGGAAAGAAAGGGGAGGCAGGCTAGCCAGACAGGGATAAGGAAAGGGGCGTGGGCTGGCCAACATGTGAGGGAGAGGGGAGGAAAGGAAAAACTAGGCGGGCCCATTTGAGGGGGGAATGAAGGAATGAATGAAAGAAATGAGGTGGCCTGGGGCGCCACGCGAGAGATGGAAGGAGGAAGGGGGAAGTGGTGCTGGCTAGCGGCCTAGTGCGAGGGAGGTTCGCAGGCCTGGCGACTCAAAAGGGAAGAAAAAGGAAAAAAGGAGGAAAAGGAGAAAAAGGAGAAAAAAAAAAGAAAAAGGAGAAAGGAAAATGGGGAGAAATAAAATAAAATAATTTTTAAAATAATGAAAATTAATATTTTTGATAGATAAATTAATTTAATAATTTAGTTTATTATAATCTAATATATTAGTTTTAAAAAGGTTACTTTTAGAAAAATATTAGTTTGAAAAATTATTTAAATGAAATGTGTATGATAAAATAACAAAATATTTATTTTAATTTATTAAATATTCATATTCATTTTTATATGCTCAAAAATCCACAAAATAATTAAATTAAATAAATTTATCCTAAATAAAGGTTATTTATTAAATTCTAGGTTTTAAAATTTTTGGGGTATTACATGAAGAGTATCAATACTTAATGATTAGATGTCCTAGGTTGGGAGGGCACTGTGTTACCTTGTGCTCTAGTATGATCAGAGATCTTTTATGCCTTTGAGTTGGATGGTTGGGAGGTACCGTAATGCCTTGTGCTTTGGTATAACCAGTGGTCTTTTATGTCTCCAAATTACTATTATATCCCCTCAAGTAAATAAAAAAAATTATTATTATTAAATCAAAGTGATTACTAGATTGGTCGGTAGTAGACTTTATGCCTACATATAGTTTTGTAGTAGCCTATATGCCTACCTCTGATGCTATGAGCTATTATTAGTATGTGTTGGTGAGCCTACTTGTGTAATGAGATTTGTGTCCATTGTTATGATTTGAGGATGATGTTGTTTCTAATTATACTACAAAGAGCATCTTTAGGATATACCATTGGTAAGTTTCAGTTAATTTCAGATGAACAAGCATGAGTAATATGTGGCCATGGTGGTATTTGGTTATATGAATGATTATTGTATTTCCAATAATGTATGTATAAATAAAGGTTTTATATTATGTATTGGAGTGATGTCTTTTATGTGTGTCATGCGGGCTTTTCATATTAGTTTTGTATAATGGGTTACTAAGTATCATAGTACTTATAGGTTCTATTTTATGGTCCCCTACCTATTTAATGGACAGTCTTTACCCTATAGGACTACTTTGATGATAAGTTATGATGACTTCTTGTATAGGTCGAGACATAGGACTGTCTGGAGGTTTGCCTAATTTTTTTTGATTTAGATGATTTTGAGCTCTTATTCTCTTTTGTATTTTTCTTTTCATTAGATTTTATAACCATTGAGAATTGGTTCTGTTTGCAATGATGTTAAATTGCTTTAACTCTCTAGCTACTCTGTTTTACAATTGTGTTATTAATTTAAGTGGAATAACGTTTTAGCCTTAGTAATTGGTAACAAAGCCGTAGAGGAGATTGAACTTGTACCAAGTCGGTGGTAACAACCCACAATTTACTATTTTAGCTTCTGCAATTAACATTTTTTTATTTAAGAAAAAAAATAAAAATTTTTGGTTTGTATATTTGGGGTTGTTACAAAAATATTAGTGAAGAGACGGGCGACAATACATCTATGGTGTAATCAGTCACAAAATGTACAAGGTGTAATATGTGATAGTTTGGTAAATATGAGTAACTTTTTTTATTTGTTCAGAATCTTTAAAATATTATTATTCATACTTTTATTGTTAGTAGTAATAATAATATATTATTAGTAGTAATTTATAATAGCACTTCACTATTATCAATATTAATAGTTATTGATAAAAGCGTATTTATTATTATAACTAGTTTTACATCTGTGCAATTGTGATGAATGATGAGAATTGAATTTAAAAAGAAGAAGAAAATGTTGGAAGTAATATAGAGTAAATAAATAATCTAATCAACCACAAAATATATTTTTTAAATTTATATAACAAAAATAACAATGCAACCTACTATATAACAAAAATTAGTTAACCACAAAATATATATTTTAAATTTGCATAAAAAATGAAAATGAAATAAACTATATTACAAAATCTAGAACCTACTTACACATACGTACATACATATGTGTGTGTGTGTGTATTTTAGATTTATATGGAAAAATTGGAAACGAAACCTTAAAATATTCTTCTAAATTTAAAAAATAGTAATTAAAATGTGTTTTAGATTGCTTTTAACCTTTATAAAATTTATCCTTTCTAATTCAATATTGGAGTTTAGATTGTTCTAGAATGTATTAATGACAAATATAATTTTGATTGTGCATAGAATAAGCACAATCTATATATAGAAAATATTATAGTAATATTTGTTATTCATTAGCAACAAAATGAATAGAATAGACTTCAATCAATTAAGGAAAAATTATACTAGATACATCTAATGTAATTCCCCTGAATTGAATGGAGTGTTATAAGGATTAATATGGCTACTTATATTAACATGGTATACCGTCCTAAGAATATTATAGGTAAGCATGTTTGTCGTGGAACAATTTTTACGATAGGTAACCCTCTTGGAAATTTTTTAAAAAATGTTTCAAAAATTTCTAGGTAAGTGCATGACTAATGAAAAAATGCTCATGTTAATCTTTGGGGTTAGCTGATCAATCCAAAAGCACTCTAAGGTAGGTCTCGCAACTATCGTGGGGGTAGGGGTATTATCAGGTAGCTACCAAGTATCCCTATGTGGTTGTATCAATTTAGCGTGTTATAAATGGTATCAGTGGGAAACTATAACCGCGATCTAAAGTTGGATGAGCCAGTCAGTTGCCTATCGGGATGATTCTTAGGATAAACTATATTGAGATTGTCAATGGTCGAGGCACAATGTGGACCTTGCGTTCTTTGAGTGGGGGTAAATGTAATACCCCTAAATTGAGCGGAGTGCTATAAAGATTGATGTGGCTACTTATATCAACATGGTATACTATTATTTTGGTTATTTTATCCTAAGAACGTTAGGAAACATGTGAGTTAGGAAAAAAAAACGCGCTAAAATGATTTATGTTGATCTATAAAGGTAATCAATCAACCAGTAACAATTTTAGGGCAAGCCTGTAATACTCCCAAAATTTACTATTGAAAAATTTCGTTTAATGAAAAGGTTTAGCAGAAGCGAAATAACAAAAAGTAGCTTATGGGGATATTACTACCAAACTTAGTACTAGATCGGTTCACATCTACCGTTCCAGTACCAAGTGCTAAGGCTGAATGGGATTAACATCAAACACAAGTCAATAATTAAAATGAGCATTCATAAAAGAGATGAATTGTTAACCATACAGAAAGTTATAGTGTGATAACCAAAAGAGGTACAACCTAAAAGTAAGGAGTTAAAGTTCTAAATGATAGAAAATATCGTGAAATAAAATAAAACTAAATTATAACGATACAGGAAGAAAAAAAATGAAAGATAGACTCCAGCCATGTTACTCTCAACCCCCAAGCTAGGTCCAAGCTCAACTCTCAACCCCGCTTGATGCCTCGTAAGTGTCGTAGGCATCAAAGATAGAATCACTGACCTGCACCAAGTCAAAAGGGCCTTCTGCTTACGGGAATGAGTAGCACCCATGAAACGGGTGGTTAGTACGCTATGTACTATGTAAGGTAACTATGCACTAAGGCCAACACATAAGAGCACATAATACAATCACAATAAAATGACAACATATAATCTCTTAGATAAATAAAGGTCAAGCTACAGTCCAAATAAACAGATTATTTAATCTCCGAATAGTACTCAATTCATACCATACTTTTTTTTATCGACCCATGCGAGTACGGGAACCCCACTATTATAGTCGGTGGATCGGTCACTTATAGGGCAAAACACACCTGACCACTATTATATGCCGGTAGATCGGTCTCCAGGGCAAAACGCTCCTAGCCACTATTATGCCGGTGGATTGGTCTGGCCCCGACTCTCATGATGTTCCACTATAAGTACTTAGTATCTTTTACATGTCTTATCAAATTTAGGGTTTGGTTTATTGAGCTCGGGATCCCCCACTATTATAGCCGGTGGATCAGTCATTTATAGAGCAGAACACACCTAACCACTATTATATGCCGGTGGATCAGTCTCCAAGGCACCCTGGCACCTAGCCACTATTATGCAGGTGGATCAGTCTGGGCCCGGCTTAATAATCTTCCACTTTACATGATTAGTATTTTACCATATCTTATTCAACAGATTTCACCCTAGACATGCATGACTGACTCAATCTACACTTATCCTCCCAAGAGGGCCCATCCTATATCTTGAGACTTCTGCACCTCCTAACTCACCCCAACATCCTTCCCTTATTCACACCGAGAGCCCAACACCTAAGTGTGTGGGTCAAGGCCCACTGCCTTATACCCCAAAGTCTACTCATTGCCTTACCCTAGGATTTTCTCCAAAAACCCTAATTTAGGTTTATGTGGCCCATCCTTCTTTGCCTCACACAATCCAAACTATTTTAACACCCCACACGTCACGACCCTTAGATTCAACCCTCAATTCATACCTCACTCATCCTCATTTATTTTTATTATTTTCTTTTTCTTTTTTCACCTTCTAAAATTATGGTTTCCTCCCAAACCCTATCTCGGTCTCCTATGCACCATTATACTATCCCATGTACTATTTTCACCTAAAGCCTTCAGTCAACCAAACAATTCTTCCATTACCTTCCTCACGCCCCAAGGCAACTTTTCATACGTATAGTTCGCCCCCATGCGGACTCTAACCATCCCATGCAACCCTCAATATTTTTCATGCAAAACCCTATAGCTCCCATACAAACCCTAGTTTCTCCCATGCAAACCTTAGATTCCCCCACTCTTTCATTTTATTTAAGTCTCCTTTTATTCACCCATTCACGGATCATGGATTATTTAGGTCATTCCTACCTACGTTAGCCAACTTACTTCCCCTTGGTTATCTTACTTTTCTATTTTTCTTTTTCATGCTTCCATCCCACATTACCACATTAAATATCCTAGCATGCATGTCCAAAGGGACAGATCACATCACTTCACAACTTGCATCATATCCATACAGGGACGGAGCCAATTCAGAGCACATGGGGTCGCCTGACCCCATGGATTTTATGCAAACCACATATATTTTATATACAACATAAGAGACGGAAAACATTTATGGACCAGTGGTTAAAGAGTTGTAAAAAAATTTAAGTGTACTCTAGGGTCTTGGGTTCGAACCCCAGTTTTGCCAAAAATTTTACCCTTTTTTTTTTTCTAATTTCACACTTCACAGTGTCATTGACTACTACTCGTTGGCTGACTTCCTCGGTTGCTCCTGGTTCGTTCCTCTTCCTTTCGATTTTCATCTGTCTCCCTAACTCCCACTCTCTCCCGCTCGAGTCTCGACCCCAGGCTCCAGTAGACAGGCGCCGCTAACCCTACCTGACTAGCCGCCGTGCCCGCTCGCTCAGGATTGCTGGCCGCCAGGCGCTAGGCACCCACCGCCCAATCGCACAAGGCACACGACAACTGCGACACTGCAGCCTACAGCCGCTGCGACTTGCTATCTTACCTCACCGTCACCGGCTATTCGAACTTCATCGGTTGAATGTTGTTGTCTGTCTCAACTCTCAACAGACACTACTACGAAAACGGAAAATAATAATGGGACAATAATAACGGTGGTTCGAAAACCGTTGTCAAACGTGTGAAAATTAATGGGCGGGAGAGTTTTGATAACGGTTCTAGTTAAAAACCGTTATTAAAAGGGCAACGTTAAAATTTGGATGGATGTTTTAATAACGATTTTATATAAACCGTTATTAAAAGATGTTTTAATAACGGTTCATATTAGAACCGTTGTCAAAAGTCAGAAGGTTTTAATAACGGTTCCTGGAAGAACCGTTATTAAAAGATGTTTTAAATAACGGTTCTCTCAGGAACCGTTATTAAAACCCCAAAATCAAACTTTTATTTCCCTTAGTTATGTTTCGTGCCAAAGTTTTCAGACTCTCTGCACCTTCGCTCTCTTGCTCTCCTTCTCCTTGCAAACCCTCGCACCACCAACTCGCACCACCACACCGGCTCCTCTCAAGTAAAGGAAACCCTCGCACCGCCAACTCTCCACCACGCCTCTGCCATTGTTGGCTCTGCATGTACGTGCTGTCATTGTTCCGAAGCTAGCTAGCACTTGCACCTTCATCCTCCGTCGTGTTTGAAGCCCTTGCCTCTCTCAACATCCTCTGTATGTGTTTGTTCTTCCTCTCGTAACTATCTACTTATATATGTGTATATATATATATATATAAATGCATGCATGTTGCTACAGGATTTCGTTTGTTTGTTATTCAAAGATTGTGGTTTTTCGTTCGAAAATGTGTTGTTGAATGTGTTAGCTGAAAATTTTGCTGTTTGTTGTTGAATTTGTTGCGTTATTGTTATATATTAACAAATGCATGTGTTGGCCGAGACCTTTACATATATATATAATATGAATGTGAGTGTAGAATTATATACATTTTCACTCATAAAAACTATACACACACACACACACATTTTCATTAATAAGTATAGGAGACTAGCAATAAGATGAGGATTAAATAGATATAGAGAATAAGGAATATATAAAAGTGAATAATTAAATAGAGACAAATAATTGTGTATGATAATAATAATAATAATAATAATAATAATAATAATAATAATAATAATAATAATAATTAATATGATTTATATATTATGCTTTAACTACATTTAGCTAGGTTTAGGGATTAGGGTTTTTTTTGTGGTTTAGGGTTAGGTTTTATTATAATAAATTATGGTTAATTAGCTAGGGTTAGGGTTAGGGTTTATCGTTTATTATGGTTAATTATGGTTAATTAGGGTTAGGGTTAGGGTTAGTATTAATATCTTTTTGGAAACGTGTTAGCATGATTCGTATATATATATATATATATATATATATATATATATATATAGAATAGCATGATACATTGGAGATTAATTCTTTCTAAGCATGATTCGTATCGATAATATAATGGTACATTATTATGCTCAATACATAACATTCTAACATAATTTATTTATTTATTTTTTGTAGAGATATGGCCACCAAAAACATTGATAGGGATAGCAGTGATGAAGAAGGGAAGAGAGGACCTACGATTATGAGAATTATCATAGACATGAGGAATAGAGGAGAAGTAGTCGAGTTGGGATGGAATACTTACAATCTTCCCATCGGCCCTTATGCGGATATGTTCTTGACCTACATTTCACTTGTGACCCGTAACCGTGTTCCTATCTCCTATAATAATTGGAAGCAGGTTCCATAGGGTCATAAGGAGCATATTTGGTAGGAAATCACGGTAAATATGCTATTTTATGTAATCATTTTTGTATGTCAAATGTTATTAATTTTATTACATTAACATCGCTATACATCTACATGTCTTATTTTGCAGAGAGTGTTCAATGTCCCAGAGAGTAGGAAGAAATGGCTTCTTAGACATTGTGGGGAGCGTCTAAGAACCTTTAGGTCATATTTAGCTCGTAGAAAAATGTATAGAAAAAGGGATGGTTCTCTACGACATAACCCACCTAAACGATACGGTTTCATCGATCAAGAAAGTTGGAACCAATTCATTGCTTATCGTCTTACGGGGGATTTTAAGGTACTTGTTAGATAACAATTAAACTTTTTGTATCAATCTCAGTATTATGCTTAATATTGAAATAACCATGTCATTATGTTTTGGCTTGTCACATAGGAAAAAAGTACCCAAAATAAAGAGATTGCCAAGCAAAATAAATACCGGCATAATATGGCTCGCAAAGGTTATGCGAGCCTTGAAGAGGAGTTGGTATGCATTTTGTGATTATCTATTTACATGAAAATGTTGAATTTTATAATAATATTCTTAATTAAGAAAATTTTTTGATTTGTAGCTCCTAGCCCAAGACTTGGACCCATGTACCTCGTCCATCAATATTGGTACATTATGGAAGAAGGCTAGAGCAACAAGAGATGAATATGTTAATGAGTATGTTGATGTTGCAGCCAAAAAAATTGTAAGTTTGTAGATATCTAGAACCCTACTTAGTTTTCTTTTAGAAAACTATTATATTATGCTTATTCCTATAAGTTAAATTTACAGGATGAACTTGAAATGTCAGAAGGTGAGGAGGTGGACCAATATAGCATTGTGTCCCAGGCTACAGGAATTATAGAACACCCTGGAAGACACAGGGGCCTTGGATTGGGTGTTACGAGAATGAGCATATGTGGTTGATCTCGTGGTTCTCGTAGCACTAATGAGCAAGTCGCCATCCTCATCCAAAAATTGAACGTGGCATTTGAACGGATGGCAACAATGGAGCAAGAGTTGTCATTTATTAAATCTAAAGGGTATAAACCATCTGATTCAGTAGACCATGATCAGCTTCACATACCTAATGTAAATAGCGTCAGAGATAGTTGTGAAGCTGATGCATTTCTTTCTACTCTTCCCGAGGTAAGCATTACAAACTATGAATTGTTATTAAATGTATTCGGTGTAATAAATTATTAATAATGTGTAATATTTTTATTTAGGGTTTGCATAAATGTGGCTTATTAGCGCGTGACCTTTCAATAATTTTGGCGAAAGGAAGGGTCCGCATCAGTCACAGTATCGAAATGCAGACAATCCACGGGTACAATTTAGCCCTAAATACAAGGCCGGTGAGTATTGACACTCCAATCATTGGCAGTGCACACTTGCCTTGTTATAAAGAGGGCGATGAGGCAACCACAGTACTAGAAGCTCATGGAAGCTTCGTGGCTTGGCCTGCGGATCAAATACGTCTCACTACTGAAGAGGTATTGACATTTGACATCTTCATTAGACCTTGTTTAGTAGTTACAATATTCATACCTTTTTCATATATATATTTATATGCTCAATATATATTTTGTTTAATATTATCAATTAAGGAATCAAAAAAGAAGATTGCTTCTGCTAGTAAAACCAAGAGAGGTACTAGCAGAACGAGCAACACAAAACAGGGCGCTGCTAAAGGAAAGAGAGCTAAATCTGAAAAATCAGTTGCCCCACAAAAGATTCCTTCTTCAGATCAGCAAATCTAACCTCGACCAGCATTAGCTTTATTATATTTTTATGCCCAAAACTACCTCAGGGTAATTATATTTTCATTGATTGTTGTCCTGAGTATGTTGGGAGGGACGATGCTACTTATATGGTATCGACGGCTGACATAAGTGACATTTATAATCAAGAATGGATGTCAACCATAAGTGTCGCCGTCTATGTCACGTAAGTATTATTTCATTTTGAGATTTTAGTACTCTTAACTTATACAATTGGAATTTTTATGACCTATTATATGAGTTATTAGTTATTAACAAATATGCATTGTTTTTGTCGTCCATAGGTTGGTAGCTACTCGAGCTGTGATGGAGGGAATGTTGTCCTCTATTGTGTTTGTGTGCCCATACTACATAGCTGACAGTAGTACAATAAGAGAGGGTAGGCACATAAACTATTTAGCGGATCACATTTTGATTGAGGGACACAACAAGCTCTATCTCATTCCTCACCTCGCAACTGAATATTGGGTTTTGTACGCCGTCTGACCTGATCTTAATAAAGTCTATGTGTTTGATTCCCTTCGAACCTATGACGTGCCTTTTGAAGTTGCTCGTCGTGGTGGGAAGGAATTTATCGACATGTTAGTATACTTTTCACTTCTTACTTCATTAGCTTATTTATACATATATTCGCCTAGCTTTCATTATTTGAGGTATATATGCGTACTTACAATATTGTGTATCCAACTCTATTTATTAGGGCACTACGAACATCGTATCAAAGGAGAGGTGGGAATGGTGTCCCAAACCCAAAGAATGTTCAATACGAGCCTGTCATAGTAAGTAGGAAGGCAACTATTTCATATTTTATTTTAATTAAAATTAATATCTAATAGTTAGAGAACTAACTGAATTCATTTGACAGTGTCCACAACAGCAAAACGACAAAGGTTGTGGATACTATGTATGTAGAGCAATGGATCTGATAGTCCAAAATAGATCGGTCAACATAGATCCAAGCCATGTATGTTTTCTTTTCGATATTCTTCCATTCATGAATCATGACATATATGTTTGCATTGGTACTTGACGTAAGTGCTAACTGTATATTAATCAAAACTTGGGATTTGTAGTTTTCAACCGATGGTTATGCACAAGGCCAGCAATACAATGTTGAAGAAATTGATGAAGTGAGAGAGCAATGGGCCAAGCATGTGCACTCATTCATTCGGTATTAGGTAGAGATCTAGCTATACATTCTACATGCATGTTCAGGTTTGTATTTTGTCTATGTCTTTAAGTCTTCTAAGCTAGATTTATGAACATTATGCTTTGGGGTGTAGAGCTACCAATGCAAGTTGTGGTATGCCTACTAATTTTGATTCTTGAGTATATATGTCCGGTGTATTAACAAGGGATTGATTGAAATTATGGTGTGATTGCAGATTTGTTATCAATTGATGTTGTTTTACAATGCAGATTTGGTAATTATTTGAACATACAACTATGTATGTGGGCAGGAACAAAACTGCAAAAACTAAAAAAAAAACTGGAGTTTTAATAACGGTTCTTATGAAAACCGTTATTAAAACCTAGGTTTTAATAACGGTTTTTTTATAACCGTTATTAAAACCCTCTTTTGAAAAACCGTTGTTAAACATGCATTTTATGCTCAAATTGGCGGGTTTTTTTATATTTTTGATAACGGTTATGAACCGTTATTAAAGATTTAATAACGGGCGTTTTAATAACGGTTGAAAACCGTTATTAAAACTATAAAATAACCGTTATTAAAACTGCTTTTTGGGGTAGTGAGAGGCAGCGAATTAGCCAACAGGCAACACAATAGCCCGCCCCGAGAGCTAGAGAGATTGAGATTTGAGAGGGTGAGGTTTTTTTTTTAATTTTATTTAAGATGAAATATAATATCCTTTTTTGTTAATTAAATTAGTTTGCATTTTTATTTCTAATTTTATTGTGAATATGTGAAATTGGAATAGTTTGTATTGAGATTTGTTAATTAGTTGATTATTGTATATTTTTGAATTAGGTTATGTTAATTTTGAATTAGTATGGTATGAATTATTATTGTGTAGTGTTGATTTAGTTGAGTATGAGTATTTTTGTTAATTGAATTAGTTTGTATTATTATTTCTAATTTTATTGTGAATATGTGAAATTGGAATAGTTTGTATTGAGATTTGTTAATTAGTTGATTATTGTATATTTTTGAATTAGGTTATGTTAATTTTGAATTAGTATGGTATGAATTATTATTGTGTAATGTTGATTTAGTTGAGTATGAGTATTTTTGTTAATTGAATTAGTTTGTATTTTTATTTCTAATTTTATTGTGAATATGTGAAATTGGAATAGTTTGTATTGAGATTTGTTAATTACATCTTGTATAATTGTGAATATGTGAAATTGGAATAGTTTGTATTTCTAATTAGTTGAGTATTTGTTCACTACAGTTTGTATAATTGTATTGTTGTATTCATAATTGTAGATTTGATTTTATCAAATTAGCATGTGGAAATATCTTCAAAAGCGGCCTAAAAACAAAGAACGAGCTAATGGGAACAATTCTAATCCAGTTCCTAGTCATGTAATTTATGAACAAGTTTCTTCATATCTTCATCAATCTCAAGCTACACAACGCAATTGGGTGGATTTAAATTCTCTGGAACTTGGTCCAGGTCTGAGGAAAAAATTTTTAGATTTCCATCCAAATCAGCAAGATGAGGTAAGGATAGCTTATATTCGTCTTGGTCCTTTCCAAACTCGTGCACAAAATTTTCCAATTAAACTTATTGCCCAAAAAAATCGAAGATTTGTTACATCTTGGTTTGATCAGTATGACTGGTTAGAATATAGTATAGCAAAAGATGTTGCTTTTTGCCTACCATGTTACTTGTTTAAACAAGAATTTGAAGCTGGTGGTGATCATTTTGTGGGTCAAGGTTTTGGGGGCTGGAATAAAAAGGATAGGTTTGAAGTTCATGTTGGTAATTGTGATAGTCCTCATAACAAGGCTGTGGAAAAATGTGATACTTTGATGAATCAAAAGTATGGCATTCAAGCTGCTTTGTCAAAACAATCTAAAATAGTAAAATCTGAGTATCATATTCGTCTAGAAGCATCAGTCATTGCTATTAGATATCTTCTTCGACAAGGACTAGCATTTCGGGGGAATGATGAATCAGATAGTTAAAAAAACCGAGGTAATTTTTATGAGCTCCTAAAAATATTACAAGAAGTTAATCCATCTCTGGCTAGTTTTATGTTGAAAAATGCTCCGAGAAATAGCCAAATGACTTCTCCTGATGTTCAAAAAGATATTGCTTGTGCTTGTGCAACTGAAATAAGTAATGAGATTATTAAGGAGCTAGGGGATGATGTTTTTGGCATATTAATTGATGAATCTGGTGATATATCTGGGAAAGAACAAATGATTGTTGTTGTACGTTATGTGGATCGTAAGGGTTTTGTGATGGAAAGATTTATTGGTATTGCACATGTAGCTGATACAACTGCCGTGTCACTCAAATCAACACTTGAGACAATGTTAGTGAAATATAAATTATGCATATCAAGAATATGAGGACATAGCTATGATGGAGCAAGCAATATGAGAGGAGAATATGGTGGTTTAAAAACTTTGATTCCTAATGAAAATAATTCAGCATATTATATTCATTATTTTGCTCATCAGCTTCAGTTGGCACTCGTTGCAGTTGCAAGGTCTCATGAAGATGTTGATTGGTTGTTTTTTATCGTTACTAGTGTTGTTAATGTAATTAGATCATCTAACAAACGTCGAGATATGCTTCGAGATAAACGTACTATTGAATTAGAAGAAGCATTTGATCTAGGTAAGATCGAACATGGGTGTGGATTGAATCAAGAATCAGCCCTTTCAAGGGCCGGAGATACTCGTTGGGGATCACATCTTAAGTCTCTTTCAAGTTTGGTTAATTTATTTTCTCCGGTTATTGAAGTACTTGATTTTTTGAAAAAAGATTCAAAAAGATTCAAAAAGTAGACAAAAAGGTGAGGCTAGAGCTTTCAAAGATCTACTAATGTCCTTTGAGTGTGTTTTCATGTTACATTTGATCAAAAGGGTTCTAGGTATCATGAATGATTTATCTCAGATGTTGCAGAAGCGTGATCAAGACATTGTAAATGCCATGAGACTTGTTCAACTTGCTAAACAACGCCTCCAAACGATGAGGGATGAAGGATGGGAAGATCTTATTGTTGAAGTTTCTTTATTTTGCCACCATAAGAATATTATGATTGCAAATATGGATGATCGGTATGTTAAGGAAAACAAATCACAACGGTTGGCTCCATTTCTTACAAATATGCATCATTACAAGTTTGATTGCTTCTACAACATATTAGACTTGCAATTAGAGGAGCTTGAATCACGTTTTGATGTGATAGGCACTACGTTGTTGTCATGTGTAGCATGCTTGAATCCATCGGAGCTATTTTCTGCTTTTGACAAAGCTTCATTGATTAGGTTAACAAAGTTTTATCCTGAGGATTTTTCTGATGTTGATGTTGTGATACTGGATAATCAGCTTGAGAATTATATTTTGGATGTTCGATCTGATGAAAGATTTTCTGAATTAAAAGGACTTGGTGATCTCTCAAGGAAGTTAGTGGAAACAAAAAAGCACACTACATATCCTTTGGTTTATATGCTTGTGAAGCTGTCTTTGATTTTACTGGTAGCTACTACAACTGTTGGAAGAGCTTTTTCAGCAATGAGTTTTATCAAAAACAAGTTGCGAAATCGTATGTGTGATGAATGGGTACATAATTGTCTAATGTCATATATAGAAAAAGATGTATCCGATATTATTTGTAATGAGCCTATTATAGCTCGGTTTCAAAATATGAAACCTCGACGAGTACAATTGTAAACGAATATCTATGTATGATTTTAGATAATATTAAATATATTATTATTATAATTATAATTTCTGTTATTATTTTATATTTAGATATATGCTTGTTATTTATTGGGACCCCATGCATTTTATATCCTGGCTTCGTCCCTGACTGTACCTTAACACCCCCTACCACCTGCAACCTACCCCCGACCGACCACGCCTACCTCTCCTCTTCTCCCTCTCCTTTTTCTTCTTCCCTCTTGCTTCATTCTACTCCATTTGAGACCACTTCTATCCCTCTCCAAACCTCTTATTCTCCATTTCTTCTCCTCTCCTTCCTTTAACTTATTTTTACTCCGCCACCCTTGACTGCCACTTCCACTGCCCTACGAACCACCTGCACCACCTCCTACCACCCCCACTACCACCCTGCACCACCAAGACACCCCCTCAAGCCCCTACAACCCCTTTTTCCTCTTCTTTTCTTTCCCCCCTTCTTGGCCTCCACCCTGCACCACCACCCTTTGCCACTATTTCGCCGCCTCCTAAGCCACCAACCTACTCCTTGCAACCTCCTCTACCATCCCACATACTCCTTTAGGCAAAACCTGGCCTTGTAGCCTCTCCTTTTCCTTCTTCTCCTCTACCCAATCCTCGACCCACTTTTCCCAGTTTGCAGCCACAGCCTTTGCCGTTCTTGGCCTCCGATAACCCATCCCAGACCACCACCTACACCCTACTCCACTCCTGCACCCAGCCCCTGCCCTAACTCTCCCCCATCTATCCTCCTCCTAGCCCCCAAAACCCCAACCCGAACCATCAACCCCTCCCTTCCTTCTACCCTTCTACTCCTTCTAATCTGCATGTGGTTCACACTACTCATGCAACGTGAGTTCCACATTATTTTGGAAGTTGTTTTGTGTAATTGTTGAGGTATATTGATGGTTAAATAAAGTATGGTATTAATTAATTTTTTATAATGTTTTATCCTTTTTTGGTTTTTCCTACTTCTAATATAATAATTATGGGTATTATTTTTAGGTATTGATTTTGCGAATCAAAGCTTGTACCTTTAAAAGGGGTATTGGTAAGGTTTAATTTTTGTGGAAAGTAAGGTAACCGTTAAACTCTACTTAAACGTATGGATATACTATGCTAGCACATTAGGGTTTTTAACATGTTTTACATGCTTGATATATGTTGTTAAGTATAATGTATTTAGTTGATTTTGGTGATTGATAAAAAGGAAAGCATGTTAATTTATATGTCATGTGTAGAAATAATGATTAAGGAAGGAGTTTAGTTGTTAATAATGATGTTAAGAGTATATATATGATATGATATGTTAATATGGTCATTTGGTTCGTAAGTAATTTTAATATGAGCCCTAGGGGCGTTTTGGTGATTTTTGCATGTGCAAAAGGTGTGGCCTAAAAATGCATGTGGTAGGTGCTATTATGTGTTAACGATAATTAATAATAGTTGCTGGAGTTTGAATGATAGGTATGGAGCATTAATATTGATATTTTATGTAGTGAGAGTATTTTAGTAAAAGTGGTGTAATAAGGGTACAGTAGTCAATTATAAGAGTAAAGGAGATAAAATAGTAAATGGACAAGGAAGAAGGATATTTTATTAATTTTACATGAAAAGGGGATAACTTGGTTGAAATACCCCAAAAACCCTAATTTAGGAAATCCTGGCCGAATAGGGAATCATTAGGAAATTAATTAAAATAAACTACTTTTAGTGAAATAAATGGGAATTAATTAGAATAAACCAAGAAGGAATTTATAAGTGTGTAAATAGGAGGAATTGTGGTATTTTAAGTTAATTAAGGTTTTTATTTTAGAAATTTATTAAATACATTAATTTATTAAAAATAGGAAGGATAAAATAGTCCAAATTAATATAAAATTTGCAAATAATTTAATTAGAGAAAAATTTAAGTGTTTTGTTAATCAAAATGGAATTAAGAAGATTTTTCCATAAACCCCTAAATTAACCTAAAAGTAGAACTCAATTATTGTTTTGATAATTATATTTTATTAAATACCCCTGATTACCCCAAATTATACTAATTAAGCCAACCCCTAATTTCCCCTCTTTTCCCCTTTTTTCCTTTTTCCTTTTTTCTCCCTCTTTTTCCTTTTTCTTTCTTCCCCTTCTCCCCCTTATTTTTCCCGGCCTGGGCCGGCCTACCAGGCCCAGCACCCTTTCCCCCTCGCGGCCCGTTCCCCTCCTGCGCCCCTCTTCCTTTTTTTTCCCCCGGCCGGTTCGGCCCGCCCCGTTTCCTCCCTTCTTTTCTTTTCCGCTGGACCGCCGGTCCAGCCTTCTTTCTCTCCCGCCCCGCGTCGTCTTCAACCTCCAGCCACCTGCAACCCGAGATTTTCGCCGGAGAAGGAAGCTTCTACGGCACGCCATTGCCCCCGTCTTTTCGTCCTTCTCCACCTCGTTGTCTCCCCTATAGATTTGACTAATCGATCCATTTATTTTTCCCGCACGAAACCCCTCTCTCTCTCTCCCCGGCGAGTCTCGGTCTGCAATTGCAGACTTGCTCCGGTCAGCCTCGCCGGACACGCATCCACCTAACCTCTGACCCTCCCTCGCATCCTTGTCGTTTTCCCGTCCCGTTTAGCCTATAAATAGCCCCGGAGATGGCCTGAATCGGGTTGGAGATTGGAAACCCAGAAATCCAAAGCCGCCGCACCGCCCACCTTCAGTCGCCGTTTCCTCCGCCTTCGGCCGCCTTTTCCGCCTGCCCGTGCCACCAACGTCCTCCCTGCACCTCCCTCTACACAACCAAACTGCTAGCTCTCCCTGCCTCGCGCCGCACGTGCCGCCCTGGCCGTGCGAAAATCCCTCCTCAACCTCGACCTCCCAGCCCCTGCGCCACCTTCGCGCCGCCACCGCCGGCCACACCGCCGCTTGCAGCGCCACCACCACCCCCCAAAACGACCAGCAGCTCCTGCCCTACCACCCCGTACCTCCCTTTCCCTCTGGTTTTCCCTCCCCTAGCCTCCACCACCATTTTCCCCTCTCTCCCTTCCTCCACCGCCGCGCCGCCGCCGCTGCCGCCGCGCCGCCGCCGCCGCCACCACCACCTCAGTCAGGTTGCCAACACCCTGAACCCTAAGTCATAAATAAATAAGTAAATAAATAAAATAAGTAAATAATAATAAATAAATAAATAAATAAATAAATAAAATAAGTAAATAATAATAATGAATAAATAAATAAATAAATAAAAGTGATTAGTGGTTTAATATTATTAACTACTATTATTAGTATTATTATGATTAATATTAACATTATCATTATTATTATTATTATTATTATTATTATTATTATTGTTATTATTATTATTATTATTATTATCATTATTATTATTAAGCATTATTATTACTAACATTACCATTAGTGTTATTACTATTATTGTTATTAGTATTAATATTAATATTAATATTATGATGGTTATTACTATTAATAGTATTATTAGTATGATTATTATTACTATTATTATTGTTGTTATTATTATTATCATTATCGTTACTGTTGCTATTCTTATGGCTATGTTATTATTACTATTATTATTATTATTATTATTATTATTATTATTATTATTATTATTATTATTAGTACTGTTATTATTATTATTGTTACTATTAGTATTATTATTATCACTATTATTACCATTATTATTATTATTGTTATTCTTTTACTATTAGTGTTATTATTGTTATTATTAATATTATTATTGTTGTTATTTTTACTACTGTTAGTGTTAGTACTATTATTGTTATTATTATTATTATTGATATTATTATTATTATTGCTATTATTCTTAGGGTTGTGTCATTGTTATTATTATTACTACTACTATTATCATGGTCATTATTTTACTATTAGTATAATAATTATTATTAATACTGTTATTGTTATTTTACTATTGTTGTTGTTATTATTATTATTATTGTTATTATTATTATTATTGCTATTACTATTACTATTATTATTAGTAGTAGTATTATTGTTAATGTCATTATTATTATTGTCTTTACTATTTTATTATCAACGTTCTTATGGCCGTTGTTATTAGTACTATTATTAGTATTATTATCGTTACCATTATTACCCATATTACTATTATTATTGTAATAATATTATTATTATTTTCATTAATATCATTAGTATGGTTATTATCATTATCATTATTATTCTTATCATTTCTTTATCACTATTGTGTTTATCGCATCTATTATTTTATCGATTATTACCGTTATTCTTATTATCCTTATTAATATTATTTTTATGATCGTTGATATTATTACTAATACTTTCATTGTATTTATTATTATTATTTGTATTATTATTGTCTTCATTCCTATCATTATTATTATTATCACTATTATTATTATTAACATTATCATTGTTTTTGTCACCTAAGCGACTATGGTTGTACAAATACTTTATTATTAGTATTATTATTATTATCGATAATACACTATTACTAATGCTAATATGATTTCAATTATTACTATTATCATTAATATCATTATAGCTATTATTATTTTTATTAGGAGCACTGTTATTATAAATAGTATTCTTATTATGGTAGGTATTACTGGTAATCATTATTAATGTTGTTAAAACCCTCACCTTAGCATTTGGATTGCTAAAACCTACTTAATTAGTGATAATCCGTATAAGCTATCGTAAGAGTAGTAATAACCAAACCCTTTTTATTTATAAACCCCATTATTAATAGTAGCCTTGGTATTAGGCCATGATAGGGGTAAGATGGGAATTTTGATAATTCTGGTAGAGGGAGATTAACCCTAAGTATTCCCTCTTATAGGTAAACCGGGTCAAACCACCGGAGGTATAGGAGCGTGCTCCAAGCCCGGCGCCGATTTAGGTAAGGACGTAACTAAGGCCGCTTGTGTGTATTACATGTTTTATTTGCCTTGGATGCCTCGTGTGGTTTATATGCTACATTACGTGTATGTTATCTGTTCTACTGTGTAGCGCAACATGGAACCGAGGTACGTTTCCGTACTCTGGCTTATATGTACTAGTATGGCATGATACAAGGATGATATGGTGTGATGTGACATGCACGTTAGAATGTTTTGATGAGGAGTTGTGGAGTGGGGGCTTTGAAAGAGAAAAATAAGCAAATAGGAAAACCAAAGGGAAGTATGTTGGCTAACGCAGGTAAGAATGACCTAGGCAAGTTATGATTAATGAATGAATGGGAAAAGGGGGGATTTAATAAATAGGAGAGTAGAAGAAAGTAAAGTTACTTGGGGAACACTAGGGTTTGGGATGGAAACCCTAATTTGAGGAGGTAGAGAAGAAAAGGAAAATAATAAGAATTTATGGGGAAGAGTGAAGTATGTGGGGAAGTTGAGTTGAGGGTCATGATTTGGGTTCCCGATGCGAGAAGTATATTAAATACAAAGGGTGTTAGTGGCTTAATATAAGCGTAGGAGACAGCTCGGTGACCTAAACCGAGTGAGGATATAGATAAGATTGGATGTGTGACCTGTGTCCTATGTGCTGTGGATGCCTTATATGAATGTTGTGTTGTATTCTAAATGTCGTTATCTTACTTGTTTCGTGGGTAATGTGGCTTGGAAACAAGACGTGTACTTATATTTTATTAACATGTGATAGTACGATTATGTCGTCAGTTTTGATGTGATGTGTTGAGAACTCTGGCCATGCATGACAAAGATATGTCCTCGAATAAGATACTTTAAGACACTAACGACTTACAGAGAAAGAGGTTGAGCCGAACCCAGACCGGTCCACCGGCTATAATAGTGGCAGGGTATCTTACCCTCGCGACCGTTCCACCGGCTATAATAGTGGCAGGGCATAAGCCCTCGCGACCGTTCCACCGGCTATAATAGTGGGGGATTTCGTGCTCAACAAACTAAACGTAAAAGTGATAAGTCATGGGAAAGATATAAATGGTTACAGTGGAATACCTTGTGAGTCGGAGCCAGACCGGTCCACCGGCTATAATAGTGGCAGGGTATCTTACCCTCGCGACCGTTCCACCGGCTATAATAGTGGCAGGGCATGGCCCTCGCGACCGTTCCACCGGCTATAATAGTGGGGTTCCCGCACTCACAGGGTCTGGACGAGATGATGATCGATTATATTCAGAGACCTGATAAAAGAAAAGTGACGTTTGGTCTGTAACCTGTGTGGTTTATATGTGTTATTGCATTCGATCTATGTATCTATGCTATGTCTGCTATGTTATGCATCTTTGTGTGTGGGCCTTGGCACCTACGCCCTTACTCAGTACTGGACCCGTACTGATACTACACTGGTTGAATGGGTCCTGTGATGATCCACCAATGGTGGGGAGCAGACCTTTGATGCAGGTCTTGATCGTTTACTAAATTGGGGTGGAAGGCTAGATCTGAGTGAGTAAGTGGTCCGGATAATTACCCTTCGAAAATCGTGTGGTTTAATCGTATTTGTCTTTAGAGGATACAAATGTTGTATTTAACTTTTCAAGGGTTTTATCGTATCTTGCTATTCCGTTATTTTAAGTATTCTGATATATGGACCTTTTAAATTGTATTTCGGAATGTAACTTTTACCTTCGCACTCTGATTTGTAGAACTCGTGGTTTATGAATGGTTGTTCTGGTTTTATTTCTTTCTAGCCTTAGCACTTGGTATCGGGTCGGTAGTTATGGATCGATCTGGTACTAAGTGTGGCGGTAATGCCCCCGGATTTACGGTTTTAATTTTCCTGCTTCCGCTAAAACTTTGATTTAAACGAAATTTTTCAGTAGTAAATTTGGGGGTGTTACATTGGTGATTTTTGGGAGTAAGAAAGTATTTTGATGAATTAAATATAATTGAAAGGGTATTTTGGTAAATTAACATAAAAGATAGGGCTTGGTAATTTAATAAAGGAGAAGGGTACTTTAGTAATTTGGTATAAAGAAAGGGTAATATGGTAATTTTATAAAGTAAAGGAGTGAAAGGGTAATTTAAAGAAGTATAGGGGTAAAATGGAAATTTGGTATAAAGGAAGGGTATTTTGGTAATTTAATAAAGTAGAAGGGTAAAATGGTAATTTGGTATAAAGGAAGGGTAAAACGGTAATTTAATAAAGTATAAGGATAAAATGGTAAATTGGAAGGGCATTTTGGTAATTTAACAAAATAGAAGGGTAAAATGGTAATTTGGTACAAAGGAAGGGTAAAATGGTAATTTAATAAAGTAGAAGAATAAAATGGTAAATATAATAATGAAGAGGGGCAAAATGGTAATCATAATAATGAAGAGGGGCGATTTGGTAATTTAACCAACTAAAAGGGCTATTTTGTAAATATAATAATGAAGAAGGGCAATTTGGTAATCTAACCAACCAAATGAAAAATCTGACAAGTGGAACAAATATAAAGGGTGAATGGTGACTTAAAGGGTCTAAGGGTAAATTGGTAATTTATATTAGTATAAAGGGTAACACGGTAATTTAACCTACTAAAAGGGTAAATTAGTAACTTAATAAGTATAAGGGGTAAAGTTGGTGATTTAATAAGTATGGAGGATAATTTGGTAACCTAATACGAGTAAGGGGCAATTTGATAATTATATAATATGGAGGGTAATATGGTAATTTGACAAGTAAAGAGGGATAACTTAATAATTGTACAAGTAAGGGGTATTTCGGTGATTTTGTAGAGATGATGGGGGGAGGTAAATCAGCAATTCGTATCTAGCATATCAATAGGTTAACGGAGTTTCATAATAAAACTCAAGTAATAGTGAATAGCAAGATAAGGGTATTTGACAATCAGTAAGTATTGCAAGAACATGCCCTAACCTGGGATTGAATGGATAATTAAGGTTGCGGTATAGTGTTCTTCTTATATCCATGAAGGAGGTGTCTTAATTATTAATCATGCACACTATTGTGTGTTGGGTGTGAATTAAGGGCATGTTAGGGTTATATATGCCATGATCCTTCGATATGAACTAACCAAGCTCTAAGACCTTAATAAGATTATGATATGCTAACCCTTATATCATGTGAACAAACGGAAACGAATCCTGAAATCTGAATTGGATGAGATAATGATGGCCTTAGTGATTCCTCTAGGTTATCATGAATAATTGTATGAATAAGGATTACCTAATGATATTGGAAACAATTGGAAGTGAATAAGTATGTGGTTGTTGTACTTCTCGTGATCACCTTAATAAGATACTAATAATTAAAGTGGAAGACCTCGAGATCAGGAATGGTGGATCTTTAGGGGTCGCTACCCTAAAGACGTTGTTTAGGCTATGATTATTCTAGTATTTGTTGGTCTGCTTTAGTGCCCCGGCCATGCCCTACATATTAATCTATCTAGCTCTACGGTCCTATTTAGGAGGTATGCATATTTATGGATTAGGTGTCCTTGTTGGTAGGGTACTGTGTAGCTTGTATGCACCAGTACGACCAGGGTACCTTTTGCGTCCCTAGGTTAATGGTTGAAGGGTACTGAGCTGCACGTATGTGCCAGTATGATCGGTGTACCTTTGTATCTTTGGGTTCTTGATCTCCCCCTCAAGGCAAATAAATGGAACTATTGTGCTAATAAAAAAGGAAAAACACTAATCATGTAAAGTGAAAGACAATTGAGTCGGGCTCAGATGTATTATATTATACGTACTGGTCTACCAGTTATAATCGTAACCTAGGAACGTTTTACCCTGGAAGATGTATATGTGTACTGGTCCACTGATTATAATAGTGGCCTAAGAGTGCTTTACCCTGGAAGATGTATATATATATTCTTGTCCACCGACTATAATAGTGGAGGTCCCGAGCAATAAACCAAATTTTAGATGTGAATAAATCAATGGAAAATATTAATCACTTATAATGGATCACCATATGACTCGGGGCCAGACTGATCCACCGGCGATAATAGTGGCCAAAAGCCTTCTGTCTTGGAGACCGATCCATCGGCAAATAATGGCGATCAAGAGCATTTTGTCCTGTATGTTTTCTGGTCCACTAGTTATAATAGTGGGATTCTTGCACTCACATGGATATAATTTAAGAGATGATGATTGAATAATGATTGATTAATGGCTTAAGGCCCAAAAGTATTGATTTCGCATTATGATCTATTGATATGACATGAGTTGGCTTCAGTGATTGTCCCTGCTTGGGTATGTGATGGACTTACTAAGTATGTGGATGTTGTGCTTTGCATTTCTTATTATATGTATATACAATTTATGCATGATGTGTTGTAGGAAGCCCTGCCTTTCAGTGTAGTTTAAAGGATTACTCAGTACTATAGTACTAAAGGGTTCCATTCGTGGGCCCCTACCTATTCAATGGACAATGTCCCTTGTAAGTCTATTGTAGGTACTATTTAAGAGGGCTTGGGTATGAGAGTAAGGATCCTCTAGAAATAATTTAAGGTTTTCCCTATTAACTTTTATTCTTGTTAAAATAATCTTTGTTATTATAATTATTAGTAGTGGGTTTTATTCTCATAAAATGTTTATCACGCTATTCTGATTTTAATAAAGTCTGATTTTGAGAAAATTGCATTTTGACCTTTTAGCCCTAATACTTGGTACTGGAATGGTAGGAGTAAACCAGTTTGGTACTAAGTATGGCGGTAATATCCCTGAAATTAATAATTTTATTTTCCGGCTTCTGCTATTTTCTTTAAATAAAATGAAATTTTTTAGTAGTGAATTTTGGGGGTACTACAAAAATTCTTAAAGATATTTATCAAAGTATTAATTCTTGAACCATGGATTTCGATCGTGATGGCTAATGATCTAGAATGATTTTTCAAATATGTGGAAGGATTTGAATAATATGTGGAGCGCCAATTTACCTAATTGGGTTTTAACAACTATGTTACCACGTTAGAAGGAGATGATGATACCAAAGATGTGTTATTATTGAAATCCTATTAAAGCTCCAAGTGTTATCACCCACATGTCAGAGAAATTCAGTTTTGATTCTGTTGAATAAGTAATTGCTACTTTCATATATTTTATAATCATAAAAAAATAGGGTTTGTTCTGGATTTCTTATTTGAGTATGTCTATCTCCTTTTGATGGGTCCAGCTTATGAATAAAGAGATAGATTAGACATCGGTTGTATATTATTCGGGAGGATTAGGGATGGCAACGGATTAGGTACCCCCTATCAGTTACCCAAACCAGATTAGAAAACCTATACCCATATTCGCATCCAAATTCAGCCGGTATTTTTTTCTCATCCATATTCATATCCGTTTATACATCTATAGGATAAAACCCATCAGATTTCGGATAAAACCTATTAAGTATAAAATCAAAATCATTTAATGTTATAATTATATACTTAGATTGTTAAAATTTAATTATATCTTCACTTTTAGCCTTAGAAAATATGCTTAATGTTATATAAATGAGGGTAAAAATGTAATTTTATGTTGGATAAACTGATGCGAGTATGGGTACGAATTTGAGAATCTCTTATCCATATCTATACCCATACTCGGCAGATATTTTTCCTCTTCCTCCATATTCGTTTATCCATATCCATTTACACATCCAACGGATAAAACTCATTGAGTTTTGGGTAAAACCCTTCCGATTGTCATCCCTAGGGAGGATATAAAATTACCAACTTGAGAAGTGTTATCATAAAGTGGTGTGGTCATAGCCGACACACAATTTAATTTAAACACTATTGTTTTTAATTATAGTATTGATAAATAAGGTTATTGTTCTATACCAATAATTGATAGGGCTCACCTTTATTTAGCTAGCTCACAAATAATAAAATAAAAAAAATCTAAATCACCCAAAAATAAATAATAAGAAAAACATAATAATGGAGGTTTTAAAAATAGAAAATAATAAAAAGAATAAATTAATAAACATAATAGATGAATATGCTAGGAAAATTAAAATCCACTACTAGATTAGGTCGAAATATAACAACAACAACAACAACAACAACAACAATAATAATAATAATTTTAAAGTTATCTTTTAATCACAAGAAAGAAATTGATCAAGTTGCAAGCTAAAAATAAGTCAATATACCTTATATTACTTTTATAAAATAATTAATACGATACAGCGCTAATATTAAATCCTATTAAATGCTAGCACTATAGTTGCAACAAGTGACTCCTATATTTAACTAGATTTAACACATTAACCACAAGTGGAAGGATGTCTGTCTAAGTATCCAAGCTACAAGCGTGTCTAGTTGTATTCCTCTTCTTTGACCTACATATATCTCAACGTTCCACTATTCCCGTTAGAATTAGAAAACCATTAGGTGAATTGTTATCTATGCTAGCTGTAGTTTATACATATAAATTCTAGTATATTCATATAGTCACCTAACAAGTATACAATCTTACATACTATCACTATAAGAAAGTTAAAACAAAGAATGTACCATATAAATCATACCTGATAGAATCACATATATAAATGATAGCCATTAAAGTAGAGTCAAAGACCAATCTTAGAAAATAAAGAAAATTAATATTATATCTCAAACCATAATCTAGGATTTTAATCAATTCCCCAACAATTATATTTAGCCAGTCATAATAGATAAAAAACATTACACAAAAATATGTATTAAAAATTTATATCATAAATAGAGAAAGAAATAATCAAAATTAAATATGGATGAAAATTCAGCAATTTATTCGGATGAAAATTGCTTAATTTCATAAGAAATAAATTCTTTCGGTCTCTTTTTCTTTTTCTTTCTCATTCTCCTTTTACGTGTTGCGTTGGCCTCTCTTTGTGTGTCGTTGTCTCTCTTCTCTCTCTCTCTCATCTATGCCATCCTCTCTGCCTTCTTTCTCCTAATCTCTCTCTCTCATCTGCTCTCTTTCCTCAACACCCTATCACCCTTTTCGCACACCTTCTTTTCTCTATGTTGTTACCTATTTTTTTCTCCCCTTCTGTCCCTCTTTCTTCTTTTCTTTTTATCTCTTTTTTCCCTTCTACCACATTAGTCCCCTGTCCCCTCCTTGATTTATTAATTTTTTGTTTCCTCTATTCTATAGCTTCTCTCTCCCCTCTCTACGTCGTCCTGTGCTTCTTCTTCTTTTTCTTTTTTGTGCTGCTTTGATCCCTTTTATCTCCCCTGTGCACGTCTTCTTTTATTTTATACTCTATTATTGGGCCTTGTTTTCCTGGTTTGTTGGTCATAAGCCTTTAGTCCAAAGGCCCAAAACCCTTTTTTTACCTACAAAATAACATTAGAAGAATTAATAAATAATCTTCTACTTTAGACCCATTCATTTTATATCATTTTAGCTCAAATAATTAAATATATATTATATTATAATCACTTAAGCACAATATTATAATTATCCTCATATATTGTTTAAATAAAAGATCCAAAACTATGATTAAAAGAGTATAAAATATGTAAAAATAAATACTCATCATAAAGTAAAGCAGAAGATGACCTAAGAGAAAAAGGAGAACCTTCATCATTCATTGGAGATACTCTACCCTTTATGTGGAAGTTAGATCTCTTAAGAGTTAACTTATCTATCCAAGTGGGTTGCTAATGTATAAGAATGTGATTCTAAAGTCTTCTAATCAAGGTTGACTCAATTCCTTCTTGGAAAGTTAGGAGCAACATACAAACATGTAGAGCTATTCTACTACCTAATTTCAGAGGATTACATATTTTAAATATGCAAAAGTGAAAGCTCATGTATTATTTAGGTTTTCCTCTACTAATTCTTTTTCATTCCTATGAAATCATTCTTTTCGTAATTATAATAATGTACTACATAAATTTGAATTCTCTAATTACTAATAAATCCAACCACTTAGATTTGAATTAAGAAAGAAAAAAAAAGTGTAGTTATCAACTGTTTGCTTATTATTATTATTTCCTTTTCATAGCATTAGGGTGCGTGGAGTAGTTGGCCGTTTAAGCCATGAAAGACAGGTCTTTAGTTTTGTTACTCCTCTCTCTCCCTTAGATATTTAATACAATGGCATCGATGCTCTAAATTATTTCTTGATATGTGTTGCTTGTTTTTTCAGTAAGATTCATTCATAGGTAGAACTTTCCTTAGAAGATGACCTAGCTAGCTAATTCCTAGTAAGAGGTTAATCTTCTTAAATTTCCTTATATACGCAACTCAACTCCCATTAAATCATATATATATATATATATATATATATATATATATATATATATATATTGTAACACAATAATACAAAAGCATTCCGTTTATTTATTTTAATTTTCATATGAAATGTAGTACATACAACACTGCTTACAATTAGGGGACATACATATAAATAAGAACATGCTGCTCAAGACAAATGAAACAAATTAAGGATTTGGTTCCCATTTTCCTCTTCCTCCTTTTTTTTTGTATAAACATAGGACATATAATTAGCCCACAAATCACATAACACAATCTAATCATCTAATTCGTCCTGTATTTTGATATTAGGAATGAGCTGGATGACGAACTGGGAGGAATCAGCAGGCCCCTGTTCCTCTACGTCCCTTGCTAATGCTACCCCCTCATCATTCCCAACATGCCCTTTAATGGTTGACTCCTTCCATTCCCTCACTTTGTCGCATAAATGTTTTGGCATCCGTACTATCTTTAATTTTTTGAGGTTGGAAATGGACTTTATTCCATCGGGGAATGGCTTCAATTTGATGCATTGGCAGATAACTAATCTTAGAAGGCTTGGCATTGCTCCTCTTTCAATGCTGCCTCTACAGATAGACAAACAAGTTTAGGAAACCCTCCATGTGAGCATGTCATGTCCCTTCCGATATAAGAATCCGAAAGTAAATACAATTTTCTCAAGCTGGGTAGCTTCTCCAGGATTTGTATAGCATTAGGATTCCTGATTTTGGTGTCATGTAAATTTAAACTAGTTACACTGTGAGGAAGCATGTTGGATCCTAAGGAACAATTGCCAGATGATGATGGCAACAATATCATTCCCCTGACAAGTAGCTTCATCTTATTAAGGCGCGAGCAGTCTTGTAGAGCATGTGCTACTTCTATTAATGGTTCCCCTTTCATTTTATTCTCTTCGTTTATATTGACTGATAATTTTCTTAAGTTGGTGAGCTCAGCCACGTCTTTCAACCGATGAAGTTGCACGAAGTTAATCAAGACCTCTAGATTATGATTCAAACCACCTTCCCTCTGATTTAACTTAGACGATACACACTTATATATAATCCTTTCTTCCATTGAGGGTTTGCGAATATGATCTGGCATATATACATGCTTCAGCTGCCTCATTCTCCATATCATATCAGGCGACCATTCTACTATGGAGCCACTTCGTAAATCAAGTGTTTGTAGGTTCTTTAGCTTCATGATCGAAGATGGCACCATCTGAATCCAACTACCTCTTATGCTTAGAAACCTTAAGTGGACCAATTCTCCAACTCCCTTAGGCAAAATATCCATGTCAATGCCAACAAGATCCAACACTCGAAGCAACCTGAATTGTTTGACTGCTTTTCTTAATATAAAAGATTTAAGATTGATAAAATGACCACAAAAAAATAGCGACTTGACATGTGGTGCATTAAACTTTTTGTTTGGGATGCAAACAGCAGTTATTACTTTCTTTAAAGCATCATCACCGTGAACTGCCAATTGTCAATGTCTTTTTCTTGTATTCATTGTGAAAGATGGTGTCGACAGACTAATTGATGATGATGATGAAGCTGAATCTCCTACTGCTGCCACCTTGAGAAAGTTCTCTTCCGCTGCTTTAGACAAACATAAATCTCTCACAAGGTCATGGATGCGACAGGTGCTTATCCTTCCATTTATACGAGTTAACCCCACTTGCACCATTGATCTATCCACCAACTCAGCTAAGTACGCTTCACCTACCTTCTCCAAGGATTCTTGTTTATCCATATATTCATCATCATCATCATCTGAGCCGGTTGAAATAAAACCTTCTGCCATCCATAAATGAATAAGTTTGGTTGTAGAAATCTCAGTGTCTTCGGGAAAGATGCCCAAGTAAAGGAAACATGGCTTTAGATAAAATGGCAAATCATAGTAACTTAGTTCCAATACTTCTTTGTTGTGATGTGATTCAACCTGTCGCATGTTTCAGTTATTGAAGTCAATGTAGTTAGTTATTATTTAGCAGTTCCATTAGCTTATTTCAGTTTCAGAATTAGCCCACTATCTTATGCATAATGTTAGACATGGGTTAGTGGTATCAGGAAGTTTATTTTTCAGCTTATTTAAATACTGTAATGCTCATTTTTAAAGGGAGTTGCGGACAGTATTGGTGTTCTTCTATACTCCTACAATTGCAGAATCTTCTTCCTCTGTTAAAACCAACAAATTTGGTATCAAAGCAGAACACATTGTTCCGGTTCATATCCAGGGAACTGAGAGAAAAGAGTGAGTGTTTAAATGCAAGGGAAACACGGGTTAGAATTGTTCACAATGCAGAACAATGGATTAGGCAACATTAGTTCTTCTCAATTGCCAATTTTCAAAGGTGTGAAATATCATTTTTGGAGCTTGAAAATGATGACTTTATTCAAGTCTCAAGAGTTGTGGGGATTGGTAGAGAATGGCTTTGAGGATAACCAACCTGAAGAGCCTGATCAACAACTCAGAGATAAGAGGAAGAAAGATTCTAAGGCTTTGTTCATGATTCAACAAGCCTTAGATGATGAGATCTTTCCAAGGATTGCATCGGCTACCACATCAAAAGGAGCATGGGATACTCTAAAGCAAGAGTATCTCGGAGACAAGAAGGTGATGACAGTAAGGCTGCAATCACTGCGAAGAGAGTTTGAGACTTCTCTTATGAAGGACAAAGAGTCTGTGCAAGACTATTTGTCACGTGTGTCTGGTGTGGTGCAACAAATGAGGTCGTATGGAGAAACCATGACTGATGAGCATGTAGTTGGGAAGATTCTAAGGAGTCTTACCAAACAGTATGATCATGTGGTGGCTGCCATAGAAGAATCAAAGGACATGTCAACATACACCTTTGATGAGTTGATGGGGTCATTACAAGCTCATGAAGAGAGGCTTAACAGGTCAAGTGAAAAGGAGGAGAAAGCCTTCCAAGTCAAAGACGACACCTCCAACAACGTGAGATCTGGGCAGTTCAGTGGCAGAGGAAGAGGAAAAGGTGGATCTAGAGGAAGAGGTCGTGGGAGAGGGCAAAGTAGTGCTGGAAGGGAGCAAAATTCCAAGTCCTACAAAAGTCCAATCAAATGCTACTACTGCAAGAAGCCATGTCACAATGGCTAATGGAAGACCTCCGCAATGTTTGAGCATTTTCTTCACCAACTCCTTCATTTTTGGTCCTGTAAATATAGTTTTATTGCAGTCATGATTAACTAATACGTTTATCTAGAGGCAGAGCATTATTGATTTGTTAAGCTTTAATAAAAACCGATCTACAACACTCATATTTTTTATGGTAAATACGAACCATTATAAAGAGAATTATAATTTCTCAAATACCGGCACATATATATTTCCACTATACTATTCTACTTTTTCCCTATTTATCAACTTTATTTCCTCTTCTTCCACTAAAAATGAATAAATAAATAAATAAATAATGTTATACTAGGGAAATAAAGAGGCTACTTGATAAATTTTCTCTATTTTCCTTCATTTTTTCAAGAGTAAAAGATAGGAGTTTATTGAATGTATTGTATAAAGTAGAGAAATTCAATATAAACTGCAGAAATGAAATAGATAAATATGTAGGTGTACTTTAACTATTCTGACCCATTTAAATCGATCTAGTCATAATTTTAAACTGACTCAGTCTAAAAAGCACATCGGTATTCTTTACGATTTTATTTTATTTTTGGACTTATATATAAGTCATGATTCAACTATTCTTTATTTGACTATTACTTCACCTATTTATAAAAATAAAGCAGACCCTGATTTGAATTTTTTTTTCATGAATACATATACTTAAAACATCTTTTAAAATAGTACTTTTTTAAAATTAATTTATTTATTTTTTGTTAGAAAAGTTTTTTGAATCTACTTACTAAAAAAATGATTTGAACAAATAACTACTTGTTTTATATATTCTTGTTTGATCTTCCTTTTCATATGATTATTTTCTTCATTTGTAATTTATTTTTCTATAAAAAAATTAAATAGTATTAACGAGGGAAAAGTTGTAATAAATAATAGTACAAATCAAAAACTTTCAACTTTTTATCTTCTTCTTTTGTGGATGTAGAATTGAAGTGTTGATTTTTATATTTATTTTAATTAATTTGTATTATTTCAACATAGTATTTGGAAGTGAATTAAATTTGAATTAATTAATATATTGTACATATTTATTTAATAAAAAATAAGTAATGTAGTATTAAATTAGCACGCATATATATTAAAGCAGAGAAGTTCCATGTTAGTAGTGCATATCATGACATTAGAAGAGCACGGCCTGAGCTGAGCTGGGTATAACTTTGTATGGAGACACCATGGAGGCATGGACAGCTTTGAAAGTACAAGTTGTACCCGCAGGGGATTGTAAATGATAGAACTTGTGAAAGATGTGGCACGGCTCCTGAGAATTTGTTTGATGTTGTTGAACTGGTGGTTGCTGCCTCTGAGTTTTGCGGATTGGACAGAATGCCTCAATTGGATGGTGCAGACAACTAAGGGAAAAAGGAACGAAAAAGATAGTACAGAGGGTAGTGTTTAATGCATTGCTTTGTTATAGATGGATACACAGGAATCTGGTGATTTTCAATACACACAAAGGCTTCCTACAATAACAGTTAAGCGGATTAATTTATTTATTTATTAGTTTCGTTCTAAGCTGATTGTCATCTGTTGTGGCGTCATAAAAGTTGAAAAATCGACAAAGAAAAAAAAAAAGAACGAAATTGGGACTTGCAATTTAAATGTGAAGGTTTGGAAGAGGAAATACAGGCATGGATTGTGATATAGCTAGTCAGCTTCCATTAAAATAGTTATTTATTAATGCCGGATTCAGCATTATGAGCTTAGAATATTATTCTCTCCCATATTACCAAGTCGTTTTAGCACAAAGTATGTTTGTACAATCTGAACTATTACCTTTTACGAAATTATGACTAAAATTTTATACCAATAATAAAACGATTGGTTGAACAGCAACTCGTTGTATGTTTGATCCAAAGTCCGACTTTAAAAACACTTGAATCACTAAATGAAATAGTTTTGTGTAGAATTATTTATGGTATTCAAAATCTGATGATCAGATTTAATATCCAAGTCGATAGGGTCCGAAATATTAAATAACTGATTTGATATTTTTTTAAAATTAAATACCCAGTTTGATAAATAAAAAATTAAATAAATCGAATATCCGATCTGACAAATACAAATAATATTCAATCTAATAAATTATATAAATATACACTCAAAACACTATTATTTTAATTTTTATAAAATTTTATTTTATATAATCATGTATGCATGTGTGTGTATAATTTGAAATGAGTGTTTAGTGTAAGTAAATTTTATACTTTTTAATTATTATTTTGATTAAATATTTAATTATTATTCAACATTTGAGATTATTAATTAAACATAATGTAATTTAATACTCAAATCAAATAATTAGATCATATTTGTTCAAAATGGATCAATTTTTTATTTTTTGATTGAATAATTTTTTATCCAATATTTCTTAATTATGGTCTACTCGAAAGTTTAGAATATCTTATAGATTATTTGTTATTTAATCTTTCAAATATCCAAAACTTTTTACTGGATATGTGATCTATAAACACTTCTAGCTATGTGTAAAGCTTCTTCATTCATAGTAGTATACCAATATTGATATGATGCATCCTATTCACCTTATAAAATACTTTTGATGTGCAAAATAATAAAAAATTACAATAAATATAATAATACTTTATTTTTTTAACTTTTGGTTAATATAATTATAATGTTTGAGTATAACAATTATAAGTGTAATGTTGATTTTAGAAATTAATATAATGTTTTTTAACATTATAAATGTCGTTATTATAATAAGTATAAGAATAAAACATCAACCAAAACTAAATTAAACATTAGCCCGAATAATTATTGGTATTATTATTATTATTATTATTATTATTATTATTATTATTATTATTTCTACATTTTTGTGCCATAACTTTCTTTTACTCTATACTATTTTTGGTTTATAATATTTAATTATCAATAAAATAATAAAATTAATGCATCAATATGTATAATTTTAGATAAATTTAAATTATAAATTTAAGTAGCTAGTTTTTTTTTTAATATGTTTTTTTGTTTGGACAAGAAATTGTTTTTACTTATTTATACTCCTTATCGCTTTATAAAATATCTCTTTGCATGCAAAAGTAATATTTTTTTTTTATTAGCGACCCTCAGATATATAATCAGAATTTAGGATATTATCACCCAGAAAAATAAAAAAAATATGAGAGTAAAAAGGAGAGGTTTTGTACCGTTATCTTGGCCAAAGATATTTAACGGATCAGGTCCTAGCTTTGTCTGGAGTAGTAGCCAGGCTTTGCTATCATCCAATGGAACCTGCTTATAAATGAATGCATTACCATCTGCGTATTTGGCAACGCTCTCAATGCGAGTAGTGAGCATCAATTTCACACCACTTGAGTTTTCTCGATCGTTTGGAAAGGCTGCTTTGAGAGAATCCCAAGCTTCTTTTTTCCAAATATCGTCGAGGACGACCAAACACTTCTTCTCTCGCTGTACTTTGCATAGCTTCTCCATTATTGGATATCCGTGACCTGCCGTATCATTAACTTCATCATCTGAGGTAAGTTGTCGTAGGAGTTCTTTTAAGACGCTTTTAGCATTACATTGCTGAGAAATGGAGGCCCACGCACACGCATCAAAATACTGCCTAACATCCTGATGATGGAAAACTTTCTTGGCAAGGGTCGTCTTGCCCAAACCGCCGACGCCCCATAAGGCAACAACTCTGCTATCATCCTCCTTCAGCTTGTTCACCACTTCCTTCACATCATTGTCTAACCCGATGATGTTATTCTCGTCTTTCATATCGTGGGCATAACTCTTTCTTAGTTTTTCCCTTCTGACCGACGAGCTGCTGCCTTGTTCGGTAGTTTTGATTCCATACGTATGTAGCCTAGAAGTAAGCGTTGATATCTTCAGCTTTAAGGCATCGATATCGCTGCCTAACTCATGGAGGTCCTTGGCTTCCCTCATGATGCAGGAGTACCTTTTTAGCTTTTGCATTATGCTGCCACGACGCTGCAGTTCAACTTTGAGGATGAAGGATTCTATTATGTCCTCGGATTGATAAGCCAGCCAAGTGATGTGTTTGATCCACTTGCGCATCCTTGCATCACGGTCTCGTTTAGCATCTACGTCTTCTAAGAAGCACGTCATCCATTCCAGCTCATCTCGTAGCTCTTCCACTTGTTGTTCTACTCCATACAAATACTTTGCTTCTTCAACTGCCAAATCTCCGATATACTTCACAGCTGCTCCGACGCCTGCTAGTGCCATTTTCAATTTTCACAAGATTATGATTTTCTTTTTTCTTTTTTCGCCCCTTTCCCCTTGGAACAGAAAGAGTCGGACGAAATATGATTGATGCGTTTGAGAGGCGTGCTTTATATGTGTGATGGTACTAGCTAAAGTAAATCAAGTGGGCTAAACTTATAGGAAAAAACAAAATTAAATCAACTGGGCTAAATAATTCATTAATCGGCCAAAATCAAGTGGCCTAAACTTATCAAAAAAAAAAATCATGTGGGCTAAACTTATAGGAAAAACCAACGTAAAATCAAGTGGGCTAAATAATTCATTAATTGGCCGAAATCAAGTGGCTAAACTTAACAAAAAAAAATCACGTGGGCTAAACTTATAGGAAAAACCAAAGTAAAATCAAGTGGACTAAATAATTCATTAATCAGCCAAAATCACGTGGGCTAAACTTATAGGAAAAACCAAAGTAAAATCAAGTGGACTAAATAATTCATTAATCAGCCAAAATCAAGTGGGCTAAACTTAACATAAAAAAAAAAGACAAAAATCATGTGGGCTAAACTTGTAGGAAAAACCAAAATAAAATCAAGTGGGCTAAATAATTCATTAATCAGCCAAAATCAAGTGTGCTAAACTTATCCAAAAAAAAATCAAGTTGGCTGAACTTATAGGTAAAAACAAAATAAAATCAAGTGGGCTAAACTTATCGGAAAAAAAAAAATCCAAAAATCAAGTGGGCTAAATAATTAATTAGTCGTTTTTAACTTTTTGTGGTTGTTCCAATGAGAGATGCACTGCTCGGGTTTTATATGACGAATTAGCAGCAGCGACGGCTCAAACATAGACATGTGTTTTAAATTTATTTTTGTTTTATATCTTATTAAATTATTTAGTATTAGATCAATAAAGTCATTGATATCTTTAATATCAAATATTTCTCTTATTTGAATAGAAATATTTTTTATTATTTATTTCTGTAATTAATTTTTTCTATTTATGTAATTCTAAAACAATACATTCAAACAAGAGAAACACAAATTAGTTAAATATTCAATTCATACACTTAGTCAAACAAATAATGTGTGTGTGTGTATGTGTATCTTACATTAATCTTTTTGATTGTAACCAAAGGGATCAACAAACCCCAATTTCATTGTATTTTCTAAATAGGGGTGGTTATGTCAAATTATGGATAATTTTTATTTTATTTTATTTTTAAAACAATATATAGTTACATATACGAGGGTTATAATAGTATAGATCTATACTAAGTAAATAAGCAAATACCCTACAATAGTTTTCCCCACTGATGGACATCTCTTAACCATCTAAATATTTAAAATTTGACATTTCGCTTATATTTTATTTTTAATAATTCTAATTAATTACCTTTATATTATAATTTAATTTTACTCAAGTATCTAATTAAAGTAAAATTTTTATTTATTTTTAACATTATTTAAATATTATTATAATACCATTATTTTTTAATACCAAAAAATTATATTTTATTTAAAATTCTGCAAAAGTAAAATACAAACGATTTAGAAAAAACTGTAGCGTTACCTCTACGCTTAATATCTATCGCATAATATATATATATATATTTGTCGGATAATAGTAGTAGATTGCGTGAGTACCTACTTTGTTTAATGAAGACGTAGGCAGAATATGGTTGCCAGGCGTCATCTGTGCGTGGACAATTGCATGGATTTTCTGCCATATACATACCCCTTCTCAAATATAATTTGTTTGACTTTTCCAACAACGCAGCAAATCCTCACTTTGTTTCTCAGCTAGATACTACTAGTACATATTATACTATTGCGAGCTTGGGTTTTGGTTTGTCATATTTAAAAAAAAATTCCACTTAATAATCAGCTTAAGTTTTGGTTTTGTATAATAATATTAATGCTGCTTAAGTCACTAGTACATAATCACGTTTTAGCAACAATAAAAATCATTACTAAAAGTATAAATTGTTCCAAAAGATATTTTTTATAATAACATAAGTATCTGGAAGGTCATTAAATATAAAAGCATTATAAAATAAATTATTTTTACGATGACGTGTGTATGTGTGTATATATATATATAAAATCAAAATATGCCATTGTAAAATATAATATCCCATTTGTAGAACCTCTAATTATAAAAAATAATAAAAAATTATGTGTAATTAATTAAGATAATTATTGTAAGATATTCTATATTAAAGGTATTCATATTATGTGTATTACTATAACAAATTAGATATAACTTTAGTTAGGTTAAATTTTGATAGACTTTAGGTTATTAGTTTTAACTGTAGTTTGGAACTTAACTTGTATCTATTTTATAGTAGGACTTGACCTTTGCTAATCATATGCTTTCCCCCAAGTTTGGCTATTCTAACTAACACCCCTACCCTATTGTGCATATTAGTCTTTTGTCACCCTTTATTGCTGGCATATTCTTCTCCTTCATGAGAGCTCCCCTAGTTTAGCCCATGCCTCTACCTCCTGTGTTATCCTCATCCTCACCTGCTTGTTTGTTCATATGCCTCTTGCCTATATAAGCCCTCCTTCCTCTCTATTCTTACGTTTTGATCTACTAAAATCAAAGCCTTTGGTTTGTGCCCTTCTCCCCTACCTTCCTAAGCTTCCATTCACAGCAAATCTACAACATTCTCCTTTGTTGTTTGTTATTATCATAGAAACCATCTGTATCGAATCCCTACAACCTCACACTAATTTCCCCTTGTTGCATGTGCTATTCACTATAATACCTCAAATTGAGTGGAGTGTTATAAGGATTGATTTGGCTACTTATATTAACATAGTATACCATCTTTTTTATGATTCTGTCATAAGAATCCACAGTTAAACGTCTTAGTCGTAGAGTAATTTTAGAATGGGTGACCCTCCTCGAAAGTTTCAAAATTTTTCTAAAAATTTCTTGAAAAGTACATGAATAAGGACAAAGCGTGCTAAAAGAATTCAAATTAATCTGTGAGACAAATCAATCAATCTAAAAGTACTCAAAGGTAGCCTCTGTGTGGTTGTATTGACTTGACGTATTACAAATGATATCAAAGAGAAATCGCGACCATGAGTTGAACTTGGATGAGCCAGTTAGTTACCTAACGGGACGATTCTTGGGATAAATTATATTAAGAGAGTTAGTGGTTGAAGCACAGCGAGGAGGTTGCATTCTTTGAGTGGGAGTGAATGTAATACCCCAAATTGAGTAGAGTATTATAAGGATTGATTTGGCTACTTATATCAACATGGTATACCAATTTTTTGGTGATTTTGTCCCAAGAACTCCACAGTTAAGCGTGTTAGTCATAGAGCAATTTTAGGATGGGTGACCCTTTTGGAAAGTTTTAAAAATTTTCTTAAAATTTCTCGAGAAGTGTGTGCCAGTGTTGATGGAAGTGAGCTTAGTGTTGTTATGTGGGCTTGATTTATGATTGGTTAAATCTTTGAATAAAATATTAATCACTTAAAATGAAATATCTTGAGTCAGAACTTGTACCGCTTAGGGTTGTTATTTGAGTTAGGTTTGATATTCACTAGGTATCATTCCAATGTTTTCTCTTCTGTGATCCCGGGTGCCTTGCGAGGTTAGGAGAGGCCCTCTTTCTACTCTATAGGTGTCTTGATATATTTCAATCCTATTGGGGGTATGCTAAGTGATTATGTGTCCTATTTATTGGTGGTCTGGTTACCTTTTTGGGCGTGCCAGCTAGAGATAGTACTATTCGAGTACTAGATTAGTTGTTATGATATCTTTGAGTCTCCGTCCTCAAGATAGTGATCACGATGAAGAAATATATATTATTTAATTGAGCATAAGTTATTATTTGAGTGAAATGGTATATGTATCACATATATAATTGAGCATGAATTATTGTATTAGTGTAATGGTGCATTTATCATATGTATAATTGAGCGTTAGTATTGTAAGTTAGAAATTACCATATCTTGCGTATTATGTTTCATTCCATGAGTTAGGTAGTAATGATTTACTTAGTACTGGACCCATATTGATACTATCTTGGTTGAATGGGTCCTGTGACAATCCACTAAATGTGGAGAGTAGACCTCTTGTGTAGGCTTGAGATCGCATATTATTATTCAGTTGAAGGGCTAGGTTTGAGAGAGTAAGCAATCGGAAGTTTGATCCCTCAGGATTTATCTTTATTTATCAGTATTTATTTTTTGAATTTTTCAAGTGTTGTATAAAAATTTCAAGGGTGTTGTAATTGAAATTTAATTTCTTGTAACCTTGATAAGCTTTTAAATTCCTGGTTTATTTCATAGGTTTCTGCCGATTTATTCAGTGATGATTTTATTTAGTGAAATTATTTGTTTGTTATCTGCTTGTGGATATCTCTTTATGGGAGTTTATTCTCACGGTATATATGTTGTTTGAATTTTTATTGGATAGGTTTTAGCCTTTCATCTAGCATAAAATAGACAGTGGATATTTATCTTATGATAGGTGTGGCGATAACATTCCCCAAATTTTATTTTAGCTTTAGCATTATTCTTTTAAATGAAATTTTTCATAAGTGAATTTTAGGGATGTCACAAGTTGGTATCAAAGTTTTTGTTTTAAAAATTAGATTTTATTTTGTTGAATTTCAAATTTTGTTGATCTATAAATTTTTTTAAGTGTTTGATTTAACTTTTGATATAAGAACTAAGTGGATTTTCAAATCCGGATTAGCTTGTGAGGATAGTGTGATTAGGTAGTGTGAGTGGCCTTGTAATTTGCTATTGTGATTATGTCTTCGTATCAGGTCACTTGTTATTTTACATGCTTGACTTGTGTTACCTCTGTATTTTATGTGTTGTGATTATTATGGTTTCATAATTAGTTTCCTTTTAAGGGGGTAGTAACCCCACTAGGTTAAACCTGGTTTTTCAGGTTTGGTGGATTGATAATATAAAGGTGTACCTTACTGGATGTAGCATGATGTGATATACATTGTAATCTATTTTCGTTGTGTAGTTTCACTTTTTCAAATTATAAGAAACTTAGGTTTGTAACCTTAATGGTGATGTTTAAATGGATATGTCATTTTCAATTGGGAGAAACCTAGAATTGTAATAACGATAATGGTGAGGTTTATATAGAGGTGTTTTTTTCATAATCAGTATGTAGGGCGCCTCATTTTTCCTAGTGACCTTAATGATGCCGTATAACTTTCATTACATGTTTATATTTGAATTTTTGTTTATTAGCATTCAATCACATGTTGCTTTGGTTTTGTATTTTGTGTTAGTAATTTTAACCTTAATGTATGTAGATTCTTTCTTATAAAATGTTTATGTTTTCTTGTCTACTTGCTGGTGAATATTAATGTGTTAAGTTTTGTCTTATAGGAAGAGTAAAAATAATAATCATAATAATAATATGTTTTCTTGTCTACTATTAGGCAGGAGTAATAATAATAATAATAATCATAAAATAAATAAATAATAGTGGGCTCTGAATGCTATAGTTGTCATAGTAGTAGCATGTGTAAATTGAACTGTCTGAACTATCATGGTTGTAGTGTGGCTTAGGTTGATTTTTAGTGAAGTACTTTAGGTTTAGAAATCCCCATCACCCTAAAAGTATGTGGTTGGTGTGTATGAGGATCTTTTATGAGTTGTTAAGCCAAGTGTTATCCTTGTTTTCATGTGTGATGCTATATAAATAACTCATTATATAAAGTTTTATGTGCTTATTATGTATTGGTTATACTGTTAAAGTTGTGTACCATTTAGAACCTTCGTTGCCTTCCATTTATTTGAACTTTATGTTACATGTTTTTCTTATTCTCCTATTATACTTTATTTTAAGGATTACTATTTACGTAGCTTGTTTTATTTTAAGTGTATATTTCTTCCTTATTGGAATCCCGTTGTATTTGATTTCTAAATATTTATTTTCCTTTCTTCTATTTTACTTCATATGCCTTGTTATAATCAACTTTGCTTGGGATAGTTTCACAAAACATCATCTTATTTCTCTTCAAATTAGCTTTTAACTTACATATTGTGGTCAAACTTTTTATTATATTGTTTTGTCAAGTTTTTGTTGTTTCGATTTTGTTGAACTTGGAGGAAGAAGTTCATTTTTAAGGGGATAATAATGTAATACCCTGTATCTTTAAATTTTAATTTTATTAAGCTTAATTATTTTATTAGCTTAATTTGATGTAAACATTTAATTATTTTAATTTCAATTTATTTTATGGATTTATCAATAATTTTGACTTTATAATTGAATTTAAATTAATCGTTGTTGTTGCCAATTATTTTTGATAAATTCATTCACAACCATGATCTTATTTTATTCATATGATCATTTCAATTTTTGGTTAAAAATATCTATTTCCATTCTTTCTCTTATTTTGATTTTTAATATTTTAGACTCATTTTTAATTATAACTTCATCGTGTGGAGTTATACTTCTTTAACAAAATAAATTATTTAATTTATAAAATTTTCTTTAAAATAGTAAGATTATTTTAATAATTTTATTCGTAGAAAATATTTCTTACTTTGAATTTATTCATTTCAAGGCTGTTAAGATCTTCGAAAAGTTTTAAATTAAAAGAGATTTTTGGAGCTTATTTATAGATTTCTTTCTATTATTTAATTTTCTTTCATTTTATCCTTTTTGTTTCATGGAAGACCAGTTTTAAAAATTATTTAAACAAGTCTTGTCTATTATAATTTGATTTAAATGTTTTTTTATATTCTTTTAAATATTTTCAAGGTCTTATTATGTATTTTTGTAAATAATATAGATATTTATGTTCAAAGGTAATTTATTCCAAAAAAAATTTAAAATTCTTTATATAGTTCTTATATCGATTTTATACCTTTGGATCCTTATAAAATATTTTTATTAAATGAATTTTAGATAAAATATTCCAATAATAATTTTAGATATTTACTATTTTATTGTATATTTTTATTGGGAAAAAGAAAAAGAAACAAAATCGATCGCCCCCCCTTTGTTTTTCCTTTTCTCTCTTCTTCTCTCCCTCTTTTCCTTTCTTTCTCTGTTCATTGCCATTCCCCTACTACGTGAAACCCAGCCCTTACCTCCTTCTCTCTACTCATCCTTCATCAACCACCAGCCACGATTGTCCATTCTCTGTCACCCCTCCATTTGCTCAACACTGCCACCCTCCACCAATGAGCAGTAGTGGTTGACATGTGCAGCAACAACAATGGAGGCCGCGAGCAGTAACACACCACCATGTTCGGCCATGGCAAACCCATCTGATTGTCGGCGAGCAACAGTCAATCTCCAACGAAGCTTTCTCGATCTACACGCTCTCCAATTTGCAACTCTTTATTTAGTATAAATTTTTGGAAAGCTTAACCCTTGTTTTGATTAATTTGGTATGAACTAAATTAAGATAAGCCAAATTGGTTGTTTAATTATGTATATATATGTTGCATGATTAATTTAGAGTGGTTAATTTTAGTGTATTTGGTTGATTTGTAAAAATCAAAATTTTGACCCGGTTATATCAGGATTTTGTGGATATGTCCGATTAAATAATTTTTGATAAATTGATTATATAATATGCTGTAAAATATATCTAATTTCATATCGGAATTGTCAATTTGAGAAATTTATACATAATTAATCAAAATTGAATTTCTAGGTCAAAATTCGTATGTGATGAAATTATATTGCACAATTGAGTTGTTTCACACAATTGATTTTACAATATCCTTTGAAATATATTTAATTTTGTATTAGAAGTATTAATTTGGAAAATATGTGTGAAATTAACAGGAATTAGATCTTTTGGTTAAAAATCTTGCAAATCTAAACTGGATTGTAAAATCAAGTTATTTTATTTAATTGATTATATAATTTACATTAAAATACATTTAATTACAATTCCAAATCGCCAATTTATATATTTTAGTGAGAATTTTCCGGATTTGCATTCTAGGATCAAAAACTCTAATTATGCTAAATTGGGTATTTTTTTATTGGTTTTAATCAATTGATTATATAATATGTTATGAAATATGTCTAATTACATTTCTAAGCATTCAATTTAAACAAATTAATCAAATTTTATCAAATTACATTTTTGGGCCTAAAACTTTATATTTCAAATGAAATTATGGAATTGGTTATTTGTATAGTTTTTTTTCTAAAATTAAATTTATAGAAATAGTTGAAATGACCCTAATTATATTCTAACACCTTTAATTGGAATTAATTGATTTGAATTATCTAAGTTTATATCTTGGGCATTACAACCCTAATTTTAGAAAACAATGATCTTGAATTGGCTACTCGAAAGATTATTTTATTGAAATTAATTATCTAGATTTATTTAAAACTATTTTAATTATACTCTTAAGCTATCAATTTGAGATAATCAAAGTTAATTAGTTAAGTTGAAGTTTGGATTTAAAAACACTAATTTTCATAGATGGTTTTATATAAAAAAAATGATTTGCTGATGCTTCTTACACCTAGTATATTATTAATTTTGATTTAAAATCATATGAATTGTAGTTTTATATTATCATGTTCAATCGGTTCCCTAAAAAGAGTTGGTTTGCCTCTTTAGTGGTAAAACCAAATGAGTAAGTCATTTTCGACAACATTAACATATAATTATCCTTTCCCTGACTTTCCAAATTAGTTTGAAATACCCCAAGTGATATGTGTTAAACCCAATTTTATTTATAATTAATATTAAATTTTAATAGAGCTACACTCGTGAATCTTAGGTTTTGGACATATTTTCCAATAAAGATCGTTTGTGTTTCCTTGTGTTGATTTAATTGTAATATTTGAATTATTGATCGATAAGATAATTTCTAACCTATTTTTTTTTCTATTGGCGATCTAGGAAAATTTTCTTGTGGATTGTCGATCTCTCGATAACTCTCTCTCTCTCTCTCTCTCTCTCTCTCTCTCTCTCTCTCTCTCTCTCTCACTCAATTTGCTTAGCTAGCTCCAACTTTAGGTAAGTCATTACTTACCTTTACGTATAGAAGAATCTAGAATGTATGTCTACTTAGAGTGAAAAGTGATGAGTATGTTTATTGATTAATTAATTATGCCACGCATATACTATTTTCTTGT
Source organism: Tamarix austromongolica (assembly GCA_039764185.1). Lineage (NCBI taxonomy): Eukaryota > Viridiplantae > Streptophyta > Magnoliopsida > Caryophyllales > Tamaricaceae > Tamarix > Tamarix austromongolica. The sequence continues at coordinate 44,476,032 of CM077812.1, read as the reverse complement.
GTGATAATTGTATATATGTATGAGTTTATAGCTTTAAATCGAGTGCATGTTAGTATGCCTCTTGAATATTCTATGTGTTTGAGTATGTGAAGGGTTAAGTATGATTATGTGGTTAACATATCTAGTTAATTATGAAATATTTGATTATTTGGAGTATATCCTAATTTATCTAAATTGCAATAGGTTTAGAAACCATATCAATGATTGAGTATGGATTGTATTATATGATACCTTATGTTGTATTTTATGCCATGGAATTATTCAGCTCTAACGCCACCTAAAATTATTCAGCCTTAGTGCTATATAAAATTAGTTCAGCTTTAATGCCCAAGGAATCAATCTATTTTAATGCCACTTAGATTGGTTCAACTTTAATGCCACTTGGATTGGTTTGGCTTTAATGACACTTAGAGTGGATCGGATTTAATTTTGCTTGAAAAAAATCAACTAGCTTTAATGCCACTTAGAATTGATATAATAATGGAAATTCATTGTATTGATGTAACTAAGCTAAGTGTTGCTATGTGGGCCTGATTTATGATTGGTTAAATCTTTGAATAAAATATTAATCACTTAAAGTGAAGGATCTTGAGTTAGGACTTGTACTATTCAGGGTAGCTATCCGAGTTAGGTTTGGTATTTACTTGGTACCATTCTTGTATTTTTCTATTTTGTGATCCTGGGACAAGGTTCGGAGAGGCCCTCTTTTACTCTATAAGTGTCTCGATATATTTTGGCCCTATGAGGAGTATGCGTACTTAAGTGATTAGGTGTCTTATTTATTGGTTTTCTAATTACATTTTTGGGCAAGCCATCTTGGGCCGGTACCGTTCGAGTACTAGATTAGTTATTACGATCTCTTTGAATCTCCCTCCTTAAGATAATATAATTAAATGGTTGTGATCATGATAAAGAAATATAGTAATAAATTATTCTTGCTTACTCATGGAATTTATATTTCTTTTTTCTATGCAGGTCTCTTGGTTGTCTCTCTTACAATAGTGATACCATATGACGCATGTTGGTACCCAATTAGCACATGATCTATTATTTAAATCACATCTGACCCATATGTGCGAAATGCTATCTTCTAGGGAAGTGTGTGTTACTTAGTATGTGATCGTAATTTCTTGTACGCTTATACTTTATTTGTTATCATGTCTAGTCATGTATTCATAAGCATGAATCCGTTAGCACATGTTTATTGTATGTATCACATGTATAGTTGAGCATGACTTATTGTATGTGTAGAATGATGTATGTATCACATATATAATTGAGCATGAATTATTGTATGAGTGGAATGGTGCATTTATGATATGTATAATTGAACATTAGTATTGTAAGCTGGAGATTATCATATCTTATGTGTATTATGTCTCCTTCTATGAGTTAGGTATTCGTGATTTACTTAGTACTGGATGCGTATTGATACTAACTTGGTTGAATGGGTCATGTGACGATCTACTGATGGTGGGGAGCATACCTCTTGTGCAGGCTTGAGATCGGATGTTATTGTTGGGTTGAAGGCTTGGCTTAAGAGATTAGGCAATCCGGAGTTTGATCCCTCAAGATTTATTTTTATTTATCTATATTTATTTTTTGAAGTTTTCAAATGTTGTATTAAAATTTCAAGGGTATTGTAATTAAAATGTAAATTTTTATTACTTTGAAAAAATCTATGATTATTTCATAGGTTTCAGTTGATTTATTCAGTGATGATTTTGTTCAATGAAATTGTTTTATTGCCATCTGCCTGTTAATATCTCCTTGTGGGATTTATCCTCATGACATAGATGTTGTTTGAATTTGGTTAGATAGGTTTTAACCTTACATCTAGTATAAGATAGATGGTAGACATTTATCTTATGTTTGGTGTGACAGTAACATTTTCCAAATTCTTTTTTCGATTCTAAATTATTCTTTTAAAAGAAATTTGTTGGGAGTGAATGTTGGGGGTGTTACACTCACTTTATTTGGAAGTGTGAGTAACTCACGTTGCTCCCCTTTGTTGCATTCAAGCCTCATGTAGAGCACCCACTTGTTGAACCCTTACCTTGCTGCATGAACCACTAATGTTAGCCTCCTCTATTAGTGTGAAATCTCCATGTTGTGCCCCATCTGCATAAGTATGAGACACAACCTCCCCCCTTTTTTCTGACATATTGATGTAGCTAGCTTTGAGTTGCACCATCATTTCATGTAGCCAAGCCTTATCAGCATGAGCCTTGACCATTGCAACCTTTACCTTATATGACCCTTGGACATTACAAGCCCCCTTCTACGTGAGCTAGGCACATAAGATTTCCCTTTGCTATGCAAAAATGTGATAGACCTCTCCTCTAGTGGAGCGAAGAACTCATGCTACTAAGCTCCTTTAGCATGAGCTTTGCCCATTGTTGCACCATTGTTGTGTTGTTACTTCATGTAGCTTCCTTTAACTCGATTGTTTTCTATTCCTTTTCCTGAGTTGGTTCTAATTAATTTTGTAAATTGTTGTGTTATAATTGGATGCTAATATAAATGTTGTTGGGTATTTCTTGCTTAGGTGTTCCTTCAGGTGTCTTGGATAAGACAACATTTGTGCTTTTCTATAACTTGGGTTTAGGTAAATCTAATTACTTATGAGAAGGTAAAATTTTTGTGTGAGCATGATAGGTTGTTTAAATATAGAATCATGCCAGGGTTTTATTTTAGCAAGCATTATGTGATGCATAATAAGATGATAACATGCTCTTAAATATTTAGTAAATAAGTTTGATTTGCTATTAATTATGAGCTATATGCATGTGTAATATGTTAAGCAATTAACATGCTTGTCTAGGGTTTTGTTAGGGTTTGTGATCTAGTCAAGTTATGATGCAAATTCTATGCTAAATTATCTATGATTATTGTTGCATGTGTAACTAGGGTTGATATAAATATAGCATGAAAGCATGTGTGCATGATTAGGGATACATTATTATGATTGTTATTCATATGCTCTAGAATTAGAAATGCTTCTTTACATGCACCATTGTATTGATTTCTATATTAAATGTCGTATCATGCTATAAATATATATGCATGTGTTTTATAAAATTTATGACACATTAAAAAAGCATTATTGGGGTTATGAAAAAATGGTGTTGTGAAAATTCTTTTGTAATGAAAAAATGTGATTCTCATAACTCTTTAGTATTGTTGCCAAGGTTTATTAGTAACCAAAAAAAAAGTTGTTGTCAAAGCTTATTAGTAACCAAAAACCTTGTTCCTAAAGATTATTAATAACTAGAAAAGAATTCCATAACTTTTTAGTAACGAAAAAAATATCATTACCAAAACTGCTAGCACTCTTAGGCAATGAAATGAGAATGCTTTCTTGCTCTTTTATGATAGGAAAAAATCATAGCAAAAAATTATTAGCATTATCAGAGAGAGAGAGAGAGAGAGAGAGAGAGAACTAGCATGGAAAAGAGTTGTAATTGCAAAAGTTTTAAAAATATGATATCAATTTTAGATTTATAGGTTTTGAGTTTCAACAGAATTGAAAAGCCATATGTTAGATTCACTAGGTAATAGCCACAAAACTTATGTGAATAATACAACCTTTATTTCCATAATTTTGGAAGCCTCATACATGTGGCATTTAAATTTGGATTAGAATATGCATATCTGCCTCTTATTTGGTTAAATTCACGCTTCATAGATTAACATAAATGGATTATAAGATAAGAAGTTGATCCCATTCTAGAACCCAAGTCTACATGTTTCCACCACTCGACTGAATGAGCTAGATGATTAAATTAGAAATATGCACAATTAAAGTAAATGAAAGGGAAATCACTAAATTTCTCTTTGATAGACACATCACAAGGATATCATGCTATAGGTATTAATAGAAGGAAGATACTTTAATAAAAGTATAATTACATTAGTCTTCATAAACGACATTAAAATTTGAACTGCCAAGCATTCTAGTTTGTTATTGATTAACATAACACCATTGAAATCAACTTAAGCTAAGAACATTATAGCTATTTCAAGAACATCATTCAAACTTTATGGTCATGTTCTAGAAGTCGTTGGAATCCAAAACGAAAAGCTTATAGCAAGCTTGTTCTATTTGTGCCAATCCCAACAGCGTAATTTAAATGTATAATCAATCTCTTCATGTTCTTCTTTTTTTGTTCAAATTACAAACTAAAAAAAGGATACTCATACATAAATTCAACATGTATTGCTATTAACAACTAAAACAATCATAAAACAAAGAGTATAATTATCTTCTTTCTTAGATATAAATATGTTGTCTTGTCTGCATATGCAATATATATGGAGTACTCCTAAATTTCTAGAACTAGTTTTTTTTTTCCTAAATTGACCAAGACATCATATACATAAGCACAACCAACTAGTAGAATAGATGATCCTATATATTCAGTAGGCCAGCTAGAAGAAATTAAACCTAACTAAATATGATTTATAAAGCATTATAAGAAAAAGGCCGAATACTAACTAAAATGCCCCAAAAATTCTAATTTTAAAAATTATAGTTAAATAATATTTTATTATAAAAATTAATTAAATAAATTTTTTTTATTAAAATAATAAGGAATTAATTAGGATAAATCAAGAAGAAATTTATAAGTATTTTTATTTGGAGAAATTTGGGTATTTTAGCTAATTAAGGATTTTATTTTATAAATTAATTAAATAAATAATTTTATTTAAAATAATAAGGAGAAAATAGTTTCAAATTAATAGTAATTTTATGAATAATTTAATTGAAGAAAATTAGGGTGTTTTGCTAATTAAAATGGAATTGATGAATAAACCTTTTAAAAATCCTAAATTAGCGTAAAAAGAGATTTAAATATTATTTTATTTAATTATTATTATATTTAAATATCTTAAATATCCAAATTAATTTAATTAACCTAATCTATTATTTTTCCTTTTTCCCTTTTGTTTCTTCCTTTTTCCTTTGTTTTTCTTTCTTCTTCTTTTCTTTTTCTTCCTCCCCTCCCCCGGCTTGAGCTTGTGTGCACCCCAATTTCCTTCTTTCTTTTTCTCCTTCCCGTGGCCCACTTGTCCTCCTACCACATCATGTTTCCTTCTTTTTCTCCTTCAGCGGCCTGAGATTTGAAACGCCGGGTTTTATTAATTCTTCCCCCTCGCCGCACTACGTTGTATCCCTTTTTCCCCCTGGATATTGCGTTTTCCCCCTCCCCTGGTTTTAATGATCTTCGCCCGGTTCGGTCTTCTACTTTCCTTTCTTTTTTCTCAGCCGACCGGTCTGCCCCCTCCCCCACCTTTTCTTCCTTCCTTCTTCTTCCCCATCCTTCTGTCGACCACCTACAACTCCCTCGACCTGCACCACTGCCCAATTCCTTAGTTTTTCACTGCCAACCTCACTACTTGATTGGCCACTCTCCCTCTATCATCTTCTGCTGAAACTTTGACCTTTTCACCCAACCAAAACTCCCCTATTCTCATGAGTTTCTCCCTCTCCCAGCTAGACAACCCTGCCACGTTCAACCTATATTTTCATCGGCCAGACGCCATCGGCAAACCCTAACCCTACTTGCCCTATTCCCTAGTCATCCCATAGACCTCACCTATCATTTAAACTTTATAAATACCCCATGATTGAGCTCTGTATTGAGCTTTGGTTGTTTTCCCTAGAAAACCTACCTTCCTACTACCGCCCCTTCAGATACCACCAGCCTAAAGTTGAACCCTAGACCTTCTCAGCCCTTTTACCCTATTTTTACAAGCCTTAATTTATTTTATTTCATTTATTTGAATATATGTACTACTGCCATTATTATTATTAATATTACTATAGTTATTGTTATTATTATTAATGTTTTTATTATTATTTCTATTGAGGGCCGAAGTCCTATAATATTTTTATTTCAATTTTACTGTTATTATTCTTTTTATTTCTATAATCTTTATTATTAATATTAATATGTTGTTGTTGTTGTTATTATTATTATTACTACTATTTTGAAATTATTATTATTACTACTACTACTACTACTACTACTACTACTACTACTACTATTCTATATAGGGTTGAAACCCTATTATGCCTATTTTGAATTATAGTAGTAGTGTTATAGATATCAAGTCTTATTATTATTAATAATATTAATATTTTATCAATAGCATTTATTATTCATATTAGTGTTATTTTTATTATTATTGTTATTTAATAAGTTTATTATTATTCAATGTGGGGTAGAAACCCTACTTCATTTTATCTTTAAATATTATCCTTACTATTATTTCTATTATTATTATTATTATTATTATTATTATTATTATTATTATTATCATCATCATCATCATCATCATCATTTTTACATTATTATTATGGTTTTTATCATTATTATTATTACTATTTCATTATTATTATTATTATTATTATTACTATTACTAAATTTTGTTATTTATTTTACTAATGTTATTATTAGTATTATTTTGATAAAGGGGTTGAAGCCCTTATTTCACTTTATTTTTGAGTAATGCCCTTTTATTATTATTATTAATTTTTTTAAGATCATTATTATTATTAGGGTAAAGTCTTCAACCTTATATTATCAATATTTATAATATTACTATTATTTCCTATATCTTTAACAAGGTTGGTAATTAGTTAATGTCATTTTTATTAGTATTTTATTATTTTATCAAAAGTTTAGTCTTAGACTGAGTTAGTAAGTAAGAGTATTTTTGGTAGGAGGGAATCTTATTTTTAGTTTTTCCCTCGTATAGGTGAGACCAGTCAAGCCCTAAGAAGGCGCAGGAGCGTACTCCAAGACTGATGTCGTTTTAGGTAAGGGTGTTACTAAGGCCTTATGTGTGTTGATGTGCATTATATGCTTTTTATGGTATTCATTCTATGTTTATCATTATGATCATTTCGTATGTGTTATGATATGGAGTTGAAGCATGTTCTTGTGGTGTTATATGGCATGTGTATTATGTATATGTAATGAAATATTGTGATATGTGATGATTGGTTTATGACCCTTTAGACATACATGTGAGGATGTATAAAAGTGGTATTGTGTGGGAAAAAGGTTGAAAATGGAAAATGGGAAATGTGTTGACTAAAGGAGAGTAAGTTGACTAAAGGGAAATTAGTTGACCTAAGTATTTTAATGATCCATGAGTGGAAGAATAAAATGGAAAATTTAGGGTTTCATGTGAGAGAATATAATTTATGGTTTTATATGGGAGAATCTAATCTATGATTTTGTATGGGAGAATTTAATCTATGGTGTAACATGGGAGAATCTAATCTATAATGTAACATAGGAGGATCTAATCTATGGCTTGTATAGATTGAATTTAGGGTTTTGTATGGAGAAACCTTGGGTTTTGTTTGGATTGAATTTAGGGTTTTGTATGATGGAATCTTGGGTTTTACATGAAATAAATTAAGGTTTTTTATGGATGGATCTAGGGTTTGCATGGTTAAATCTAGGGTTTCACATGGGATCTTAGGATTTGCATGAAAATTTTGAATGGTTGCATGGGATGTGTAACATTTGCATAGGCATGAAGTTTACGTATGAAAAGTTGATTTGGGGTGTGAAGAAGGTAATGTAAGTGTTGTTTGGGTGTTTGAACACTTTGGGTGAAAAATAGTACATGGAGCAATATAAGGGTATGTAGGAGATCGAGCTGGGGTATGTGTGGACAATTAGGGTTTGGTGTAGCTGTTTAGGGTTTTTGTGATATCATGTGTATTTGGTGATTAAAGTGTATTTATGAGGGGGAATTTATGAGTTGTGATGCATGGATTGTTAAAATGATTTGGGTCATGTGAAATGTAGTGGAATGGACCACAAAAGTTAAAATTAGGGTTTTAGGGTAAAACTCTAAAGTGAGATGTGGAGTGGACTTGGAGGTGTGTAGTAGTGGGCCTTGACCCACAATTTTCATTGTTGGAGTTCTAGTGTGATTTTGAGTACAGAGGGAAGGTTGTTGGACAAGTTAGAAGGTGCAAGGTTCTTATGATATGATACAGATCAGTTAGAGGATAAGTGTAAGGGAGTGAGTCATGCATGTCTAGGGTTAAAATTTTTTGAATAATACACTTAAGACACTAATAATTTAAAGTGGAATATTATTGAGTCGGGCCCTGACCGGTCCACCAGCTAATAGTAGTGTTTAGGGCATGGTGTCCTATATGTGACCGGTCCACCGGTAATCATAGTGGTCAGGCTTTGTACCCGTGCGTTGCAGGTCCACCAGCTATAATAGTGGAGGATTACGTGCTCAACAAAACCGAACATATTTGTGTCAATATATGAAAAAGACACTAAGTACTTACATTAGAACACCGTGAGAGAAGGGGCCAGATCGGTCCACAAGTGAATAATAGTGGTTAGGAGCTTTATGTCCTGTGTGTTTCTAGTCCATCGGCTATAATAGTGGTCAGGAGATTTTTTCCATGTGTGTTTCCAGTCCATCGACTATAATATTGGGGTTCCTGTACTCGTATGGATTTGATAAAAGTATGATGTGAAATGAGTTTTGATCAGAAATTAGTTAAGTAATTAATCTGGACTATAAATGGGCCTTTATGTATCTACCCGAATGATTGTTCAATATTATGTTATCATGTTGGTATTTATGTTCTTTCTATTCTTCTGCGTGGTTTATATGATTTTATGTATTAGCCTTAGTACACAGTTACCTTGCTCAATACGTAGTGTATTGATCACCCTTTTCATGGGTGTTACTCATTCCTACGAGTAGTAGACCCTTCTGACTTTGTGCAGGTGGGCGAGACATCAGTCGGGGCTGAGTGTTGAGTATGTTTTGGCTCGAAGTTAGAGAGTAATGTGGTCGAATCCGCTCTTCTTGTTATTTTATCTTCTTTTGTTATTTCCTTTGTATCAGATTTACCCTCTTATGATTTATTACTTGTATTGAGTATTTTAAATATACATTTTATCAATTGTGAGCTTATTTCTCTTTTAAAGATGAATTACAATTCTTTATACATACTCTAATTTTTGGTGTTATAACCTTTCTAGTTCTTCCATGAACTCTTGATTTAAGTTTAATATTAATCTTTTCTTAGCCTTAACACTTGGTACTAAAATGATCAGAGAGAGCCAGTTTGGTACTAAGTGTGGCGGTAAGATCCTCATAACTCATGGGTTTTTAAATTTTAAATTATTTCACTTTTTTACAAAAAAAAAATAGTGAATTTTAGGGTTACACAGACCATATTAATACCAGGGATAACTATTCGTCGATGTTAGACCTTAATATCAACGATTAATTGTTGGTAATAGATTAGGCGTTGAAATTTTTTTTGCCCAAAAAAGGTAGGAAAATTATTAATACCAACAAAACTTATCGCCGGTGTTAAGTGGTACCAAAATTTTTCACTGATTTTTTATTTATTAAAATGTCAGGAAAAATAAATACCAATGATTTATTTGTTATTACTGATGATATATATTGTCAATATTAAGAAATCTATTTCATCAAAATTTCATGAAGGGAAAATTATTATTAAGCATAAAGGAAAATATTATTACCAACAATATTACCCGTAATGCCAACGATATATCATTAGTAATAAGAAAAATTAGTCAACCAAAATAGGGGGAAACTATGCCACCAAAGGACTAGGTAATAATGAAATATTTATTACCTACGATAAAAGGCTTAATACCAATAATAAAGGGCTTAATACCGACAATTTTAATGGTCAGTATTAAGACTTTGCTATAACCTAAACGCAAGCCCTAGTTCTTCATTTTCCATCTTCTTCTTTTGACTTCTTTGATTCTTACTATCTCAAACCGTGACCTTCAGCCATTTCCCCTCTCATTCTTCATCTTTCTTCTCTATATGTGATAATTTTGAAGGTTTGAATGCTTCTAATTTTTATTTCTTAAGCAATATTTGGTTAAAGAATATCTATTTTTTTTTTGTGTAATTGCAAAACCACCACCACGCCACCGTCGGAGAACCACTGTCCAGTTCAGCTACGCCACTACCGATCACTGCCAAGCAACTATGCATCATTAATTTGGTATAATTATTAAGTATGTGTTTATTTTTATGGTAATATTTGGTATACTATTTAAATTAAAGTAATTTTTAAATTATATTATTGTAGTTAGGGTTTGATTAGTTTATTAGATTTCTGTGTTTTGGTTTTGTGGAATTGATTCACTAGATTTTATATAATTGAGGTATTGTATTGTTATAGTTAGATTATGTGTATAATTACATAATATATTGTATATATTTTTTACTATGCATGTTACATTAGAAAAAATATTAGTATGTTTCAATTGATGGCCGGTAATTAATATATACGGTAATATCTTTGTATGTGTATATGTTTTGTAGAAGCAACATCTCAGTAGACTTTAAATTGATGATAGGTAAAAAAAATTTGGTGAGCTTGTTTGATTTAATTAATATTTATTACTAAAAATAAGAAAAGAGATAAATATTTATAAAAATTGATTTGAATTTGTTATTTTATAACAATAATAATGAATGCTCATGCAAATGCTTCAAATAAATATGAAAAAAAATATATATTCTTGACCTTAGAGAATAATTAATAATTTTAAACAAAAATGTTTTGACTTTTTAGATCTTAACCACAGGAAATAATTAATATGTAAGCTTCAACCTAGTTATTAAAAAAATTAAGGTAAAAAATTAATCTTTAACCTTATAAAGTAATTAATGAAATGATATAAAAAAAACTCAAATCTTTGATACTTTTTTTAATTTTACATAGTTGAATCCTTGTGAAATCGAAAGAAATAAAATAAAGTCAATATTAACTTAAAATAAGGGTCTAGGGTTTATATTGATTTTTTGCTATTTTTGTTGGTGCTAAATTTAATTATTGATAAGGTAAGTGAAAGTTATTTAGTAGTAAAAATTTAACATATAATATGACCATTGATAAGAGTTGGATGAGGTTACGAAATCAAAGGTCTGATGAGTTTTGAAATGGGCTTCAAGTGTTTATTGAAATGATAAAAAGTTGTCTAAATTCGGATGGGTCTATTTGATATCCTTGTAAGAATTGTAGTAGTTATATTTACCGTGGTCAAATAGAGTAAATTTCAATTTAGAAGGAGAGAGGAGATGAGATGACACATATTTTGGATGATTTGTTAAGTGGTACTCATAAGCCTCATGCAATAACATCGACGATAATGAACCCTTAGGTGGTGAAAATTTTATTAATTAAGATGATAACATAACTTTAGGTGGTGATTTGGGGAATGTTAGGGATCAATATTATGAATAATTATTTGAGAAGATGGTGATAAAATTATATCCTAGATGTAAGAATTTCTTGTCACTAAAATTTTAAGTAAATTTAAGGCATCATAAGGTGTTGAATAAATTGAGTAATAAGTTACTAGATAGAATATTAAAGTTGTTGAAAGAAACTCTTTTGTAGGAAAATAAGTTGTCTGGGTCTCATTACGATGCTAACAAGACAATGAGTAAGTTATGTTTAGGGTATGAATTGATTCACATGTGCAAGTTTGATTGTGCACTTTTTTAGAAGGAAAATATTGAAAGAAATGGTAGCTTGGTATATGGGACCTCTTGATGGGTTGATGAAGGTATGAAAGGAAAAAAATACCTCATAAATTATTGTAGTACTTTCCTCTGACAATGAGATTGAAGAGGTTGTATGCTTGCATACACATTACAAAAGACATGGGTTGTCATTTGGCTAGGCATTCTTGAGAGGCTGTGGTATAAATAAAGAGCCTAGCCTAAGATATCAGCAAGCTATTAAGCTAATTCTCTATTTATCTCTTATCTCTTCCTTTTTATAGGAGCTTCCCTTACTCAAAAGGGACGCATACAATTCTAGCATCATCAATTGGTGCTCTCATTGAGAGACTTTAGTGATGGTGGACAGAGTACGCACACACTCTCAATCCTTGGAGGACAACCCACAGCAACCTCGAGACCCTTCTACTACCATTGCATAACTTAACCTACAGAACTTAACCAAAAATTTAATACCCAGCAAGAGGCCATCAATGATCTGACCCAATCATTCTCGAACCAACAAAACATCATTCTCGAGCTTCTAGCTAAACTCTCAAGGTTGGAGAACATGCTTTCGGTCAGTTCGTCCAACACCACCCTCACCACACACCAAAATCCACCTAGTCTACCTCCACTTCTTCCAACTCTGGCTACCATTCCATTGCCACCACCAACCACAATCCACCCACCACCTATGATATCCGCATCTTTTCCAACCTCACTCCACAATACCACTCATCCCTAGTCATTATACCCCTACGCTATGACTTATCCACTTTTGATGGTTCGAACCCTCTAGATTAGATTTTCCAGGCAGAGAGGTATTTCCATTTCTACTTTCTCTTAGTTGAACAACATTTGGATATTTCTAGTTTTTATATGATAGGTGAAGCTTTGATTTGGTTCCAATGGATGTATTAGAACAATCAACTAACCTTTTGGCCCTCCTTAACTCGAGCTATCGAACAACGCTTTGGACCATCCACTTTTAATAATCATTAGGCAACAAAATTGTCACTGAGTATCATACCCAATTCGAGAATATCAACAATAGGGTCACTGACCTTCCGACCAAAGCTATCCTAAATTGCTTCATATTTGAGCTTAAGGCTCCAACCCAATGAGAGCTAGCAATTCTCAAACCTATTGTTATTTCCTCCGCTTTAGCTTTATTTAAACTTATTGAAGATAAATTTTCTAATCAATGAGCTCCCTTCAATTGGTCAGCTATTTCGAGACCGAATTACCAATATCACAACAATCTAACACCACAAAACGCCATTGATAACACCAATGACTATACCACCACCCTAGAAATCTAATTCAGTTAACCCCAAACCAAAGCAACTCACCCCAACTAAGATGCGAGCTCGACATGGTCAAGGCCTATATTATGATTGTGATGAAAAATATAAGTTGGGACACCAATGTAAGGTCCCACTTTTCCTACTTCTTGATTATCCTTAGGAACCTAGGGATGCAGAGGAAGATGATTCCGAAGAGGAGCTACCTATGGAGCCGAAAAAACCCTCCATGTGCTCACTAGCAAGATGAACCCTCAAACCCTTTGCTTGGCGGTAAAAATCAATGGACATCCTATAATAACATTGGTTGATTCTAGAAGCTCCCATAATTATATCCTTCCTAAGGTTGCAAGGTACCTTGGCCTGGTCATAGGGGAAGGCTGGAATTTACCTATGGTGATCGGAAGTGGAGAAAAGCAGGAGACGGAGGGCTAGTGTACAAATATCATTGTTCGATTTCCCCAAGCTTCCTTCACCATCGAATTCTATGTCCTATGTTTCATAGAGGCTAATGTGATTTTGGGGACCCACTAGTTACAAACCCAAGGCCCAGTGACAACAAATCATGAGAGAATGGTAATATAATTCCAGTACAAGGCCAACCCATTGAGCTTATCTGGAACCACTCACTACTTGGATTGATTTCAATCAGCTAGTTAAAAAGGCTACATCACCGATCAAGTGAAGCCCAATATTTCCACCTTCAATTGAATCTAGTTGAGCACCCCACAAATGCAGCAACCCAGTTGTCTACTTTACATCCAAGAATCCAGAATCTACTCCAGTAATTTGAGACAGTTTTTAGCACTCCAAAAGGGTCCTTCCCCATAGGCCCATGGATCACCGTATCAATTTACAACCTCAAGCCCAACTGATCAATTTAAGACTAAATTGATACCCCTAATTTTAGAAAGTAGAGATTGAAAGGTAAGTTAACAAAATGCTACGTGATAATATAATTCACATTTCTACTAGCCCTTATTCATCTCCAGTATTGTTAGTTTGAAAGAAGGATGGGTCATGGATATGTTGCATAGATTATTGGGCTCTCAACTCCATTACTATAAAAGACCACTTCCCGATCCCCACGGTAGATGAGTTACTTGATGAGTTTCATAGGGCTATAATCTTCCCCAAACTAGATCTTTGCAGTGGTCATTTTTAGATTTGGGTTCACCCACCCGATATGCATAAGACCACATTTCGCACTCAAGAAGGTCATTACAAATTTCTCATAATTCCCTTTGGGATTTCCATTGCTCTGTCTACTTTTTAGGCTACCATGAATGACATCTTCCAACCACATATTCGTAAGTTTGTTATCATACTTTTCGACGACATTTTAATTTACAACCCCCACATGGAAGCCCACATTTCCCATCTTCAATTTTTTTTTTTTCAATTACTACAAACACATATGCTTTATGTGAAATTAGGCAAGTGTGCTTTTGGCCAAGTGAAAATTGACTACTTGGGCCATGTAATTTTAGCCCAAGGGCTAGCAATGGACCCGCAGAAAATTGAAGTTATTTTACAATAGCCCATTCCAAGCTCGATTACTACTATAAGAGGTTTCCTTAGCCTCATTGGTTACTATCGCCACTTTGTGAAAGGATATGCCTCTATTGCTGCTGCACTAACCAATATGTTGAAGCAAAATGCTTTTCATTGAAATGACATCACCTAGCGAGCTTTTGACCATTTGAAGGCAACCATGACTACTACCTCTATTCTTGCTCTTCCAAAATTTTCAATTCCATTTTTCATCAAAATAGATGCATCAAACATGGCAATCGTGTAACACCCCAAAATTCACTATTTTTTTTTTGAAAAGCGGAATCAATTAAAATAGGAATACTTAAAACCTGTGAATTCTGGGAATGTTACCGCCACACTTAGTACCAGACCGGTTCTCTCCGACCGTTCCAGTACCAAGTGCTAAGGCTAAAGAAAAGATTTAAATTAACAATTCATAAAAGAATTCAAAAGATCATACAACAAAATCAGAGTATGCATAAACGTTTATTAACACTTGTAAATTCCAAATATAAATACATTTAACAATATAAAACCCGATGGGTCAAATTCCGGATTTGCCTACTCACTCAAGTCAGGCCTGCCACCCCAAACAGTCTCTGATCTTAAACCTGCACAAGCGGTCTGCTCCCCACCATCGGTGGATCATCACAGGACCCATCAACCAAAGTAGTATCAGTACGGGTCCAGTACTGAGTAAGGAGACTTGATCACTAAGGCCAACACATAGTTGTACAATAATGCAGAAATAATAATAATGCATAGGACCAATATGATCACATAAATACATACAACCATCCAAGTAAGAGTACAAGGCCCGATTGTAGACTGGATTAATTTTTTCATTAATCTATTATTAAAATTCATTTCACACCATACTTTTTATCAAGTCCATACGAGTACGGGAACCCCACTATTTTAGCCGGTGGATCGGTCGCAAGGGTAACATACCCTGCCACTATTTTAGCCGGTGGATCGGTCGCGAGGGTAACATACCCTGCCACTATTATAGCCGGTGGATCGGTCTGGCCCCTTCTCGCACAGTGTTCCACTGTAAGTAGATAATGTCTTCCCACTTATTATCAACATGTATAGTTTAGTTCGTTGAGCTCGGGATCCCCCACTATTATTGCCGGTGGATCGGTCGTGAGGGAAATATTCCCTGCCACTATTAAGCCGGTGGATCGATCTCCAGGTTACCGCAGTACCTGGCCACTATTATGCCGGTGGATCGGTCTGGGCCCGGCTCAACATCTTTCACTTTACGTGATTAATGTCTTAAGTATCTTATTCAAAGGCTTTCACCAAACATGCATAAATCACCACACATCACAATTACACTTTAATCACCATATACACATGATAACACCAAAAACCCTAATCAGCCACCATATACCTCAATTAACCACATCGAATCATAATTCAGTCTCCTCCATACCCTTATAATGTCCTACGTATTATTTTTCACCCAAAATATTCAAACACCCAAATAACTCTTCTACTTCCTCCCTTACATCCCAAATCAACTTTTCACACGTAAATTTCACTTCCATGCAAACATTAATCTCCCCATGCAAACCTTTGAACCGTTTTCATGCAAACCCTAAAACTCCACGTGAAATCCTAAATTCAACCATGCAAACCCTAATACCGCCATTCAACCATCAATATCACCATGTAAATCCTAATACCACTATACAACTATAATTACCACCGTACAAATCTTAATATCATCATACAAACCCTAATACCAACATACAACCATTAATACCACCAGGTAAACCCTAGATTCCGTCATACAAAACCATAAATTTATTTCCCCCAAGCAAATCATAAATTAGATTCCACCATATAATATCATAAATTACATTTTCCCAAATAACATCATGAATTGGATTCTCCCAAACAATTTATAAATTAACTCTCCCAATCAAATCATAACTTAAATTCTCCCATATAATATTATAAATTACATTCTCCCAAATAACATCATAAACTAAATTCTCCCAAACAAATTATAAATTAACTCTCCCAACCAAATCATAACTTAAACTCTCCCATATAATATTATAATTTACATTCTCCCAAATAAAACCATATATTATATTCTCCGCATAAAACCATAAATTATACACTTCCACCTAAAACCATACATTAGATTATTCCTTATAAAACCATAAAAGTAGGTCAAATCACTTCCCTTAGTCAACTCCTTTCTCCATCCTATTTTTCATCTTTTCTCCCACACAAACCACACCGACGTCCTCTCATGCATGTCTTACAAGGTCACAACACATATCATCATACATAATTAATACACATACCATACAAAAACATACTTTAACTCCATGTCATACCACATACAAAATAATTAATAATAACAACACATGATACATAGCATGCGAAGCACATAATACACATAAGCACATAAAAGGCCTTAGCACTCCTTACCTAAAACGACACCGGTCTTGGAGCACGCTCCTACTCCTCTTAAGGGATTTGATTGGGCTCACCTATTATGGGAAGGAAATACTAGGATTAGCTTCCTTCCTATACTACTATTAGTTTCTAATTTATCTTAAGTCTTGATTCTTAATTAATTATGCCCAAAACCACTAAAACATTAATACATACTATTATAATTTAAAGTAAAAAGGGTGATATAAGGGTTTCTACCCTTTACCAAAATAAAGTTAGTAAAGGTAATAATAATAATAATATTTATTATAATAATAATTTTAATAATAACAAATTATTACTAATAGTAGTAATATTAATAGAAAACTTAATAATAATAATAATCTAAGCCTTAAATTTACAAAGTGGATTTTGAAACCTCCCCATTTAATGATAATACTATTTGAAATTTAAAAAGATATTAATATTATACATATACTTATTATATAAAGTTAATAAAGATAATAATAATAATATAATTAGAAAAAATGTTAAAAATGTTAATAATAGTTGTAAAAAGCCAATGTGCGAGAATTAGTTAAAATTTTAGGTTTAATAATCCTCCTGAAATAATTACAATACTAACTAAATAATTACACTAATAATAATAATATTAATATTATTATTAATAATAACATTAAACATGCAAAAATTTAATTAAATAAGTAAAGGCCGAGATGAATAATATATCTTACTCAATAATACTCCTTGACCTGTTAACAAAATTTAGAAATAAAATTGCAGTCAATATTACTAATATTAATAATTATAATAATAATAATAAAAGTTGAATTAATGCTAAAATTTTGCTAAAATTAGGATAATTATAAATAAATCGAAAATAAGTACTTAAAATGTCTATGACATCACCTTGAGTCGGAGGGTTCAGGTGGAATTGGCGGTGGTTCCCGGAGGTGGCCGGAAAATGGATCTAAGAGAGGTAAAAATGAAGAAAAAGAGGGAAGGGGTAAGGAGAAAAATAAACTAAGCTTATGGTTCGATGGAGGATACTTAGTAGAAGATTTTGAGTGGTTTATAGGGTGGCAGAAGCGGCGTAAGTGGCGGCGAGCGGTGGTTTAAGGTCTCGGGTCAAGATTTTGGGCGAGATGAGAAGCAAACTTTGCACGGTTGTGGACGCCCGTGCAAGAAGAATCGAAGTTTGAAAATGGTATGGTTAGCTATAGGGAATTGCAACGAAGAATTTGAGATGTGGTGGTGGCGTTGGGATTGGCTATTGGCGTCGGAATATGCGTCTGAAGTCACGGTGGTGGGCGATTCTCACTTAGGGTTTCGGAAGGAAGAAGTCTCGACCACACTCACAACCAGGCTATTTAAAGGGTTTAGATGGGTTATTAGGGTTTTGGAGGTCTGCAGGATGGGTTTGGGTTATAGGGTTTGGGTGGCCGGCGTGAGAAATCGGTCGGCGATCATTTGGGACGGGCCGAAGGTTCGAGAAGCTAGAGAGAGAGAATGAGCGAGAGTTAAGGATAATTGATTATTCCAAGCTAATGTGCGAGCCGAGAGGAAGAAAAAGAGAGGTGACTCGGCCGGTCAAAGCTCTCGCAGCCGGTGCTGCCATTTTCGGCGCAGGAGTTGCAAGTAGGGGCGGCGTCGGGGCTGGCAGGCGCGAAGGGGAAGAAGAAAGGGCTGGGCCGGGCGGTTCGCGAGGAAAGAAAAGAAAGAAAAGGGGGGCAGACCGGGCCGGTCGGCGTGATGGGGGAGGTGCGTTTAATGAAACGCCGAGTTTCAGTGGTAAATGAAGTAAAACGCGGCACAGCGTGGGACGGTAAGGGCGCCGGTCGCGCGGGCTGGGCTGCGGGAAAAAGGAGAAGGGAAACTGGGCCGCGAGCTGGCCCAGTTCGGCGAGAAGAAGAGGAAAAAAAGAAAAAGAAGAAAAAGAAAGAAAAAGGAAAGGAAAAAGGAAGAAAGAAAAAGAAAAAGGAAAAAGGAAAGGAGAGAGATAATTAGGTTAGGGCAAATTAAATTAATCTAAATATTTAGGATATTTAAAAATAATAATATTTAAATAAAATAATCTTTAAATCCCTTTTTAAGCTAAATTAGGATTTTTAAAAGATTTTCCACAAATTCCTTTTTAATTAGCAAAACATCCTAATTTTCTCTAATTAAATTATTTATAAAATTAATATTAATTTGAAACTATTTTCTCCTTCTTATTTTAAATAAATTAATTCATTTACTTAATTTTTAAAATAAAATGCTTAATTAGCTAAAATACCCAAATTCTTCCTAATTAAAATACTTATAAATTCCTTCTTTATTTTTCCTAATTAAATATCCTTTTATTTTAATGAAAATAATTTATTTAAATAATTTTTATAATAAATATCCTTTAAATGTAGTTTATAAAATTATAATTTTTCGGGGCATTTCAAATCGGTGATGTGCTCTATCAACAGTCCCATACAATCACCTTCTACAGTAAATGGTTGCTGCCACAGCCCCAAACTTCATTAGCATACAACACAGGAAATGTATGCCATCACCTTTGTTGTCTAAAAATGGTGCCAATATTTATTAGGATCTCCCTTCATGATACTGATGGATAACCAAATTATGAAACAAATTCTTAACCAAACAATTCAAATTCCCAAACAACAACAGTTACTAGGTTTTGAATTGAATATTATGTTAAAGGCTGGGGATGTGAACAAGGCTGAGGATACTCTCTCGTGCTAGATGTCTAAGGTACAAGGTACACTTCTTGCTATCTCCTCATCAATATCTATGATTTTCAATCAAATTAAGAATGCAACCAATGCTGATCCACAACTCCAAGCTATGTTATGACAAATCAAAGACAAAGAAGGCCCTCCAGCTGGTTATTCCAGCTAACATAATCTATTTTTCTTCAAGGGAAAAATATTTGTTCCTTTGGATGTTTCCCTATAGCACCATCTCCTTCATTATTTTCATGATTCGCTGATAGAGGTCCATCCAGGGGTTGTAAAAACATTAGCTCACATCTTCGCTAATTTCCACTAGGATGGTATATGCCGTGATGTCAAGGATTATGTGGATTGATGTGCTATATGTAAGATGGTTAAACCATAGGTGGGTGCCCCAAAGGGACTTCTACAACCTCTTCTAGGCCTGTCTGAATCTGGGAGGATGTTGCAACTAACTTTATCACTGGTTTTCCTCCATCGGGTAGGAAGGAAACTATTTGGGTCATCATTAACAAGTTATCAAAATATGCCCATTTTTGTGCACTTCCAGCTCAAATTAAAACAGCTAAGCTTAGTAAGCATTTTGTTCAAGAGGTAGTAAGACTCCATGGGTACCCGAGTTCAATTGTTTCCAACTAGGATCCAGCCCACCAAACTCAAGGATTAAGCCTTAGATTAGCCTTAGCTGGGGAATATTTTCATTGGATAATAACTTATTTCTATTGCTATTTCTATCATTTTTTCTTCCATCTAAATTGCTAGTTTGTTATGGAAATTGTCTTGCTATGATGATGTGTCATGATCGTTATGGATACGATGTTGAGCTATGGTATAAATAAAGAGTCTAGCCTAAGATATCAACAAGCTATTAACTCAATTCTCTATTTCTCTCTTATCTCTTCCTTTTTCTAGGAGCTTCCCCTACTAAAAAGGGACGCATACAATTCCAACACCATCATAGAACAATTAAATAGATCACTTATGATTCAAGTGAAGCCGTGAAGGGTTATAGAATGCAAGTATTTTTGTCTCATATGAATGAAGAGCGAGTTCATTTGATAAATTAGGTATGATGAGCACTAGGTGAATAATATAGACATGCAAGTGATAATCTTGGGAGGCTTAGATTAATAATTCAGTTTTCTAAAGTCAAATAATTAGTATATTTAATTTTAATAAAATAATATTTTAGTAACAAGGTGATCATTGTCAAACATGTTTTTAGTCATAATAACTTTTACCCATTGCTAAAGTTCATTACTATAGGTATAGATTCTATGAGTCAATTGTGGTCATGCTTTGGTCTTCTAGCTAGTTTGATTTGTTAAATTTCAATGAGTAATTAATTTATTATTATAAAAATACAAACTAGCCTTAATAATATTAACCAATTTAAGAGTTTGATAAATTAGTAATGGATAGAACCTTAGCAGCTTACTATTTTTATAGATAACACCATTATTTTAGTGGACTGGGTATTAAATATTTACTATAACTAAAGCATTAAATTAAACTATATATATAAGTTATGTATTGTGTATAATTAATATTAATAGTATATTAGTTTTATTATAGGAGCTAAAACTAATAAACTAGTATTGTATGGATTATGTTTTAGGCAACACTACTTTCAACCCATATATACAAGGGTATGTGTGTATATGCATATCTTAATTGCACATTTTTTTGGTGTAAATTATTTTGTTTAATTGGGTGACTTTACTTGAATTTCTATGATTTTATTATAGTTAACCTCTACGGATAATATTATTATTATGAATTCAATATAAATATGGTTTCTTGGTTAGTTTGATGTAAGGATTGTATTTTCCTAGGTGTGTTATAAATGTATAATTTTAATATGATTAATTTATAAACTAGTGAATATCTATTGATGATGCGATAAAGGTGTTGTCCTTATTATAAATACATGTTACAAGGCTAATATTATATGTGATTAAATTATTCTTTATTAACTATATTAGACCATAATTAAATTCTAAGATATTTTGATCCCTTTTGATCTAAGGTGTTAGTTTTGATAAAATTTTCTATTCTAGCATTGTGGCAATAGAGTGATGACATGTAGTAGGTATTTTTTAATTTGGAAAAGTTATATATTTATGGAGGAATACCTATTATGGAAAGTGGATGAAGTGGAGTTAATGTGGTGGATTGTGTGCTTTTTCTTAACAAACCTTTATTAGGATACATTAACTTAAAGTGAAAGATAAAGTGGGTTTTAGGTAATCCAAGTGTGGCCTCTTGAAGTTTTGGATTGGCAATAGTCTTGCATTATCCTAGGAGGGTATCTATTTATTTATTTGCCAATTATAACTAGGTAAGACTCGTCATCTATCCTATAGGTATTGTCGGACTCTATTAGAGACTGTGCACACTTAAGTATAAGATGATCGAAATGGTAGGTCTTCAAACTTTTTTTATCCCCTTTGGACCATGTTCACTAGGATGACCTATGTGTGATTTATAATCCTCTTTTGTTTTGTGGTAGGCCTTTAGATATTGGTTTGCTAGATGACCCCTTAGTTGATTTACCCACTTAAAGTATTGGATGTTGTGATCACCTAAAATAAAGATTAATAACCAAATAGTTTCCTTTTGTTTGGTTTTTATATGATTGTTTTCATATGTATAGATATACACTGATATGATATACTTTGTTGTTTTGTGTGTTACTTATTTGTTTCCTACATAACTTGTTACATATTTTAAATAGGGTTGTAATGATCCATAATGTACATGTTAAGCAAATGACCTAGTGTAGATTGAGTGTGAACTTATCCAAGGTATTGATGATATTTATGGTTGGAAAAAGTGAGAGTGGTAGCCATTTTTAGATATTCATCTGTCTTCATTGATTTTAATTAACTATTTTCATGATTTTCGATTATAATTAACAATTTCATTTTTGAATTTTTTTTGGTTATGATATTTGTTGAGTTTACTAGAAATTGATATTTTCTATTAGTTTTAGCTACAAAAAAAACTTCGGTGTGTTTCCTTATTATAATTAGCCTTAACGGCTAGTGTAAGTAGGATAGTGGCATCTAGGAGTGGTGGTAATGTCATCCATATATTTAACTTCCATGATGTTTTCTAAGTATTTTTTATTTTAAAAATGGGGTTTTATAGAAATACATTGAAATAGTGGAGGACTTTAATGAATTGAATATAAGAATGGAGTATGGAGTATGGAGTACATGCTCCAAATAATATAATACATAGAAAAAGAGATAAGAGAAACAAAAGGTAATACAAACCCGACTAGCCGGATCGTACTCGATCCGTTAAACGGGGGTCGGGAACGTACTCGTTTCCCGCTGAACCGGAGTAATCTCCGAATCAGACGTTGATACTTCAACGGATTTGTGTGCAAACTAATGGGAAAACCCGAGAAATTTCATTCCAAAAACCTTCGACTTTTACAAGCAACCCCGCCCGATATATATGACGGGAATCGAGCACCAAAAGGAAGGGGGAGAGGGCAAGGTGAGAAAACAGTTGACCTAGGGCCTCAGATTCGGTGTCGGGGACAAGATCCGGGGTAGGTAAAGGTGGACATGCGTCGATGGTGACCTGCAACGGTCATCAACAGGGCAAAAGAGAAACGGGGTCGAGCCAGCAAGAGGGGAGCAAAAGAAAGGCGATCGGCGCTCCCCGAAGGAGGAAGAAGATTAAATAGGTGGGTAACTAGGGCACGACGGGTCGCCCGCCGGTTGGGCCAAAACTTGGGCTTGGGCTCAAGTTTTGGTTCAACCCAAACTTAGTTTAAAAAAAAGGATTAACGCTATTCTCCTATTTTCATTAGATTCAAGAGGCGATTATAACGGGATAATCCCGATCCTGAATCCAATGCAAATAGGGAAACAAGACTAAGTTTACCCATACTCATTTAGGCTCGAGGGCGGCCATTGATAACCAACTCCACCTAACCCGAGACTATCAATGGGATTTCCAAAAAATAGGGTAAAATCATCATCGGCCACTAAACACACACACCCTACAAAAATAATAATGTTTCAACCATGATTACACATGTTACACATTCAAGCTTAATTAATTACAAAAACATAGTTCAAAAGTGCTTCCGCCCCCGCTTGTTGCCTCCTCTCCTCAATCTGGCTTCGGATCCCAACATACCCTGAAGATGGAAAACGTGGAATTACATGAGTTAGGAGACCACAGGGTTCGATTATCAAAAAGTAAAAGGAGAGGAGTAGTTGATGAGGTGCGGTCCGTATCAAAAGGGATGGAAAGTCCAAATAAGGTATTTAAAATCTAGATCACACATTATGTGTGACTATGAATAAATAAAACTCTATGTTCTAACTCTAGATATAACTCGAGTCACTCCTCTTAGGGACCTCCTCAAAATTAGCATGGTCATCACTAAATACTTATGACATAACGTTTATAAAAGTATAGTATTGATACGCATCTTGTACCAAGTAACATGGCAAACAGATAACATTATGCATAAGCTCCATACAAAGGAAGTAGTAGATCATGTGATAATGGAATAACAACATGCTTCATATAGGCATCAATCATAAAAAGGACAACTCAACCATCAACCATAAAATAATGTGATATTAACATACAAATAAACAAGTTTCATTGATTATTATAATTTATTATCGTAATCACAACCCATAGATGATATTAAATTAAGGACAGAGACTCAAACAACCCCTCATTTACAACATTTCTACCTAGTGTATAATGATACTAGCCTAACTAGCCTCCCCGTACATGTAACCAGAATCCCTAATAATAAGCTACCTAATCATTTTAGTATGCATACCCCTATAAAGCCCATGACTCTTATAGGATAGAAAAGAGCATTATGGGCCTCTTATAAGGAATCCAACATCACATAAGAGAAAAAATTGGAATGGTATCAAGTGAATATCAAATCCATTCTTGAGTAGTTTCCCCAAGCACTATTAGTCCCAACTTAAGATCTTACACTTTTAGTGATTGGTATTTTATTAAAGAATTAGGTTAACAACAATAAAGGACCATAGAATAACACTTAATCACTTCCACTAACACAATCCATTTATCTCATTAAGCTTCAATGATATTCACACACTTGAACCATAGAGGAATCAAGGCCTGACCATTTAGAGTAAAAAAGGCCCAATAACATGCTATAAAGGTTCAATTTAATAAACATGGCATTAAAACCCAAGTTATGTGACATGAAAGGGCCACCTTTAATTTAAATCTCAACACTTAGTAATTCCATTTATTCAAGATGATAGACAATGCTCAACATGTAAATTAACAATCAACAAAAGTAAATGGTTGACCAAGTCAAAAGTTGACCAAGGGTACATAGTTCACCACAAGTCAGTTAAGATCGAGGATCACACTAGGGTTCATATTTCAGAAAAACATTATTAAAACAATATAAACGTACATAAAATGACTAAAAAAATCAAAAGGCTAACTAATTTATTCTAGAATTAAGAAAGATACATTTCATGCTAAAAAGGATTACACTTAAAATACCAAGTTTACCTAAGATATACATACCAAGTTTAAAAATATTAAGATTACATAATGTACCCAAAATGTCTATTATATAACTAATTAATTTTTTTATTAAAGTTTCTTAGTCTAATTATCAGTCACTACACAATTATCACACTGAGATCTCAAAAATTCCATAATTAAAACATAATGAGCAATATGTCCTTATTCACATAAAATTACCTTAAACTTATAAAATTCATAACTATAACACCCCAAAATTCACTATTATTTTTTTTTTTAAATGCAGAAGCAATTAAAACAGAATATTTTAGACTTGTGAATTTTGGGAATGTTACCGCCACACTTAGTACCAGACCGGTTCTCTCAAACCGTTCCAATACCAAGTGCTAAGGCTAAAGAAAACAACTCATAAATATTAATAATAGTTCAAATTCATAAATACGAAAATTAAATACGCACAAGTCCTTATTCAATCCAGACTACGAGAGTTAGTTTTTTTCAAAGAAAAGAGAGATAACTCCGAACACAAATTTATTTGGAAGTGCTTAACATAAATTAAGGAAATAGGAGCAAAAATCTAAATGGAAGTCCGGCCACGCCACTCTGATACGGATTCGGCCCAATCATCACTCGGCCCCACCTGACGACCCATGGATATCAATCGCATCAAAATAAACATCTCCTACCTGCACCAAATCAGTTGGGCCCTCTACTCGTGGGAATGAGCAGCACCCATGAAACGGGTGATCAGTACGCTACGTACTGAGTAAGGTAACCGAGCACTAAGGCCAACACATAACACATAATCCATATAAAATAATAAAAGGCATAAACCAACATAACAACATAAAGGCATATGAACAATTCAGGTCAAAGTACCAAGGCCCAATATTCCAGATTAATTTCTTAATTAATCTTTTATCAAAAGTCGATACACACCATGCCTTTTTCAAATCCATGTAAGTACAGGAACACCCCACTATTATTGCCGGTGGGCCGGTCACTTGCGGGACAAAGTCCACACCACTATTATTTGCCGGTGGATCGGTCACTTGCGGGACAAAGTCCACACCACTATTTCTGACCGGTGGATCGGTCTGGTTCCTGCTCACATAGTGTTCCACTATAAGTAATTAATATCTTTTACATGTTTTGGCAACTATGATTTATTTTTGTTAAGCTCGAGTCACCCCACTATTATTGCCGGTGGGCCGGTCACTTGCGGGACAAAGTCCACACCACTATTATTCGCCGGTGGATCGGTCACTTGCGGGACAAAGTCCACACCACTATTTCTGACCGGTGGATCGGTCTGGACCCGGATCAACAATCTTCCACTTTAAATGATTAACGTCTTAAGTATTTTATTCAAAACTTATGACCAAATATGCATGACTAAATTTATACAAAACCCCAGCTCTAATGCAAACCCTAGCTCTCATGAAAACCCTAGCTCCATGCATACTACACTTCTATGCAACCCTGACTCCCATGCAACCCTAGCTCCATGTAAGTCACCCTTCCATGCAAACCCTAACTCCCATGCAACGCACCACACCTCCATGCAACCTAGCACTACCATGCAACGCACCATCTTTCCATTCAAACTCCAATATTATCATGCTGCGTACCACCTTTCCATGCAACCCTAATAATATTGCCATGCAACGTACCACCTTTCCATGCAACCCTAATATTTCCATGCAACGTACCTCCTTTCTATGCAACCCTAATATTGCCATGCAACGTACCACCTTTCCATGCAACCCTAATATTGCCATGCAACGTACCACCTTTCCATGCAACCCTAATATTGCCATGCAACGTACCACCTTTCCATGCAACCCTAATATTGCCATGCAACGTACCACCTTTCCCATGCAAAACCCTAATTTTGCCATGCAATATTAATATCACCGTGCAACCCCAACATGCATGTCTTAAGGCCAAATCACATATTATCACATATAAATGACACCCATGCCATATAACAAGCCAAGATCATACGTGGACTCCACATCACATCGTATATAACATAAATAATAATGATAGACATATGATACATAGCATGCGAATCACATAATGCAAATAAGCACACAAAAAGGCCTTAGCACCCCTTACCTAATACGACACCGGTCTTGGTGCACGCTCCTATTCCTCTTGAGGGATTAGACTAGGTTCACCTATTAAATAAAAGTATACTAGAATTAGGCTCCCTTATAAAATTTTTATTATTCTCTAAATTATTCTAAGATTTTGTTTTTAATTAAAACAATACTATACAATAATTAATTATACAAAATATTACTTAAAGTATAAATAAATTATTGTTCTCATTCGAAAGGGTGGTGATACAAGGGTTTCTACCCTTCACCAAAATAATAATAATAACAATAAGGGTAATAATAGTAATAATCATAATAATAATAATAATAATAATAATAATAATAATAATAAACATTATTAATAACACTTTTATTAGAAGAATATTAATATTAATACTACCAAAATTCTTAAAATTACAATGTGGCTTTCAAAATCAACCCATTTAATAATAACACCATTCAAAGATATTAATATTATATACTTATAATATAAAGTTAATAAATATAATAATAATGATATTATAATTAGAAAAAATGTTAAAAATGTTAATAATAGTTGTAAAAAGCAAAAGTGCGAGACTTAGTTAAAATTTTAGGTTTATAATCCTCCTGAAATAATTACAATATTAACTAAATAACTACACTAATAATAATAATAATATTATTATTATTAATAATAACATTAAACATGCAAAAATTAGATTAAATAAGTAAAGGCCGAGATGAATAATATGTCTTACTCAATAATACTCCCTGACCTGTCAACAAAATTTAGAAATAAAATTGCAGTCAATATTACTAATATTAATAATTATAATAATAATAATAAAAGTTGAATTAATGCTAAAATTTTGCTAAAATTAGGATAATTATAAATAAATCGAAAATAAGTACTTAAAATGTCTATGACATCACCTTGAGTCGGAGGGTGTAGGTGGAAATGGCGGTGGTTCCCGGAGGTGGCCGGAAAATGGATCTAAGAGAGGTAAAAATGAAGAAAAAGAGGGAAGGGGTAAGGAGAAAAATAAACTAAGCTTATGGTTCGATGGAGGATACTTAGTAGAAGATTTTGAGTGGTTTATAGGGTGGCAGAAGTGGCGTTAGTGGCGGCGAGCGGTGGTTTAAGGTCTCGGGGTCAAGATTTTGGGCGAGGTGAGAAGCAAACTTTGCATGGTTATGGACGCCCGTGCAAGAAGAATCGAAGTTTGAAAATGGTATGGTTAGCTAGAGGGAATTGCAACGAATAATTTGAGATGTGGTGGTGGCGTTGGGGTTGGCTATCGGCGTCGGAATATACGTCTGAAGTCACGGTGGTGGGCGATTCTCACTTAGGGTTTCGGAAGGAAGAAGTCCCGACCACACTCACAACCAGGCTATATATAGACTTTAGAAGGGTTATTAGGGTTTTGGGGGTCGCGTAGATGACATTCATTGTTATGGTTTTGGCGGCCGGTGACAGAAATCGACCGACCTAAGCTTGGGTCGGGTCGAACCTTCGCGAAGCCAGAGAGAGAGAATGAGCGGGAGTTAGGGGTAATTGATTATTCCAAGCTAATGTGCGAGCTGAGAGGAAGAAAAAGAGAGGTGACTCGGCCGGTCAGACCTCTCGTAGCCGGTGCCGCCATTTTCGGCGGGGAGTTGCAGGTGCGTCGGGCTGGCAGGTGCGAGGGGTTAGGGGAGGAAGAAGGGGACTGGACCGGGCGGTTCGCGAGGAAAGAAAAGAAAGAAAAACGGGGCAGGCCGGGCGGTCGGGCGCGAGGGAGGCAGGAATTAAATGGAGTGACGCGCTTTGATGGGAGATCACGCTAAAACGCAGCGTGGAAGAGGAGCGGAGGAAGGACGCCCGTCGCGCGGCTGGGCCGAAAGAAGAAAGGAAGGGAACTGGGCAGCCGGGCTGGCCCAGTTCGGGGAGAAGAAGGAAAAGTAAAAGAAAAGAAGAAGAAAAAAGAAAAAGAAAAGGAAAAAAAAGGGAAAAATAAAAATAGTGGGTTGGCTTAATTAAATTAATTAGAATATTTGGGATATTTAATAATAATAATATTTAAATAAAATATTATTTAAATCCCTTTTTAGGCTAAATTAGGACTTTTAAAAGATTTTCCATAAATTCCTTTTTAATTAGTAAAACACCCTAATTTTATCCAATTAAATTATTTATAGAATTAATATTAATTTGAAACTATTTTATTCTTCTTGTTTTAAATAAAGTAATTTAATTAATTTATTTTCAAAATAAAATGCTTAATTAGTTAAAATACCCAAATTCTTCCTAATTAAAATACTTATAATTTATTATTGATTTGTCCTCATTAACTTCCTTTTATTTTAAATAATTTAATATACTTAATTAAATTTTATAATAAAATCTCATTTAAATATACTATTTAAAATTAGAAAATTTCGGGGCATTTCAATAACATTCTCGAGACAACATCAAAACCTAACATGTTATATACTAATTTTTATGAAAAAGAATCAATGAAGACAATGGTATCCTCAAAAATCATACAAGAAAAATCTAAATTCCCGAAATATCCAATGCTAAATATATTAAAAACCTAAAAAAATCATTTCAACTCCAAATAATCTAAAATTCATAACCTATATTCTATATCCTATTATACATACAAGATAATGGTTAAAAAAATTAAAATAATCAAAACTCGCATAAAATAAAAAGGCTAAGAGCCAACCTAGTCAAGTCATTTCATATTCATTAGGAATCCTTTACATATTCATCAAAGTTTCATTAAATAAGAGAACATGTTAAAATTACATAAAGTATTCTCTCATCCAATTTTAATGCTTATACACATAAGATAAAAACATACACATTTTATATAATATTTTTTAAGATATTATTTCATGCTCGTAATCAAAATAAAGTTAATCATAAATAAAATAATATATAACACGCTATTATATATCATATTTGTAAAGGTTTGTTTAGTTATTAGGTTATTTAGATTTACTTATTAAAAGTAATTATTTATGATAACTACTTATTTTAGAAATTTTTTAGCCTAAAAAATTTCTAAAATAAGTAGTTATCATAGATAATTACTTTTGACAAAACTCCAAACATAGGCTATATAAATCCTAAGATCCTAAGCAAAGAGGTACTAAGATAATCACCACCTAGTAATCCTCTTGATCACCGTCAAAAAGATATAAGATAAAAGAGTTAGATAGGTATAAGAAACCTAGATGAATAAAGGAAAAATAAAAGAAATAAAAATGGTGAATAATCACTATAATTATGGAAGCTTAAAGATCAAACATTAAGGGAGATGGAAGGATGGATGGAAATTAACTTAATATGGTAGAAGGAAAGAAAAATAGGAGTGAAAAGGAGGTAAAAATGCAAACATCAACAGCTAACGCGGAATTCATAAAAAAAATGCGGCTAACACCAATGGCAAAGTTGATCAATAATAGGAGAAGGAGAGGAAAAAGAAGGGGATAAAGGACATGTTAATGGGGTAAATATGGTTGCTAAATTTATCCAAACATGCAAGAAACTATACCCAATAGGAAGCAAAAGGGGAATTAAAGAGGAGGTAACTCAAATATAGGCATAAACTAGTCTAAAAATAAGCCCAAAGTTGCTTGGAAAAGGGGGAAATAGAGAAAAATAAGGGAAAAAGTGAATGATTTTAAGAGAGGAAAGGATGGTTAATTATAATATTAAATTCAATATTTAAAATGAAATAAAAAAAAGGAAGAGTACAAGTAGAGAGAGAAAGAGGTGCCAAAAGTAGAAAAGGTACTAGCCTAGGGACAAATGTAGCAGCTTGATTTTGCGCATTTTCGTGGTAATGGTTTGAAAATAAAGAAATCATGGTTAGTGGGATTTATATCATAAAATCACACCCTATCCCCACACCACATATTTTTTCAAAACCAAACACATAAAAATATTTTTTTTTAGGATTAGTTTGGAGCACAAATAGATTAAAATAGATACAAAAATGATAAAATATCCTCATCACATAGATAAAAATTTCCACGATTTAAAATTTTTGGTTGAGAATATGAATGATATATAAATGAAAGGTGTGTATAGAATAAGAATATATTTTAAAATGCATATGAGTTTTGGATGAGGATTAAATATGCAAAAATGACACAATTAGAATAATCACGAAAAATGAAACTTTCTACAATAAATAAAATAAAATAAAGTTTGATTATAATATGAATGGGATAGAATTAAATAAAATAAAAATTAAATGAATCATAGGCCTAATCACCTATGTAATTAGGGTTTAGATAGATGAGGTATTAAATCATTCCAGTACCTTTGTTTAGCTCCTTAATACGTCCTCCTATACTTTCCCTTTCTTTACTAAATTTTGGTGCATTTCTAACCTTTTATATTTGATGTTTGGTTAGGTGGCCTAAATATATAGGAGAAGAATGATTAGGAGTTTCTTTTTCTTTTTCTTTTTTTACCAAGAGACCTATGTAGCCTTTGTTAAGGATACACACATCTAGCTTAGAACTTTTGGTGAAATGTATGTTTTGCATTTTCATTATAGCATGCTATATTCATAGCCACAACCATGATTTAGAATATTCAAGCTTATACTCATGTTTGATTTTGTGATACTGTGGATGACTTATGATTTTATGGAAAATATCATGTTAGTCCATATCAAGCTTTACTTTAGATTTTCAAGCATGATGATGGATGTTAGTATTCTTAATAAGTATATTTTCGAGCATTAAATTTCTTAATTTTAAGCATACTTGGAAAAGTATCTTGTGGAGGCTTGAACATGGGATTTTTGGGCCTTAGAAGGTTTCGACCCATTAATTTTAGTACAATTATTGTGTATTTTAAATGATAGATAATTAAATTTTTGGGTTTATGATATTATTTGGGAGATTCTTGGTCAAACTAGTGAAGCTTGGTGAATATTGAGATTTAGACCATTTGTGTTAAATTCAACCTAAAAGGCACTATGGTCATTGTATGGAGTTTTAGTGGAATATAAGGATTTCATTGAGTTTTTTGGGGTATTTAGTTAATTTTTAAGGTTTTTACATGAAATAAAGACAAAATGATCATTTTGGATTAATTCTAAAAAGTTGAGGTTATGCAAGTGTTATTAGGTTAACTTTGGATAAGTGTGCTATGTTATTATTTTAGGGTTATTATGGTTAACAAAAGTATTGATATTATATGAAAATGACTTAAAATGGGTAGTTGAAACCTTAAGGTCTATGCTTAGTATTTTTTTTATACAAAAAATTGGAATTTAATCTTGGTCTTTTTCTATGGTAATTATTATGATATATTGGAGTATTGTGTCAAGTTTGGTGATTTGGTGAATTTTACGGATAAATTTGTGAGTGAGCTATGAATTAGGGTTTTGTGAGTGCATTTTGGTATTTCCATTTAGGTAATGTTTCCTGATGTTTTTTTTTTCTTTATATCTTATTGTTAACTTATGTGATTATAAGTGTCTTATTTCATTAGTCATGATTCATTCTATTTTTTATTTTAAATAAAACAATTGTTAAAATGAATTGAGTATTGCTCAGTATTTTATGTAACAATGATAAATAGTATCCTATATGATAAGGCAAGTGTAATATAAGTGTAAGTGCTATGATGATAAGTAAGTAAAGTGATGCATGAATATATGCTAAGTGCTTATTTATGAATTAATAAGACATTAATACATAAAGTGTGAGATCACATAAGTTAGGATCAAGTGATTCCAAATGTTGTAAATGTTTCAATGAAAATGGTTTGCTTCTATCAGAACCAAAAGACCCTAATATACTCTATATTATTCTGATATATCAGCATATAAGGGGTATATATGCTTAAGGATTAGTGATTTACTAGTTACCCATGTGTGTTTCACCTAGGATATGAGAGTATTAGTGAGGTTGACTATCTTTATTTTATTTATAGGAGAAATAGGAGAGTAAATATTACGATATTAGTAAGGTTAACTATTTTTCTCCCATTTGCAAGGAGAAATTAGAGAGTTTATGCTATAAATAGTTTCCTAATCTTAATGTGACTAAGTAAATGGAACATTATGATCACCTAATGTTGAACCCTAATATAATTTTCTTTTAATTCATCGCATATCATAAGCATATACACATTTATAGTATCTACGTGTCATATGATTCCTATGTGATATTTAACCTTGCTCTATTAATGTTGATCATTACCTTAGCCAATACGTAGCATATTGCCCATATTTATTTTAGGTGATCCTCAATATCATGAGTAGATACCACATTGTTTTATAGAAATTTTTCAATTAATGATCTTGATGTGATTGTTTGATGTGAGTGCTTATTTGGGTTGGTATTAGTGTATGGTTATCTAGATTTATCTATCTTTTTCTAGAATTTTAGTCCTCTATTTTCTATTATCTTTTTTATTTTTTCTTTATTTTGTAATATTTTATCATTATGGGATTAAGTGATTTGCACATCTAATTTCTAGATATGAGTTACATTTTAGTTTTGCACTCAATATATATAGGGTGTGTTGAGTACCTTTTCAATGTTTGATGCGACTTAATACCTTGTGGTTTTTTTTTTTGGCTTATGAAAAACTTGTTTTAAATAAAATTTTTAGTTTGTGAAAATGAGGGTAGTATAAAAATTCCCTCTAACAATGACCGTAGAAGAAAAGAAACTTGTAACATCCTATTTTCCTCTTAATAGGCCTAAATCAAGATTTTTTCATAAAACCTAACATACGTGGAATTAAGCCACCAAAATTTACATGCTTAGAATTCATAATAGATATATTCGAACTCATAAAAACCAAAAAAAAACCCTAACATGTAAATCAACTACTTTACACCTTAACATGCCCAAAATTCAATCAAAATAAATATAACCCTAACATGCTGAAATTCAAACATGTTATATATAAAATTTTGCCTAAATAACCTCATAAAATACTATAAAATCTTCAAGCCTTTACAAAATAGAAACCACACAACCCAACCAAAAACTGGTAGAGGACATAGAGGCCGACAATGGCATAAATTAACATCTAAGCACACAACACTTAACCTTCTACCATCTACAGAGTAGGATGAATTTACCTAGCTTTCTAAGTTAGCACAAAAGAAGAAAAAAGCCTTTCAAAAGGCTAAAAGTAAGAATCCCTTGAAATCCTCCAAAACACACAAAATATTACATAAGAATATGTAAGAGCAAACTTATGGAAAATAAAAAAAGGAAGAACACAAATACCTTTCCAAAAGAGGAATAAGACCGAATACCAAGGCTTAAATCCTCACAATTAACCTAAGATATAACCTTCTTTATTTAGCTAAAAGTAAATAAAAACTAAATCAAAGGAATATAGATGATAAAGGCTAAGAATGCTGAACAAAGAGGGAAGGAAAAGGAGAAGGAAGCTCATATATGGGGGGAGAGAGAGAAGAGTGAAAAATGACACAACAAATGACTAAGGTTGAAGATTTAGAGGCTATGAATTTAAGAAGATTTAATTGTTAAGTTTTTAGGAGATATTTTTTGAAAATATCAAACCAAATAGAGAATAGTGGTTGGAGCCACTTGCATCAACCACAAGGGGTAAGTCTCACTTAATCTCATCCAAAAATCAGTGGACAATAAGGAATAATTAAATGCTAATGTATTAAGGGTAAAAGGATAAATTATGCTTAAAGGAGGAAAAAAAATCAAATTTGTTACACCTAACAAGGGAACCACGAAATTTAGGGCAAAAAGTATTGGTTCCCATGATTTCTTATCAATAATAAAAGTATCATATGCATTATCATAAGGTTTGGATAAGAATTGAGGAAGATAAATTAGATTTTATAAGGTATGTATGCCCAATAATATCTAAAATACTCTAAAAATTATATGAATAATGAAATATTTTTGAATCATATTTAGATAAAGAATATTAAAATATTATAATTCCCATAGTTTCATGAAATTTTGATAAAGAGAAAGGGCCTAACAGGCTCAAAACACATGATTAAGGCCTATTGGAGTGATAAATAGGTTCTATTTGCCAACAACTAGATTTGGTATTTTGAAAAATCCTAAGAGACTTAGAAAAATATGCTTTTTTAAAATATGAGTGCTTTAAATATTCATAGTAAAATTGAGTCTTGACCAGTTTAGAGACCAAAATTAATTTAGAACTATCATGAGAGTTAAAACCATAATAAAGGCTAAGAAGCCCTAAATGAAATGTTTCAACAAACTAACTAGGGGATCGAAATCCTTAGAATATGTAATAAGATATTCCAATAAAATGAATTTATTTATATGAAATACAAATCCCCAAATAATCAATGTTTCAAGATATAGAGTATTACATTAGCTAATACCTTGTCTCACAAGCCACAAGTTACCCTTTGGTCTTCATGTTTATGAAGACCATCCCCCTTATAGTGAGAGATAGCTTGATCTTCAATCATGTTGGTAACTTTATGTATTGTTACCTCTGCAGCTGGATACCTTTTTCCATTGTGTAGTTCGAGATTCCTATCCTTCCACTGAATGAAAAAAAAAAAGATAGAGATTCAAATTCAAAATTTAATATTCATTTCCACAATATTAATTGCATACTGTTAGAATATATTACAAATATATTCTGTATTATTGGATATATCATAGTTGTTAAGTAATTATTTAGTTCCTAAATTATATCTTGTTAGTTTCCTAATTATTCTCTTGTAATCGTGTATATAATCTGAGGTCCTCAAATGAAATGAATTTAGGGGATTATTTTCTCACATGGTATCAAATTAGGTTGCAATCCTCGGGATTATTTTCTCTCCCTTCCACTTGACCCTCTCTTCTTCATCTTCTCCATACATTCTTCCGCTGCACTATGTCTGATACTCCTATGTTCCATCCGATGCTCACCATCACCAATGTAAAATCTCTCATTCCCGTTACGTTGGACGCTGACCATGGCTTATATCATTCTTAGGCCGCCTTATTCAAAGTCCTTGTTCGGGTTCATTATTTACAGCACCACATCATTCCTCCAACGGAGGCGAAGGAACGGGCTGACTATGAAATGCTCCAAGCCTCTGATATGGCTCTCTAGAAGCGCTTGGACTCTGTAGTCCTTCAGTGGATTTATGGAACAATTTCCACAGACCTCCTTCATGCTATTCTTCTTAAAGACGATACCGCGGCAAGGGCTCTTCTAGAATCCATGTTCTAGGACAACAAGGTTTCTCGGGCTACCCATCTCGAAGAGGAACTCGCTGATCTTAGCTTCAAGAATTTTTCCTCAATTGATAGCTATTGTAACCACATCAAATCTCTCGCTGATCGTCTCGCGGATGTTAATGCCCCTGTACCAAATAGCCGACTTGTCCTCAAGCTTACAGGAAAACTACCTGAAGCATATGGCAAAACTGTGGACTTCATTCAAAATCAAGACCCACTCCCCTCATTTGAAAGCTTCTGCTCACAACTGCGACTTGCCGAACGGACTATCAAACACCGCTTGGCGAAGGAATCGAGCAGCTCTGGTAGCCTCCCTTAGGCGTCACTTGTCACCAGCACCGATGGTGCTGACGCCAACTCTCATTCTTCTCGTCAGACTTCTAAGAACAAGAAAAGGAAAAACTCTAAGCAGAATCACAGCAAGGGGCGTTCAAATAGGCACAATTCCAACCAGCAGTCTGGATCGCTGCAACATGGGTCGTATTTTCACCCAAATTGG
Organism: Tamarix austromongolica; assembly: GCA_039764185.1. Classification (NCBI taxonomy): domain Eukaryota; kingdom Viridiplantae; phylum Streptophyta; class Magnoliopsida; order Caryophyllales; family Tamaricaceae; genus Tamarix; species Tamarix austromongolica. The sequence goes on along the minus strand of CM077812.1, from coordinate 44,439,140 downwards.
CCGCAGCAACCTTGGGCCTTTTGGGCCCCATGGCCCTCTCAATGGCCCATGCCACCCCCTTGCCCATACCCTTCAACTCCTTGGGTTCCCAGGCCAGCTACTCCCATACACGCCCAACGGCCCTCTAGCCCAGGAATCCTTGGTTCTCGCCCACAGGCATACGGTGCTATAGACCATCAATTCGGCTACTCTCCGACTGATATAGAAGCAACAATGCATGCTCTTTCATTTTCTCAATCAGATGGAAATTATTACATCTGAGGATGGTAGAGTAGTAAAATTTGACTGATTGACCGAAGAGGTGGCTTTAGTATTAGAGAAGAGAGGATAGAGGTCACCAGTGCTATCACATCTCATTAATTTGGCTCCCGTCTGTAAATCATTCACAGAAAATCCGAAAGGATCAAATGTAAGAGAAACCATATTGTCAGTGGTGAACTTTCGAACAGATATTAAGTTCTTAATTATTCAAGGAGCATGGAATACATTGTTTAGGCGAAAAGGAGGGTATGGGGAGGGTAATTTAGTACTACTGTGATCAAGAATAGGAATTAAGTGACCACTACCAACAACAATGTTATGATTTTTAATGCTCGAATTGACATAAGAAGAAAGAATACCATGGTCTGCAGTCATATGAGATGTAGCACCGGTGTCCATGTAATAATTTCCATCTAGTTGAGAAAATAAAAGAGCATGCATTGCTGCTTCTATATCAGTCGGAGAGTAGCCGGATTGATGGGCTATAGCACCGTATGCTTGTGGGCGAGAACTAAGGATTCCTGGGCCAGAGGGCCGTTAGACATGCATGGGAGTAGCTGGCCTGGGAACCCAAGGAGTTGAAAGGTATGGGCAAGGGGGTGGAATGGGCCATTGAGAGGGCCATGGCCCATGGGGCCTAAGAGGCCCAAGGTTGCTGCAGCCAATTTGGGCGAAAATACGACCCATATTGTAGCGGTCCAGACTGCTGGTTGGAATTGTGCCCATTCGAACGCCCCTTGCTGTGATTCTGCTTAGAGGTTTTCCCTTTCTTGTTCTTAGAAGTCTGACAAAAAAAATGAGAGTTGGTGTCAGCACCATCGGTGCCGGTGACAAGCGACGCCTGAGGGAGGCTGCCAGAGCTGTTCGATTCCTTCGCCAAGCGGTGTTTGATAGTCCGTTCGGCAAGTCACAGTCATGAGCGGCAGCTTTCAAATGAGGGGAGTGGGTCTTGATTTTGAATGAAGTCCACGGTTCCACCATATGCTTTAGGTAGTTTTCCTGTAAGCTTGAGGACAAGTCGGCTATTTGGTACAGGGGCATCGACATCCGTGAGACGATCAGCGAGAGATTTGATGTGGTTACAATAGCTATCAATTGAGGAAAAATTCTCGAAGCTAAGATCAACGAGTTCCTCTTAGAGATGGGTAGCCTGAGAAACCTTGTTGTCCTGGAACATGGATTCTGGACGAGCCCAAGCCCCTACCGCAGTATCGTCTTTGAGAAGAATAGCATGAAGGAGGTCTGTGGAAATTGTTCCATAAATCCACTGAAGGATCGCAGCGTCCAAGTGCTTCCAGAGAGCCATATCAGAGGCTTGGAGCATTTCATAGTCAGCCCGTTCCTTTGCCTCCGTGGGAGGAACGATGTGGTGCTGTAAATCATGAACCCGAACAAGGACTTTGAATAAGTCGGCCCAAGAATGATATAAGCCATGGTCAGCGTCCAACGTAATGGGAATGAGAGATTTTACATTGGTGATGGTGAGCGTCGGATGGAATTTAGGAATATCAGACATGGTGCATCGGAAGAATGTATGGAGAAGATGAAGAAGAGAGGGTCGGGTGGAAGGGAGAGAAAATAATCCCGAGGATTGTAACCAGCTTTGATACCATGTGAGAAAATAATCCCCTAAATTCATTTCGTTTGAGAACCTCAGATTATATACACGATTACAAGAGAATAATCAGGAAACTAACAAGCTATAATTTAGGAACTAAATAATTACTTAACAGCTACAATATATCCAATAATACAGAATATATTTGTAATATATTCTAACACATACTACATTTGAACAATTATATTACCAACTAATTTTAAATTAATCAATTAAAAGAAGTGATAAATTGATAATTAATTTAATTGCCAAATTGTGTCGTAATTATTTGACACCTTTGTGAATGGTATGTTATATATTTGCTGCATCAATCTTTGTCAGATATCTGTTACTCAGGTTAATAGCTGAACTTCCTCGACAGTATTCGTTTGGTGATTGTTAGCTGGGGAGAACAAACCCGTGAACTTGAGTTCAATTTACTCCAAATCCAAAAGGAATGTCAACCACGAAATCCGGGATCAAATCAACGACATTGTGATTAGTTTACCAATAATTAACAATACCGTATTTTCATGGCAATGATCAAAGTTTTTGAACCATGCGTCGCAATCTTGAACGCACTTAACCATTACAAATCAATAAATTAAACCTGCTACGCTCGCATCTATTCGTTAATTAAGCACAAAAGCAGATCGTACGTTACTTAATCCTCTTCATGGCCTCAACGTCTGCATGCCCATACACACGCTTACGTTAAGTACTGCCTGGCTTCCGGCGGGCCTCGTGCTATTCAAGCAACTTTGTTTACAAGGTATAGATATGGTCTAATTAGGCTACCAATTTTTGACTCTTATAATATAAAAGCCGTTGTATCCACCATTAATTTTGGTGCGTACAGCTTTGCTTCATCCTTCATTATAGCCTTTTAGCCTTTGCACGACCATCAAGATAGAAACATATAGCACATGCACATGCAAACGCACATGGATGTTGGTCGTAATACTAAGTTAAATTCCAGGATTTATAGCCCTGTTCCGGGTGCTCATTTCTTTGCGTCTTTGTTAGTCATTAACTTTGTGATAATTCTCTGTTTTCTTTCGTCTAGTCCTCCTTCTACTACTTCCGTGGCCGCTTCTAGTTCTTCTATGGATACATCTACTGCTGTTCTTATAAGGGTTGATCAGTCGGGAAAGGGCGATTATACGAAGATACAAGATGCTATTGATGCTGTTCCTTCTAATAATGCTGAAATTGTGTACATCTGGATTAAGCCTGGAACGTATAGGTTTGGCTTCTTCTTCTTCTTCTTCTTCTTCTTCTTCTTCTTCTTCTTCTTCTTCTTCTCTCCCTCTCTCTCTCTCTCTCTCTCTCTCTCGATATATCTATATATATATATATATATTATGCATGTGGATTGTGGATAATATTTTTACATGAAAAGAATAGTACCTGATCGTAAATCTTAATTGATGTCAATGATTATGTGTTGCATTCATTTGAAATTGTTACGTACAGAGAAAAGATTGTTGTGCCGGTTGACAAGCCTTACATAACATTGAGTGGAACGGAACCGTCTAACACAATTATTACATGGAATGCTGGTGGAGATATATTTGATTCCCCTACACTGAGCGTCATGGCTTCCGATTTTGTTGGGCGATACATGACCATTGAGGTACTTACATTAATTACTAATCTTTTCATTTTATTTATTCATCGTAAGGGCGAGTATAAATAACTGTAACTACATGCATGCGTATTAAGAGAGGGAATTCAAACCTGACACCTTCTGTCTGTTAGGCCTCCGCCTTGATCGTTTAGATTATCACCTCACCGTCACCGGTAATCCTTTCTGTGTTACATATCACCTTACTTTCTCTTATAAAATAAACGTCGAACATGCAGAACACGCATGGAAAGGCAGGTAAGGCTGTTGCGTTAAGGGTCGCTGGCGACAGAGCTGCTTTCTATAATTGTAGGATCCTCTCTTACCAGGACACTCTCCTCGATGAAGCTGGGAGGCATTACTATAGCAATTGTTACATTGAAGGAGCCGTCGACTTCATTTTTGGCGATGCTGCTTCCCTTTATGAGGTCGATCGCTATATGTATATATATATAGCTAAATAATCACTTTGTTTAATATTTTTTTTTAGAAAAAGAAAACGAAGAAAACAAAACAAAACAAACTAACATGCAAGTCAATCTGTGATAATAATGTAGAAATGCCATCTGCATTCGATTGCTGAACTCACCGGAACAATTACTGCTCAAAAAAGAGGCTCGCCGTCAGAAAACACCGGTTTCACCTTTTTGGGTGGCAAGGTTACTGGCATCAAAACTGGAACCACGCATCTCGGACGACCATGGGGCGCTTACTCAAGGGTGGTCTATGCACATACTTACATGTCAGGTGTGGTCTCCCCTGAGGGATGGGATGATTGGGGAAGTGCTAGTAAGCGAAGGACGGCGTATTATGGGGAGTACAAATGTTATGGACCAGGGGCTAATAGATCAAAGAGGGTGGCTTGGTCCCATGGTCTCACAAGCAACGATGCTTCACATTTTCTATCCAAGGACATGATCGGAGGAAAAGGATGGCTTAGACCATCACCAACTCACTTCAAGAAGAGATCATCTCTTTGATATCGAGGCTCGCTAGCTCTTTCGGCTGATCCAGATGATTCAGTTTGATGATATTCATTAGTAGTTTTGATTGTTTTAATTATCTTTTGAGGGTTGTAATTCATTATTTTATGTCATATTATATTATCATTTAATTAATTATCAAATATATATGGTCCCTTTGTTTCTATTCTTTTTGCACAAATTATTTTGTGCTATCGCACCGTGCTACACTGTGCGAACGATATATTTTTTTTCCTAATTTTTTTTAAAATTAAATTATCTTTTATTAGAATTATCCAAAAAAACTACATATATATATATCATGATGTTTATGAGATTTTACTCAACAAATAGAGACCCAATTGGTATATTTTTAACGAAAAAAAAGTGTAGTAAAATATTAGCACAATAGTAGTAAAAGATCATAGTATAGTCATAATTTAAGTCAAAATAATAGTAAAAGACACTAAGATGCATGATAAAATATATGTATTGTTGTAGTGAAAGATGTTCAAAGGATTGATGATATATACTTAAATCAATGTGGAAACATTTTAGAAAAATGGCAGTGAAAAATATGTTTAACAATGATAAAAGATACTTCAATACATGGAATATATGTATAGTTTTGGCAAAAAATACATATAAGATTGATAATATGCTTAGATCAATGTTGAAACTTTTCTAGGAAAATAATGATGAGAATATATTTACCAAAAGGTACACACAAAATTGGCAATATGCTTAGATCAATGTTGAAAAATTTTAGAAAAATAATGGTAGAAATTATGTTTAAGAGTGGTGAAAAATACTTAAATGAATGGTAGTGTATATATATAGCTGTAGTGAAAGATATGCATACGACTTAGATAAAGGTTGAAATTTTTCAAGGAAATAATGGTGAGAAATATGTTTAACAATAGTGAAAGATTCTTAAATTTGTGGTTAAATATATGTGTAGTTATGATCATAGTTGCCAAATTCTAGATACAGATTTTACGATTCAAAAGTCCATAAACAATCCTCAATCCTAGGTATAATCTTAAAGTAGTAAAATCTTAGTAGGATCTTATGAACCTATGCAAGATTAGTAGAATCTTATGATTCTTCATACTCACAGTAAATTTTTACCTATTTGATTTAAAATCTATTTTTTTTCTCTTATTCCCACTATATATATTCCCTAACTCTATACCTCAACCCTTATTATTTTGTACATACTATATTTTACGCACCACCTAATTCAAAAGAATCCTGAGCGAGATATTAATTAATATGATAACGAAGTTAATTGTTGAAAAAAAAAATACCATAATAAAAAAATATATTAAAGTTTATGTTATTATTTGTTTATTAATTTCTATTAATTAGTTCATACTTTTTTAGTACAATTTTATGGATCTATTAGCTTTTTTATGCACAATTTATGTATCAACCTTTTTTTTGTATACATATAATTCAAAACTTGTGTTACTTTTTAATAGCTACTACTTAATTAGCGACCAAAAGAGCTTAAAAACAAGTTTTTTATTACTTTTTTTAGACTTCAACTATGAGATTTTGTAGTATATAAGCATATCAAGGTCATATTATTGGAATATTCATAAGATATTATTATCTTACGATTCAATTGTGATGGCTTTCTATCAATTCTATATAGAATCTTGATTCTAAGAACCTTGGTTGTGATAAAAGATATGCATAAGATTGGTGATGTGCATAAATAAATGTTTTGAATTGCTATATTAGCCATTAGTGCTTAGACTTTAGTATTATTCCCTCTCAGATAAAATGTGGATTATGGTAGATTATATGACAATATAAATACACAATAGATTAAAAAAAAATGGATTTTGATAGTATCACACTTTACATATTATTATCTGTATTAAGCTACTCAAATATGGCTCATGTGCTAGCATGTATTTCTTACCCCATGGCTATTACCCTAATAGAATATTTCTTATGTCATTACATATATTCCCCTATCCCTCTATCATACCGTATTATTTGGTGAACTCATGTCCTTACATCTTTTAGTATTTCTCATAAGATATCATGCTAGTGTTTATGATTTTCTCTTGTGATTTGTGAATTATTTTGTTATCTATAATTTACTTATTATGCTACAGCTTGTGACTATATGAGCATGTAATATGAATTCTCTTGAGACTTAAGAGCTTATATGCTATCTATGACATTCTCCCATGACAGCATACTTCCATTTCAAAAACAAGTTTTCTATCATCTCCTCCTATGATTTTTGATCTCTTTTGCATGCTATGCTTTCACTTGTAGTAATCTATAGCATCCTCGATTTCAAATTATTATTTGCATCTATCATTTTTAGCTTAAGAATCCATGCTTAGTTGTGATTATATGCTTTCTATAAGGTATGCATTAATCATTAGTTATGTTCTCAGGCTTATCTTGTTTTTATACTTCGTAAGTTCTTCTTTTTTCCGTGATCTTATAAGAAAACATGTGTATTAATGTTTTACTACTTATGCCATAATGGGGTGATTATTTTTCCTATATCATGATCAAATGTAAAATGTATGCATGCTATTGCTATGTGTTGAGTGTGGTTTACTCACTATGTCATTGAAATGATGCTATGCTTGTTTTGTGTGTGGGTGTGTGTGTGTGAACTTTTCCCTCCTGGATTTCAATTGTGATTGTCGGTTTAGGTAGAGCATTAGCGATATTCAAGGTTTTTGTTATAGAGGGATTCTCTCTTGTCTATAAATATTTTGAAAGATTTAAGTTCTTATAATATATTTTTTTTATAGTGTTGTAAATTGCCATTTATATTTATATTATTTAGTTAAAATTTTAGAATTCAAGTTTTTTGCTAATTTATATGAGACGATTTGATATGGTTTTTTGCAGACTTTATCAGCAATAACTTTATTGGTTTTGTGTTATTTTTATTAACGATGATTTGGTTCAATGTTTTGGTAGTTGATGTTTTAGGTTTTGGTTGGATAGGTTTTTAGCCTTACATATCAATAATATATAAGGGATGGCTATCTTATGTTAGGTGTAGTGGTAATACTCCCCTTTCTTGTATTTGCTTCCATATTATTCTTTTTAAATGAAATTTTGTAAGAGTGAAAAATGAAGGTATTATATATGAATGATAACCATAACACTTAATGGCAATCAGTCATGTTTCACCATGCAACTAGTTGTACGATATATGCATTGTTCTTTTCGCTACCATTCAATGAATATTGTTAGTATTAAGAAAGTGATCAACATGCATATTATCAATATGTATGCTTCCTCGAATCTACATTATTTATAACTTATTAAGATTGATAAAATAATTAAATTAGCATTGACTATAATAAGACATCTTTGCTCTTATCGTTGTTGTTATTTTTTCTATCCTCTTCATTAAAAAATGTGCATGCGAAAGTCCTTAGTAATATGAAGCATGTGAGAAAAGTAAAGTATTTATTGCAATATAAGTAAAAACTCTGAACCTATTTTGGGACACTTAAAATAAAGTAGAATAAAATTGCAAACAATATAGGACAAATGAAACATTTTTTTTCATAAATTATCCATCTTTTAGTATCAATTATTAATAGTAACATTATAGTGTGTGTGTGTGTGTGTAAGCGTCGAAGGATCAGACTCTACTCCCCCTCATACTATAAGAAAGTGATTAATTCTTGTTATTGATATAACATAACAGTGCAAAGAGATTAATTCTTATGATTAATATAATATAACAGACACAAGTACAACTGCCCTCTCATATCTCAACCAAGTTCTCTTTTAGAAGCATTTCTCATGACCGAGTCCTTCTCGGGACCCATTTTTTCGACCAAATTTCTTCAAGAATCATCTCATGCCCAATCCTCTTCAAAACCCCCCATCTCTCAACTAAGTCCTCTTCATCTCACGACCAATTGAAGCCCTCTTTTGAACCCATTTCTTGGTTGCGTCCTCACTTTTTATGATTTATCTCTCACACAAGTCTTCTTTAAGAATCATCTTTCGGCCAAGTTATCAACATGACACGTCTCGATTAGCCTTCCATAAGAACTTGTTATCTTAGTCTGGTCATGTTTAGGATGCATTCCCAGCTAGTCCGCTTTAAGAATAACCTTGGCTATCTCATCATTCTCCTAAATATTCATGACCCATTCGGCTAATTTCTCCATCAAGACACACCGCGACAGAATCCTCAAGACGCACCACGTTCGATTACAACTTGGTTGACCAACCTGCCTTGAATTATTTCCAATCATCAAGAACTTCAATCAAACGTCTCTACAAAAGACCCTCATCTTCTGTCTACCACATACTCACGCTATTTGGTAAATTAACAACCTACGTATCCCTACCATAACTCAATTCTTCTTTTTTTCCCTTTTTTATGATTTTATGCTTACCTTGTCTTAAGTTAATGACTTGAGCATCATAATGCATTTGGTTGGCACCTTCCCATTATCCCCTTGGACACATATCAAATTACTCTTTATCTTAAATGCTTGATTGGTATTAAATAATAGGGTAGAAAAATTATCTTTATATTTTATATATCTTATATAATCTATTTTGTAATTAAATATACATTTTTTGAATGAATATTCATTTTAAACCTTAATTTGATATAAAATAAATGTTTTATTATAAATATTTTTATTATTAATACATACTTAATATAAAAAAATAAGAAAGAACTTTTTTATCCTTATTACCCAATATCAAATAAGGCCATAAATAATATCCACCATTCGTTTGACTCTCATAACAATTGTGACACATTTTTAATTTTAGTTTTAAATTTGTATACGTATATAATACTAATGACACTTGTGTTTTTTTTAAAAACATGTATTTAATTGCACAAATATATAAAATCACAATCGCGGCATTTCACTTATGGTTTAACGCTTGATGATACATGCATGATGCAATTAATTTAAAGAAATAATCTATTGCCAAAATTTTTTGACAAAAAAAATAGAAGAAAAGGGATCAGCCTATTGTAATATTGATAAACTCAAAAGGACATATAGAACAATATAGATAGGAAGAGCGACCGCAACTTCTTATTATCATTCATATGCATGGATTCCTTCTTACAGTTACAATTTACAATATCTTATATATATAATACCTACACTTATTACATCCATCATGAGAAGGAGTTAGAGAATATGAAAGGAGGTAGATGATACGTCGAGTTAGGGATGTAATCATCATGGAAAAGCTACTACAACTTATGGTATTAATGATAGTATTAAACCTGTGATTTAATACAATATACATTCATAAACTGTACATCCACAATGTATAAATAGAATATTTACAACACTCTTCCTTAAATGTACATCTTCTGATATTTACAATACTCCCTCCTAAGAATATATCTCTAAAATATTGCCACATAAAAAACTTTGCCAGGAAAACCCAGTGGGATAAAACCATAGCTAAGGAAAAGAGTACAATTTTAATCCTTCAACTTAATATGTCTCCTTCATATGTTATATTACATATGGTTATGTTTGCATGTACAAGCACACTTTAATAGTGTTTACATTTAAAATTTTCACCAATAAAAACCATATCAAAGACAAAATCCTGGCTTTTGTACAAAGACATGTGTCGCCAAATTGACTTTTAAATTATTTCTTTAAAAACATCCACTTATAGCTAATTGGTCTGACACCTTTAAATGTTAGACTTCTTGTCCATACAAATCAGGCTTATTAAGCGGATATATTTGACTATTCTAATTTAATAATAATTTATCCAATAACATTCCATAATGAGTCAAGAATAATTATTACTTTTATCCATTATTAGTTGCAATTGTTTAGGTAAAAACATCACTGATGTTTACCTCATACCACATTACACCGGTGTAAGGATAATTAATGAATATTTCATTTGCCGACAAAATCTATTCTTAGATTCTATTCATATGAACATTTCAACTCAATATGGAAAATTCCCTATCCTTTTAAAGAATTATTACTCATCTTTTGAGGGTTTGATGCTTATAGCATATTTGTACTATACTTGCCATTGACTTATTTGACGTCACCACAAGGACTTCCATGTAAGTTGAAACTTTAGTCAAAACACATATTGATTTCATAATTTCTTGGCCATAACAAATGCAAATTGTAGCTAGGCTTCAAGCATAAGTATAATCAAACGCACTTTGATTTTTCTTTGGGTCCATATCTCATAGAAGACATATTTTAAGTGCTTGATTGCTTTATAATCTTAATCTTCTATTCTCTCCCCCTAAGGCTGAGGAAACAAACATTTATAGCCTTCTTTGTGACTTAATTTCATATTTATAGGGAATTATAAGTACACATAAGACTCATCCAATAATCTCTATTAATTTGGTTTAAAGGTTAATGTGATATGCAATTGGTACATATCAAAAATCATTGTGTGTATATTAACATATCACTTATAAACCTCACTAAGAAGGGTCTGAAAATCAAATGCATAATCAATGACTCTACCAGGTCATTTTGCTTCCATCTTGAAGCATTAATTGTATTTTTACCCCAATTGGATAGCTATTCACTTTTGTGCCAATGCAATAATATTTATTGCAAAATATAAAATGTGACCTTATATTTTTGCATCATTATATACCATGGTAAATTTAAAATGGTCGATATGTGTCAACTTAAATTCTATCAAGTACATAGGAGATTTTGCGTTTTCTTACATTATCAAGACTATAAATGTAATACCCCCAAATTTACTACTGAAAAATTTCGTTTAGTTCAAATGCTTTAGCAGAGCGAACAAATAAAAACGTACTTGGGGTATTACCGTCACACTTAGTATCAGACCGGTTCGCTCCCACCGTTCTGATACTAAGTGCTAAGGCTAAACCAAAAGTCATAAAACGTGAAACATTAACCATAAATGCACCATTAACACAATGTTCATAAAGACAGGGTTCAACCACGATAGAGTATCATTAAGATTACAATTTTAAAAGCCCCATTTTGAAACACAACACAACATAAATACAACAAGATAAAATAGACAGTAATCAAAAAGGGAAATAAAGGGGTCCGGCCAACTCGCTCTCGGCCCCAAACAGGAGAGACTCATCACTCGGCCCCACCGGATGCCTCGTAGGTATCGTAGGCATCGAACACGTGGTCTCCTACCTGCACAAGGTCAGATGGGCCCTCTGCTCGTGGGAATGAGCAGCACCCATGAAACGGGTGATCAGTACGCTACGTACTGAGTAAGGTAATAGACGAACTAAGGCCGACACATACATCAAAAGATACATATCTAACACGTCAATAATGTACAATAACATGCAAGAGGAACTGATTTCTTACTTGTATTTTATCCCTTATGGCCCATTAGGTTGATAAGTCATTTTCACACATTCTTCATTAATCCATGTGTGTACGGGGACCCCACTATTATAGCCGGTGGACTGGAAATACACACCCAGGGCAGAACGCCTCTGGCCACTATTATAGCCGGTGGACCGGAAATCACACCCAGGGCAAACGCCTCTGGCCACCATTCTAACCGGTGGACCGGACTGGCCCCGCACTTTCATGGTGTTTCACTGTACGTAATTAGTATCTTTCCTGTGGATTACTTATTCGTATGGATCTGTTGAGCCCGAATCCCCCACTATTATAGCCGGTGGACCGGAAATACACACCCAGGGCAGAACGCCTCTGGCCACTATTATAGCTGGTGGACCGGAAATCATCACCCAGGGCAAAACGCCTCTGGCCACTATTCTAACCGGTGGACCGGACTGGGTCGGGCTCATCAGTCTTTCGCTTTACGTAGTTAATGTCTTATTTATGTCTTATTAGGTCACACCACGCCCTTGACATGCATGCCGGCAATGCGCTACCACTCCCCTCCAGAAAGACCGTCCCATATGTTGGGACCCATGTCTCCCCTTTTTACTCTACATCGGACCCATACCTCCCCTTACACTTGGCACCCATCCCCGAGGCTATAGACCCTCTCAGCACATATGGCATTAACTCCGTACGACCTTGTCTCTCTAGGGTTCCCCCCCCCCCCGGGGAACCCTAATCGGCCTAGGTGGCCTGACCGAAACCCTAGCACGTTACTTCCTCAACAAGTAACCCCCCTCTTCATCCCCGAACTTCCTCCCTCACTTAGAAAGCCCATACTGGTCCTATATGTAGGTGTATTCGTACTCTCACCACCCTTGCTCCATCCTCCCTCGATTACTTTCACCCTGGTATTCTTCAAGCCACCCACTCCCGTTCAACCCTAATCAGGCTCTTGGGCGCCCTTACCCTGGCCCATGTAACATTTACCTCCAAGTTTCCACCCATCCCTTGGACTCTCCCAACCCTCACTTAACTCCCTCATCCCCCTTTTTCAACGTAAGGGACACACCCATGCAAGCTCTAAATCCCCCCATGCAAACTTCCCCTAGGGTCCAATCTCCGCATTCTCTCTTAATCGTTCCATGCTACTAACCCTAGCATGCATGTCCTAGAGGGCCATACCAAGTCACGTTATCAACATCAAGGATAATCATGGAACATGGCATACACATAAAAAATATAAGACACATGCAACATACCTCGTGATCTGTGCTGCGCTACATCAAACAAGTTATTCGTAACACATGCATGATATGTATCAACATGGCATACTCAACATTAAGACAAGTTATTCATAACACTTGCATGATATGTATCAACATGGCATACTCAACATTAAGACAAGTTATCCATAACACATACATGATATGTATCAACATGGCATACTCAACACTCACCCACACATTATATCACACATTGAAACAAGGCCATAGTTTCGTCCTTACCTAACACGACACCGGCCTTGGATCATGCTCCTACGTCTCCTCCGGGTGTCGACTTGATTCGCCTATAAAAAAAAAAGGGGAAACTAGAGGTTAAACTTCCTCTAACAAGGCGCTATTCCCTTATTTTACCCTTCTCTAACTTCTTTGTTAGTGCTAAGAGAGTACCAATTTTACTAATGGTTACCAGGAGCTAAAGTAGTAATGGTAGTAATACTAACCATAAAAATAGAGATAATAGTAATGCTGCTAATAGTAATTACAAGGATAATAATGTTAATCGTACTAGTAATAGTAGCAAGATAATAATAACTATAGCCATATTTAGGGTATTAAATATAGGAATAATATTAATAACCATAATAATAATAACCGTAAAAGTGGTAACAATAGTAACCATAATAGTATTACCGACAATATTGATATTATTAGTTATAATAACACTAGGTGTAACAATAATAACAGTGCTAATAATGTTAAGGATGATAATATTAATAATAGTATTGATAGTAATGATAATAATGATGATAATAATAACAACAATAAGACTACTAATGGTAATAATAATAATAATAATAATAATAATAATAATAATAATAATAATAATAATAATAATAACAGTAACAATAATATTACTAATGAGGAAAATAATAATAACAATGATAGTACTAATAATAATGAAAATAATAATAATAATAATAATAATAATAATAAAGATAATATTAATAATAATCATAATAAGGCTAATGGTAATAATAATAATAATAATAATAATAATAATAATAACAGTAACAACAATATTACTAATGAGGAAAATAATAATAACAATGATAGTACTAATAATAATGAAAATAATAATAATAATAATATTAATAATAAAGATAATATTAATAATAATCATAATAAGGCTAATGTTAATAATAATAATAATAATAATAATAATAATAATAATAACAGTAATATTACTAATGAGGAAAATAATAATAACAATGATAGTACTAATAATAATGAAAATAATAATAATAATAATAATAATAATAAAGATAATATTAATAATAATCATAATAAGGCTAATGGTAATAATTAGCAATATTAATTCATTAATTCTCATTAGTCAAGGCTTAGGGTCCAAGGAGGTGGAGTCAACCTGGTGGTGCGGTGGCGCAGGCGGCGGCGGCGGCGGAGGAGTGTGGATATGGGGAGGTGTTTGTGGGGGCTGTTGGAGAGGGTAGTAGGGTGAGCAGGGGGTGTAGGGAGCTAGGAGAGGGTATCCTGGTGGCTTTAGGGGGTGGTGAGGGTGCTGCCAACGTCGGCACAGCCGGCGGCGGCGGCGCGAAGGTGGCGCGGGCTGGAGGGGTCGATTTCGGGGAGGGATTTTCGCACAGCCAGGGCGGCACGTGCGGCGCGAGGTACTGTGTTTAGGGTGGTTGGTTGAATAGAGGGGGGTGCAGGGAAGAGGTTGGTGGCGCGGGCAAGTGGAAACGGCGGTCAGAGGCGGCGAATAGGGCGGCTGAAGGTCGGGCGGCGTGGTTTCAGAATTGCTCTGGGTTCCAGGTTTTCAAAGCCGATCTACGCGGTGGAGGGGTGGAGGGGTCAATTTATAGGCCAAACCGAGGGAGAAACGACAAGGCCACGTGGGAGGTTAGGTGGGTTAGGTCCGGGGAGGTCGTCCGGCGCAGGTCTGCCGTTGCAGACCGAACCTCATCGGAGAAGAAAGCAGGGGTTGCGTGCGGGGAAAATGGCTGCCCGATTGGTCACATCCAATGGGAGGTCAATCAGGGATGAAAAGACAGAAGAGAATGACGGAAAAGACGTGTCGTTCGCCGCTGCGTTTTCCGGCGAACACTTGAGTTGCAGGCGGGGGGGGGGGGGGGGGGGGGGAACGACGGCGTCGCGAGGAAGAAGAAGGGGAAGAAAGGGCTGGACCGGCGGTCCAGGGGAAAGAAAGAAGGGGAAGGGGAACCGGCCGGACCGCGACGGTTACTTCCTTCGTTATGGAAACGCTGCGTTTTGGGCGAGTTTTGGGGAAAACGCAGCATTCGCGTCGACAGGCAACGATACTCTTTCTCTGCTTGGGGAGCAGCGTTTCGGCGGGGTGGGAGGCAAAACGTTGGCTTTGTTTCCAGGGCGCAAGGCCGGTGCTGGGCCGCGGGAAGGAGGAAAAAAGGGGGGAAAGGGCGTTGGGCCGTGGGCTGGCCCAACGGGCGAGAAGGGGGAAGAAAGGAGAAAGAAGAAAGGGAAGAAAAAGGAAAAAGAAATTTATTTTATTTTATTTTAGTATTTTATAAATATTTAGAGTATTTACTTTAGGTGCTTTGAGTAAGAATATTTAAATAATTAAACAAACTATTTATCCTCCTTTTAGGTTATTTAAGGCCCAAAATTATATATATATATCATTACTAGTATGAAGGTGCCCTTGTAATTTATCTTAAAATTCTTATTAGCTTGCCCTACAAAAATCCTTCTTAATTTTATAAAGAGTAGTATATTAAATAAATTCTCCAATAATCCTTATTTATTAACTTATTTCCTAAAATAATTAGTTCCAGGGTATTTCAATAAATTGTTAAGAATAATATGTCATTTATATGAGATCACAAATTAAAAAATGAATCTTTATAATTCTATGTGGGTACTCGTACAAGCTTAAATAACCTTTCCTATTTTTGGTGCACAAATGTGGTCTCTTTTTCCATGCCACAAAGATAATATTTTATGGTCTAATAACTTATGGTTAGTGATACCTTTTAGTTTTTCATATAAACCAAATGCATATATTGTGCATTTATCTTGGGCTTACTTCAAACCGATCTTGATGGCAATACTACCATCAAATACTTATATACCATAGTAAGTTCTTTAGGAACTTAGATATAATATCATGTATAATTTTGTTATCTGATTGTTAAATTGGAAAACCCATTAATAAATTTAACATGCCACATACACGTGTACATTATTGTCAATTATAAGCTCAAAAAATCCTTCATCCTTAAAATAGAATGTACAATGGTTATTCAATCAAATACATTAATCTTCTAGATCATATTCAAGTCTATGATATGGGAAGCATTTAGTCTCTACCATTAAATTACTTATATCAAATGAAAAACTTCATGTTTCATCCATTATACTAATAATTGAATGGGAAGCTTTAGCCATTAAAATACTTATTAGATAGGAAGATGTAGGCTTCAATTATCAAAATATCTCTACCCACTAAAAGTATAATATAATTAGGAGACTTTTGTAAATACTCTAATCACTACGGTAGTGAAGGAGACTTGACTATGATAGGTTTTGACCACTACTAATTGTAAAGTAGGTGTATAGTTTCATAAATAAGTGACAGACAAATTACGCACAAAGCCATTATCACTAATTCGTGATTAGAATAAATACTTTAAATATTATTAAACTTAAAATTACAGAAACTAAATTGAAATAATTAAAATTACATAATTAGAAAATGCAAAAATAAAATTAGTGATGGAGTCTATAGACCATAAAATAGTTTGATCTTTTGGATCCAAAAGCACTTGGGATATTTAATACCATCCAATCTTCTTTAACAGTATCACATTAGTTATAAAATACTTTCAACTATTTTATCTCCTTAATCAAATTGCACATAAGGTATTAATTCACCTTTTTAATCATTCAATTTTCAAGATCGAATTATGCATTAGGTCCCATTTAATTATTAGGTGAAACTTTTAGCATGACTATACGAAGGTTAACTTGAAGTGCTTTCGGATTGATCGGCTAGCCCCATAGATCAATACGAGTCCTTTTAGCACACTTTGTCCTCACTCATGGGCTTCTAGTAAAAAAAAATTTAAAAATTTTGAAACTTCCCTAATGGGTCACCCATCGTAAAATTGCTCCACAGCCAATACATTTAATTGTGGAGTTCTTAGGATGGAATTACAAAAAATTATGGTATATCATGTTGACACAAGTAGCCATATCAAACTTTATAGCATTCCACTTAATTTGGGGTATTACATTCACCCCCACTCAAAGAACGCAACATCCTTATTGTGTCTGAACCGCTAACTGTCTTAATTCAGTTTATCCTAAGAATCATCCTACTTGGTGGCCAACTGACTTATCCAAGTTCAACTCACGGTCACTATTTTACTTTGATACCATTTGTAACACCTCGAGTCGATATGATGATGCAAAGGCTACCTTAGAACTCTTTCAGATTAATCGGCTGGCCCCACAAATCAACAAAAGTCTTTTAAGCACACTTTATCCTCAGTCACACGCTTCCTGTGAAATTTTCAAAGCTTTCCAAGCAGGTCACTCATCCCAAAATTACTTCACAACCGGCACACTTAGCTGTGAAGTTTTTAGGATGGAATTACCAAAAGGATGGTATACTATATTGATATAAGTAGTCATATCAATCCTTATAACACTCCACTCAATTTGGATTATTATAATCACCCATCTATACTTTGGGTATGCGGAAAAAATTATCTATTTTGGTAGCCATCCACTAACTTAGATTAATGGAGATTTGTACTATATTCTACAATCAACTTCAAGTGTCAAGATATGTATGTAGCGATGGGCGATGGGACACCAATTCATCATATTTAAATTTAAGTTTTTTTTTAACGTTGCCACTTTAGATGGCTTTCCATTATCTTTAAGTGATGGAGATTTATATATACTGATGGAAGATGTGGCCGCTAATCCATCACTTTGGATCATTAAATTAGTCATATTAGATCCAATTTGATTTTATTGAACAGAAGACTTCTAGCATTCTATTATCTTCTACTTTTACCCTCCCTCTTATAATTAGAAGGGAAATCATAGCATATATAATCAAATTAAATTACATATTGCCAATATATACAATTAAAACTAATAAAAATATCAATTAGTATAAGAATAAAGCAAATGGGAGATAAAAATACATTTCCTTATCCTTAGCCAATTTTAGGATCATAATATATCTTCTTAAAACTCTTAATCAATTTAAAATAAGTGGGAGATCAATGTTCTTGAAATTTGCTTGATTGCAAGATATGTTACATATGTGATCTTTTATATACATGCAAAAATTAAGATCTCACACAAGAAATAAAAAGGATAGATTAGTCCTGTATGACACATAATAATTATATTTGTATAGAATGATGACTAATGAATATGCAACACTCATTTTTATCAAGCACCGATCAATTTTTTTTTTTTGAAAAAGAAAATTTATAGTTAAATCATGAAGAAGAGGTACAAACCAAGCTATAGAATCGATCTACAATACCTAAGAAACCACTAAACTTTGCACTATGAGCAGAATGGTTACAAATAGCTAACATAACTAAAGAGATTTGAAAGACTATCTTTTGTAAGTTCACACTAACATTTGAGAAGATGCAAGCATTTAGGGCTTTCCACATTTCATAAATGCTGATAACATAAAAATCTACCTTGAATTGAGCCTTAGCATCACCTCTGAATTTAGAATAAGCTAAGCTTTTCATCAAGGTCTGCCAAGAATAATGCCTTCTTGAAACCTTGAACACCTTCCTGATTGTGTCCCAAATCTGCTGCAAGCCTGGACAGTGGAAGAGGATATGACTAAGGGTTTCCTGCTGAGAGCAAAAACAGCATTCCAAAGGAATTCCAGGAATAAACTTTTCCATTTGATCTTTAGTAGGAAGTTTGAAGTGTGCAACCATCCCATGCAATAAATTTATGTTTAGCAGGAGCTGGATTGGATCACATTGTTTTCCACTAGTACACTTTAGGGGCTTGTGGTCGAATCAGGTCATATACTGCAGAAATACTATAAGTATCCTGTGAATAAAGCTGCTGGAATACTGGACTTAGCTGAGACCTTAGACCAATGAGCTTGACTAAAATCTAGGAGGTTGTGCTTGGTAAAGTAAAGTCAGTGACAGACTACTCTTTAATGAAATAAGTATGAATCCATTTGATCTATAAGGAATTCTTATCCTTATACAGATTCCATAGATGCTTGCCAACTACAGCTGTATTCCAAAATCCTAAGTCAATTAAGCCTAAACCTCCTTCCCTTTTAGGCAGGCATACCATTTTCCAGGAGACAAGAGCTCTTTTGCTAGAGGAAGCTTTCCCTGTCCACAGAAAACCTCTGCAAAGACTAATAATCTTTAGTAATAATTTTTTGGGAAGAAAAAACAATTGACCCCAATACATTGTAATACCAAATATCACAGACTTCAGTAGTTGCAATCTACCAGCATAAGAAAGTAACTTATTTACCCAATGTTGTACTCTGTTTGTGATTTTTTGAATTAATGACTGCAAATCAGCTATTCTCAAGTTAGAAGCATCCAATGGAACACCCAAATACTTAAAAGGCAACCTCCCCTCTTGAAAATGAAACTGTGACAAAATAGCCCATTTCACCTCCTGAGAAACTCCACCAAAAAAGATAAAAATTTTCTCAGGGTTAATAGCTAAACCTGAGACAGCAGCAAAAGCATGGAGCATAGAGTTAATAGTAGAGACAGAAGATAGATCACCCCTACAGAACAAAAGTAGATCATTGCAAATGCAAGATTGATGATCTTCAATTTTTTACACTTGGGATGTCCATGAAAGCCTTCATACAACCAAAGGGTTTGCAGCATCCTACTAAAGTATTCCATCACAATCACAAACAGATAAGGGGATAAAGGATCTCCCTGCCTAAGGCCCTTCCTTCCCTTAAAAGGAGTTAACAAATTGTTATTAATGCACAGAGTATAGCTAACATTCGAAACACAAGCCATAAGCACTCTGACAAAATGGACAGGGAAATGCAAACCTAATAGCATATTTTCCAGAAAAATTCCAATTGACTGAATCATAAGCCTTGTGGATATCCACTTTAAGCATGCATCTAGGTGAAGCATTTTTCCTTTTGTATAAATGAATAAGCTCATGAGCTAATAACACATTATCTCCAATATGCCTGCCCTTAACAAAACCAGCTTGTGATGTATGGATGAAGCACCGATCAAATTTGATATCAACTACATGGTTATTTTTCAATACCCAGAACAAAATCAACGTATAAGCATAATATTTTTTTCATCTAGAGTATAATCGTACCAATAACGTGTTGTAATATTGATAAATTCAAATAGAGATATAAAACAATATAGATAGAAAGAAAAAATGTGACTTCTTATAATTATTTATATGTATGGATTCCTTCTTATAATTATAATTCATAATATTTCACATATATAATATCCACGCTTACTGCATCCATTCATATAGTGAGAATGAATTGAAAAATATAAAATAAGGCGAAGGATACCATAAAATTGGAGTAAAATTATAAAAGAGAACTTATTACAACTTATAATACTAACTAAAATATTAAACTTATAATTTAGTATAATATATATTTAAAATATAAATAGAATATTTACGATACACCCAAATCCTTTGATTCGATAGCAAATTGAAGATATTTAATGTGTCCCGCCGGCGGTCCTTGCAGGAGCCAGACTGTCCACATTCACCCTACAAATTCTCTAATTTCTTTCGCCGGCGAAAATGTCGACGAGCAGAGTACTCATAATCGGAGCAACAGGGACCCTAGGGTTTCACCTAGCAAAATTGAGCATCGATTCCTCTCACCCGACATTCGCTCTCGTCCGAGAATCCGCTTTCTCCGACTCCACTAAATCTCAGAAAATTCAATTCCTCACCGACGCCGGAGCCATCCTCGTCAAGGTAGACCAATTTGTTGGTAATATTGTCATCTAATATAATTTCGAACTGAGCTTCCAAGATTGTGATTGAATTGCCGTGCGCTAGGTTACAAAAAGAAAAAAAAAGTTGGGATTTTTATTTTGGGGCATCGGATTGATCTTTGGGTCTTTATTTGTTGATCTATCCAGGGTTCTCTTGACGATGAAGAGAGCTTGATCGAGGCAGTGAAGAGGGTGGATGTAGTTATTTGTTCGATTCCATCTAAGCAGGTGCTTGAACAGAAGCTTCTAATCAGGGTTATTCGGCAAGTGGGTTGTATCAAGGTATGCTTTTTCTTGTAATTAATTCATTAATCGTGGCTTACATCATGCTAGCTCATTCTGTAATACAATAAGCTGTGAAACTGGTGTACTTTTGCTGTGTGTTTCCTTTGTCCTTTTTTTGGGGGAGGGAAGAGGGCATGATAATGGGATTTAGGTCCTAGTCAGACCTTTGTTATTTATAGTGAGTCAGGATCTTTAAATGATTTTAAGTCAGCATCTAATAAGCGATTTACTTCCGTAGTGATATTCCAAGGTTAGGTTTGTCTGATCTTTTAAATTTATTTAATATATATATACATACATATATATTAATTTTATATTTGTTATCTTTTTTATAATTTTATTTAAATTTCTTATTTATTTATTTTTAATTTGATTTTTGTATATTTTTTATAAACAATATGTGTGATGCTTTATTTCCAAAATGTTAAAATATTATTTAAAAAGTTAAAATAATCATTTTTAAAACAATTACATATTAAATTGTATAAAACGTAAATATATTAATATTTATATAAATTATTTACGTTTTTATAAAAAATTTAGGCAGATCCATGAAGGATACATTTAAAAAAATCCGTTTATACATTAAACTCCACCAATCTGGGTGTAGGTCTAAATTTTTGAGATCTAGTTTAGATTTAGATAATGTAAATACCCACATCCAACCTAATGTCATCTTCCAGGGGGAGGTGCTTGTTAAGTCAGGGTCGTTGAGCGAGGATTACTAGCGTATCAGATTAGAGATAGAATTTTGTGGGACTGGTTTTGTTGCGGATTCGGAGCCCTAAAACATGTGATTGGCTGTTCAAAATCCCATCATTTCGGCCAATTATCCGTCTTCTGACTTTGGCTGGCCGGTGTGTGATGCAGTTTGAGAAGCCCTTTCATTACTCAGATGAGAAGCAGTCCAGAAATGACTAAATATGAGTTGTGATTGTAGTCTATGCTTGGACATACACACACACTCAAATGTATAATACAGAGCTATTAGCCTAGGTTAATAATTAGAGATCCGGAATGGTCTGAGGTACGGTATTGTGTGCAGATCATTCAAAAAGGGTCTGCTAATGAGGTGAGACTGCGTGCATATGAACTTCTCCAACCCGTGTCGTTCATTCTGAATGTTATGTCGATCATCCATTGCCTTCTCTCTCTCTCTCTCTCTCTCTCTATATATATATATATATATAAATAGATAGGGACATGAGGACGGAGGACCTGAGATATGATCAAGTGAGATATCATATGTGCTGTGCCCTCCACGGGCACATTTTGGATGGATAAGACGTGGTAATATCTAGTCGATGAGCAGCGATTCTAAGTGCAAGAATTATCGTTTTGCGCGCATTTTACATTTTCTGTTTCTAGTTTGGCGCGGCTTCAATAATTTGGAAAACATTGGAAAGACACTACAAGATATAGAGTCAAATAGGACAATATTATTTACCCTATTAGATAAAAATATTGCCCTATTAGTCTAATAGGGGAGAAAAAAATTGCCCTAATATTGCCCTATTATCTGCGTCCTATTAGGGTTATAAGGGCAAAAATTTTAATTGCCCTATTTGTTTTCACTCTAATGGGGCAATTGTAATTACCCTATTTGATTGTTGTCAAATGGGGCAATATTATCACCCTATTTGAGTTGAAGCTACTAGGGGAACTTTTAAAATATTGCCCTATTTGAGTTATCTATTAGAACAAAAATGTTGCTCTATTTGAGTTATCTATTAGGACAAAAATATTGCCCTATTTAACTTACCTGTTAGGGCGAAAATATTGCCCTATTTGAATTACCTATTAGGGTGAAAATATTTGCCTTATATGAATTACCTATTAGGGCGAAAATATTGCCCTATTTGACTGTCTATTAGAACAACAATATTGCCCTATTTAATTCCTTAAATAATTTTTCTATTTTATTCTAATCATTTATATGCATATTATAATCTAGAGTAAGAAAATTTCACATAATCAATTCGACATGAGAAAAAAGATTCGATATTGAACATTGAAAAATAGATATAATACATTAACAATGTATATGTATAAATAGTTTTCATATAGTGATATCTAATCAAATAAAGTCAAACTACAAATGTTGACTATGGCTATAACAAAATAAAATAATTTGACAAATTCATTGTTTATGATACTAGTTTAACATCCTAAAATAAAACGAACTGCAACTAATCCATATCAATCAAAGCATGCGCACATCCTATAGCAACTTCATAAGTTCCGGCTTTTACTTTGGTATAATCCTTGTCTTTCACTTGAATGTTTTCCTACTACACAAAAAAAAAAGGAACATTAGAAGTAGTTATTGACAATAATATTGAAATATTATTGTTCAACCTATGAAAGCAAATAAACAAGGCATAGTCAGATGTCTGTAATATTTCATTCACGCTATTTAGATATATTCTACTGCACTTGCATATATACCTACAACTATGTATTCATGAGTTGTGTCAATCATGTACATAATATTTCACACACAATACTCTGTCTGAAAAAACAAAATCATTAGCTTTGCCGAAGCAGAAGAAGACAATAGATAAATTAGTATCAACTTCAATATATCAAATAAATTCCACGGCCCATTTAACTTAAAATGTTGACTAATGTCCATCGTTATTGCACGGGTATAAAAATGAAATATATTTGCCTATGTTTTGAAGAAATAAAAAAATGCAGAAATGAAAATAAATAAATAAACATTTTTAGTACGAGAACAACGTATCAAACCAAAATTTGGTCCATTCTTGGGGTTTACTGCCCACAAAAGAATACTTGTCATCCATTCCAAGGAATTAGAATTTAGAAAACACCTTGCAAGTTGAACCATCCATCACTTCCTAACTATCATACTACTAGCATTAATAACAAGATATACACAAACATGGGCACCGAGTACCTCTTTCAATATTATTTTTATTCAAAAGTGCAATTAATGCTGCAGCTACTACTATTTATTAAGGTGTCATCGACCTCCTACTACCACTGACCGATTATACTGCTGACAGGAATTTGCGCATTATTATTATTATTATTATTTGCCTCTCATACGAGGGAGGGAGGGAGGGTGGGGAAGGAACCAAAATGAAAGGAGAAAGAAAGTGAGATTAATTAATCAAAATGATTGACTTAGTACAGCGGTAGTGACCGACTTGTAGTAGTAGTACTAGTAGTTTCAAAATTATTTAATCGATGATAATCAATTATTCCATAATCATAATACTAATGATAGCTTTGCATGTGCCAATACCATCGCTCAAAGCTTAATCGACACCTAGCTAGATAGTGCTGTAGGAAAGAAAAGAGGAAAAAAAATAAAAGACATGAAGAGAGCATACATACGTACCAGTTATAATGGTTGTAATGGAAGACAGATTCGGACATGTCTCTGTAACTTCCTCTGCTGATGTCGTAATCTTGCAGTATATCAATGATTCCGAAGTAAATAATTATTTCATACGCGTCGCCATTTCGGATTGGGTTCATGTTACCAAATCCACCATATTGATCAAAGTCGCTCCTCCTCGCCAGCCTCTCGACCCTGGCCGGCATGTTTGCCCCTAGCCTAATCAACGGTTTCCTGCTCATCGAATAGAAGAAACATGTCAACAAATCATATCAATCGAGTAGTAGCCTAGAAGGTCAGGTTTTGAATGAATCGTCTGAGGGGTCGGTGTCAGACTGTCGGTCAACATTTTACTTCAAATCGTAAACAGTGTTAACATTTTACTTCAACCAGTTATAATGGTTGTAATGGAAGACAGATCCGGACATATCCGCTTGCTCCGGCCAAACTCAGTAGGTTTTTATCGCTTCCAACATTTTAATTACTCGTTTTCAGGTCTCCCTCAATTCAATTATTAATTAAAAAAAACATGTTAGTTCAATTAATTGACCCGAGGCTTCTGTTTTTATTTGCAACAGCGAATTGCAAGTCCGACCTCTGCAGGCAGAGGCGGTGATAATAAATGGAGCGCTGGAGGGTGTTTAATTAGCAGCTCATTCAATCCAACAACTTGTGCGTTTGTACGTGTGTATTATAATTATATACGATCTTTGTATTCAATTTCTGCGTCAGCTAGCTACCTATTAGCATCATCTAGAGCTATATATCGACTAGCTAGCAGCATCTAGCTACTAAGTCAATAACTCTTTGCCAAAAGTTTGAGCATGAAATCAACGCCGACTGAGTTCACTAACATCAAATCACAGAGAGGGAATCAGAGAACTCAACGACAAACCATTCAGATTGAGCAAATCTTAATAAAACTCAAGCGATAAACAGAAACAGGGCGAGTGGTCTAAATTTCACGACAGCCATCACAACCAATAGCTAGGTGGATAAAGTAATCAAATCAAATGTTAGGGTTTTCAGAAACTTATACCAAACGAAATTAACACAAATCGGAGCAGATGAAGATCGGAGAAGATGTGCTAGAGGTCGAGGACAGCTCGCCGGTGACTGGCTAGGCTCGCGGTGGCCGACTGGTGGCACAACCTGCGATGAGCGCCACTGCACGCGGCTGCTGTGGCTGCTGCTGCGACTACTGTTTGCTACGGTTGCTGGCTGCATCGCCGATGGTGGCTGGTTGTGGCCGGCGGTCGACTGGAGTGGAGGAGCAGGGAGGAGGTGAGGCTGGGTTGGAGCTCAAACGCAGGGAGCAGCATGCACGGGAAAGAGAAAGAGAAGAGAAGGGAAGAAGAGAGAAAAGGAAAAGGAAGAGAGAATCGGGGGGAACCGGCCGGGATTTTTTTTTTTTTTATAAATACACCTATATAAATAAATACTAAAGATGTAAAAATATTATTGGAAAATTATATCTACAATTTATTTAAAGAAAACTCATTTTTGAATAAATGTGAAAAATAATTAATAATGAGAAATAAAATATAAATATGAATGAGATTAATATTAATCATAATTACCAATAATTAGTAATAATATTTTTTAATATTAACAAATAATAATAATATTCAAAAATAATTATTCTTAGTAATAATAAAGACAAATATTATTTAACTCCATGTTAGATAGAATCAAATAGGGGTATTTTAATATATTGTCCTACTAGATAGTATCAAATGGGGGAAAAAATTCATTGCCCTATTTTATAAGAATAAATGGAGGGATTTTATTATTGCACTATTTATTATAATCAAATAGGAGAATTTTTATTTATTGCCCTATTAGATTGGATTAAATAGGGTATATTTTATATTGCCCCATTTGTTAGAATCAATTAGGAAAAATTTAAATTGCCCTATTTGCTTATTTATAATAGGGCAATTTTATAAATACCCTATTTAATATTCTAAAATTGCCCTATTTGACTATATTTCTTGTAGTGAGACATGGTGTATGTAAATGTTCTTGTTTGTTTATTTTGTTTTATTTTAGAGGTTCATTCCATCAGAATTTGGCCAAGATCCGGACAAGGTTCGCGTATCTAACATGGACAGTGGATTCTACTCAAACAAGGCAGAAATCAGGCGCCTTATTGAATCACAAGGCATTCCGTACACTTACATCTCCTGCAACTTTTTCATGCGCTATCTGCTACCTTCGCTGGTTCAACCACGCCTGAAAGCCCCTCCCAGGGACAAAGTCATTATATTCGGAGACGGAGATGTCAGAGGTTTGGAATCATTACCTCATGCTGTTAGTAGCTCTCTGATATGGATGCATTATCATATGCATTTATCTTTATTTTGGATGACCCTGGAATTTCGGTATCAGCTCATTTTTAACCTCTCACGTGCTGCCTCCCCCCTTGCTTTTTGTGGTGAATGCGCGCAGGGGTGTTTGTCAATGAAATTGACGTGGCTGCATTTACCGTCTGTGCAATGGATGATCCGCGTACCCTGAATAAGACGGTCCATTTGAGGCCTCGAGGATGTGTGTTTTCCATGAATGAGTTGGTCGATATTTGGGAGAGTAAGATTCAGCGGAAGCTTGAGAGGGTATATGTGTCTGAAGAAGAGGTTCTTCGGAGAATTGAAGGTGGGTGAATGAATGACTGGTTGAGCTTATTTGAATGGGAAAAAGCTTGTTCTATATCTAATAGGGAGGCATAGTAGCGTGGATTTTTTGCTGGTTATAATGATGAACTACTTGACGTCGTCGGTTTGATTGCAGAAACACCATACCCAGAGAAGATGGAGTTGGTATTCATATACTCTGCGTTTGTGAAGGGGAATCAAACATATTTTGATGTAGAGGCATCCGGTGGGGTAGAAGGGACCGACTTGTTTCCTCACTTGAAATATACCACCATAAGCGAATTTTTTGACCGCATTTTATGTGAGTAATAAAATTTAAATTACATTTTTTTTAGTCCCTTGTTGTTCAATTCGCTTGCATTTCGTAGATGCTTCTGTGATTATTGCATAAAAAAAGACATTTGATGACGCAAAAAACGAGCTTGTTCGAGATTAGCTCGTTCTGTTTTGTCTTTAGGCCGACTCCATCTCGCAGCCTGCGTTTGTGAGGTGTGATAGAGTTGAATCTGAGGCTTGTGTGTGTTCACATCTCGTCTCGCTTTAAGGCATGCTTGTGCGGGAAAAAATGGGCCGCCGGACACGTAAATAAGCCAACATCCCTTGTGTTCTAATGGGGCCTGCCTGCGACCATTATAGAAAATGTGTTTTTCTTGGGTCAAAAGCAACGTTTTCTTGTGGATATGGTTCATATGAATAATCGAACCGGAGAAGATTGGTTGGCATATTTCACCACCACCACCCACAATGGTGCTCTTAGGCCTTGTCTCTTTTTTGTTTCCCTTTTCTTTTTCAGAAAATGTAGCAGTTCCTTTTTTGGGCTTAATTATCATTTATTGGTACGAGGAAAATGGATACGGGAGAATGAATGATGTTTTTTGGGGAGGGGGAGGGATTTCCTCCTTTCTTGTTTAGTATTTAAGGATAAAAGTTAAAAAGGAATCTTTTTCTCATCGCTGGTATGAGATGAATAACATATACTAAGATAATATTTTAATATTGTGTTAATTATATTAATCATCCTTTTATATTTACTTTTAATTTGTAACCGTGTATTGTAGTATATATTTAATATACTTAATTTATTTCAATTGCATAAAAGAATCAATAATAATGAAAATTATGTATTCGATATGAATAATTATTTATTGCTTGACACATACATCAAAATTTAATTTTAAATATTTTTAATTTAATGTCTATAAATCAAAATAACATATTATAATAAGTAAGAAAAAATCTATCAAAGAGACCAAATAAAATGTATAGCAACAATATCCAAAGCACAACATTTAAAATAAAATTCACTTATTAAATATCCAATAACTAATATGACAAGAATTATCCATCAACATATAATAAAACTCTAAAAATTTGTCTAGAAGTATTTTTGCAACCAAAAATTTATCTAATAGCATCCTAAAATAATCATATTTTTCATCTTTATCCTTAAAGCGACGAAAATTAAATGCATCTTCTTGAATCATTCTCTTAAGCAATTTTATTACTTCCATTTTGATTATGTTATGGTCCGCTAATAATTCTTCAGATAACGCGTCTTTATAAGGCCCCTAATTTCTATCCATCATACCAATCAACTCCTTCAATTGCTCCCTGTTATTGGTAGATGTTCGCTTAATAGCTTATGTCTTTACCTCTTTGGAGCTAATATGACTTTGCCAATGGTGTTTGTTCTAGTGCTACAACCACGATTTTGAGTATTTCATGCAACTCTCTAACCATATTAAGGCTTTTGGTTACTTAAAGACGAAGGATTTTTTTATATAATCCAACATTATTTATAATGAAATAAATACTAGTAGTTACAAAAATAATACTTCATTAACAATAATCAACTCCCCCTCGATTACAAATTGTAGCGCAATACTAGAGAATATTATTTCACTTGAGTTCCGGAGGCAATATCCCTTCCAACTACTAGATAAATCATCAAATTGTATTTCTCTAACTTCCTTAAAATCAAGAGTCTTAAATAAACTTTGATTTTCTCTCAACTAGAAAATATTTACAATCATGCTGTGTTTCATTTGCAAATAAGAATGTGTAGGTGTTTGGATATTATGATAAAAAGGATCTCACTTATAGACAACAAATATATAAAGTGAGATTCCTATATTCCTAGAGTAAAAGAGATTAAAATTATATATGCAAATCTATGAAATTGAAAAACAATTGAGAACTAAAGTATGACTTGATTTATTTGCAAATCGAAAGCTCAGTGTTCTTTTTGATTTGCTATGGATAAACAAATTATTGCACCTCTATCACAGTTGTCTTTCACCCATGAGGCGCTTTAAATAAAATCTACTTAGTTATAATGAATTTTGTCCAATTTATTTGTAATTACATAATTTTTAAAGTTGAAGATACTTCGTGACATGAAAATCTTCAATAAAAGGTTGAAATAAAATTTTCAAATCAAAATTATTAAAAAATATTACAATTTTGAATGTGTTCTTTAACTATGCAACGAAAGATAATTTAAAATAGACTAAAAAAACAAGGGCGTGTAGTTAAATAATCTTTAGTTTTTAAAAGATAGTAATATGAATATAAAATCATGTATCACATATTTTTTTAAAGATTTTTTTTATTGTGATAATGATTACTCTATTTATTTTATAATATATGATGCATTAATTAGTTTTATCATGCATATTAAAAAGTGTTAAAATTTATAACAAAAAAAACATCTATTATTCTTAATATACCCTTATATATATATATATAGATTTAGGCTCTTGTACAAACCATTACTTAAAATACAAATGTAGGAATCTTTAATTACCATTAGATCTAGAAGATTGAAGGGTCAAGATTAAAATAAATTCAAGTTAGTTATTTACTAAATCTTGACCATTGATCAAATACTAATCTAATGGTTATGATTGGTTCCTACAAATGTATTTTAAAAATAGTGTGTATGGGACCTTCACCCTATATATATATATTGATACTTTTAGTAAACAACCTTACATTGTGAACGAAAACGAAGGGTAGAATGCAAAATAGATCATTTAATTTTTGATACTTGGCATGAAAGGTCTAATATTGTGAAACAAAATTGAAAACAAGGTACGTGCCTCTTATATCATAAAGCAAAGGAAGTAGAGTTATAAAATATATGGTGAATTCAATTATATATATTCTATCAAAGAGTGAAAATATGGAAGCTTGGGTCTATAAAAATTAGAAATGCATTTAAGGCATTAGTTTCAAATGATATGAATTACTTTTTGTAAATTTTCAAAACCACTCCTACATTTTATCAAAGTTATTATAATGTAATTTTAAACAAATAAGTTAATAATAAAATACATATCTAAAAATATTATTATACACTCCTGCATATCAAATTCACATTATATTAATTTATCAAATAGGTCATTGATAGAGTCTAATAGAGAATTGAAAATGAGTTAGCATGGACACCGATCATTATTGTAGGTAATAGTAAATTCAAAGAAAAGCTAAAAAAGGAGTAAGGAGATAGATAAATTTTATGAAAAAGTGAATTATAATAGAATTTCTTATTATTTGTAGATTATATAATAGATAGATGATAGCCTATTTAGAGATCGTTTGCGTGAGCATTTTGGCCTTCAACAACTATTTTTAACCACAATTTTTTTATAAAAAAAAATTACAAATTTTAGTATGTTTGGTTTTTCAAATGAAATAAAAGAAAAAGGTATTGACTAGAATAGTCAACAGTTACAACTCATCTAAATAATACTTAAATTTATTTATATATTCTCATCCTCATGTCATCTTTTGAAAAGAAAAGCCAAACAAAGTTTAAAGTTAATTAATCTTTTATTCTTGAAGATAGGTGTACAAATTTAGAGTCATGTATCGCATATTTTCTTTTAATAATATTTTTTTCAATTTTAATAATGATTAAAATTATTGAGCATTTGATGAATTTACTTAAAATTATTTTCTATCAAAGAGTATGGAAGTTTGGGCCTAAAATAATTATTAAAAAGTAATACAACTATATAGAGTTTAATATAGTATTGAAAAATGAGTTGTTGGTAGACCTCAATCATCCTTGAAGATATTAAATTAAAAGAAAAAATAAAAGAAGAAGAACAACAACAACAAAGGACAAATAGTTAATAAAAAAGGTAAATTATACTAATATTTTTTACTATTGATAAATTATATAGGAGGCGGATAATCCATATGAATTATTTAAATATTATTATCATAGGATTTTTTATAAAGAGAAATGAAACAAAATGAGTTAAATAATCTTTTATCTTTGAAGATAGTAATATAAATTTTAACTCATATATATATTGTGTGTGTGTATTTTCATTTTGATAATGACTCAAATTATAGAATATAAGTCCAATTTATGAAAATTATTATCTATCAATGTCTGCGAAAGTTTGGATTTAAAAAATAATAAGTAGGAACAGTACTGTATAGAATCTAATGAAATATTAAGAAATAAGTTTGTGGTGGATCTTAATCATCATTAAAAAAATATTAATTAAAATAAATAAGAAAATTAAATACTAACAAATTTCCTTACTATTATTAACATATCGAATCATAGCAACATAATTGTTTCCATCTAAAGGAGCGGCATGTCTTATTTCATGTCCAGGGTGGTCATTTTTTTTTTCCTGGGGTAGAGGGTGGGGTTGTAAAAGAAAAGCTTGTTATTAAAGTTAAGGAGTTTTTACGGGACGTGGCTTACTGAAACCCTCTGTATCAGATTTAACAAAACCACCGACGAAGTGAGTTCCAATCATAAGATGTATCTTAAAATGTAGTCGGGAGTGCACAATCACCGATGCAATTAGGATATTTATCAAAAAAGAAAATTACTGTTATAGATAAGATAACCACGGCTTACATTTTTCTTACTAAACTAAAGATACCAACCTAACCAGGGCAGGCGTAAAAAAAAACTATAATAAATAAATAAATATCTAGCGTCATTATTCACAGCTACAGGGAAACTATCACTATCAGGTCCGTCGCGGCCTCTTATACACGCGTCATTCATTCAAGTAGTATTTATATCATAAACCATCTACTCGTTTCCATGCCTCCAGAGTGAACGCTTCGCTCCCCGCTCGAATCGGAGATTCCAATTTCTAGAGAGGAAGCCAGGGTGGAAAATGGCGCCGGCACATAGCAAGAGTTTGGTCATCGGAGGAACGGGATACATCGGGAAATTCATCGTGGAAGCAAGTGCTAAGTCTGGTCGTCCGACATATGTGCTCATACGCGAATCGACTCTTAATCATCCCGCGAAGGCCAAGATCATTGAGAATTTCAAGGGCCTCGGTGTCACTCTACTCTACGTATGTATTTGAACTGTGGGTGATCGAAATTTACTGGATATGTCTTTGTTTATTTGATATGTGCTCTGTTCTACTTCCCGTGTTTGTGGTGAATCATCTTATGATTGCTTGGTATGAGATTCTGGAGGTTGTTCACTGTTTCTTGGTGTCCGTGTGTATATATATAAAAAGGGCGATTTGTTTGATCACGGGAGTCTGGTGAAGGCGATAAAGGAAGTGTCCGTAGTTGTGTCGGCAGTCGGATCAGCACTGATAAGCGATCAAGACAAGATAATTGAAGCCATTAAGGAAGCCGGTAATGTTGAGGTATAAGTAGATAAACAAATGAATATTGTCTAACTTCATACATATGATTTAGCTTGATTCAAGGGTTTTAAGTTACGTATATGAATCCCTGGTCGTTTATCGTGTTAATTTGTAATATTAGAGGTTCCTTCCGTCGGAGTTTGGGAACGACGTAGACAGACAGCATGCTGTTGAGCCAGCAAAAACGGCATACGGAGTCAGCAGGGAAAAAATCCGTAGGAAAATTGAGGCCGAAAAGATCCCTCACACCTACATCTCCTCCAACTGTTTTGATGGCTATTTCCTCCCTAACTTGTCTCAGTCTGGAGCTACTTCTCCTCCCAGAGACAAAGTCACCATTCTTGGGGACGGCAACCCTAAAGGTGTATATACCTACCTGACATTTCTAATTTGTCCATGTATACATACAGTGTTTTGTTGTGCGCTATTTACTCGTTGTTTGGTACTAATGGAATAAACTGATTACAACTTGTAGCCTCTTTTTTTTCAGCTGAAACTACTCTCTCCCTCCCCCCCCCCCTTAAGTAGCTCCATATGAGAGGTAAATTTCTTCCTGTTTGCAGCGGTTTTCAATAAGGAAGAAGACATCGCAGAATACACAGTACGAGCTATGGATGATCCAAGGACTTTGAACAAAACTCTTTATATCAGACCTCCTGGAAACATTTACTCCTTCAACGACCTCGTTTCGTTGTGGGAGAGAAAGATCGGGAAGACTCTTGAGCGACTATATATCCCGGAAGAACAGGTTTTGGAGAAAATCAAAGGTACGTAGTCTGTCGGAATGCTTAATTGCTAGCTAGCTAGCTAGCTAATGCATGCATGCATGATCTCCTAGATTATTCATCGTCTTAATTGGTTTTTTGTCTGTTGATGCAGAATCATCAGCCCCTACCAATGTGTACTTGGCCCTTGGGTACTCTGTTTTCGTGAAAGGAGACCAGACCAACTTTGAGATTGAGCCTTCCTTTGGAGTCGAGGCTAGTGAGATCTATCCTGATGTGAAGTACACCTCTGTGGATGAGTACCTCAATCAGTTTGTGTAAAATTAGGAAAGGAAGGCGTTTTCAAGTTTGCTTGATGCTCGCTTTGACCTACTTGCATCATGCACAAAACCTTGCACCGTGTAGTATATCGCTAACTAGTTGAGCTATGTAATGTCTTTGAAGCCAATTTTCAGGGCCGGCACTAACGTTCAGCTTCCTGGGCGAAATAAATAATTGAGGTCCTATGTATTACGCGCTACTAATGGTATCCTTAGATAATGTAAAAGATCTGTCGTGCCAAAATATGTTGGTTTTTTTTTTTTGGCCTTTTTGATAAGCAATACAATTTTATTAATAAAGGAGAATAGTTACCCCTACCTTCTGAGAAAGGTAAGAGTAAGTCATGCCATCATTTGCTAACCACACCTCAAACACCATGACATATACAAACACCTTCAGAGCAACACATCCCATAGTATATACCCCAGTTGCATAGACGTTAACCCCAGCAAAAAAAAAAAGGAACAGAAGGCAGACCTATATCCATTCCCAACCTCCATAACAAAGGCTATTCAAAGCATCACCCTACCTTGGAACAAGACAACACACCAACTGCAGAAGCATTTCCTCAACCGATTCCAACAACTAGATACGTGACCATACATGTAAAGCAGCATCCCCCATGAAATAAATCCATCTGAAGAAACTTACCGTCAAGATCTAAGTAAAAAGCAGAACCATACCACCCTTCACGCCAATTACAAATGCTACCTTTTCATCGCCCACTTCCCTATGAGAAGAGCACAAGCCATCTGCAGCTACACTTCTGCTACCAATTCCAGAAATTGTCAGCCAAACGTATATCTTAATACATTGTAGGATAATATTCAGTCATACATTTGGTGCCTATCTCCACTGTATGGGATAAAACAATTCTTACATTCTCTTTAGTTACTGATTTAATAGTGAAATCCCCTCTCTAATCATAGCTCCAACATAAAGCACCTTTCAGATCATGCCCTAAATATGTTGATGTTGTCTGCTAATTTCTTCTTTAAATTGAAGCTATTGGTCAAGTTTCATGCATGGGAGATGTATTTGAGGGCATTTAGGGGTTGCTTAGACTTTTTACCTTCTGGCAATGGATTATTTTTACATGAGTGAAATATGTAGAGTGTGTTGTCTGCCAATATATTAAACATGAAGGGTACTTCATATTCTTCCTCCAATGATTACTTAGATGTGGCTATCGGCTTGTTCTTGGTTTTGGTTATTGTGGGTCATTTTATTTTGCAAGTCGATTGTAGATTGAGTTGGGTCATAACAATTTGAGTAATTTTATTATTTAGGCTTGGATTTGGGTCGTATCAAGTTCATTTTTTGAATTGGGTTTGGGTCATTTTGGGTTAGCTTGACGAGTCAAGCCAGGTTTAGGGCTAGCTAACTCATATTCTAGTTATTTTAGGTTTAGGTAGTTTTAGGTTAATTTGGAGGGTCAGATTTGGGGTGAGCTAATCCTAGATCAAATTATTTTAGGTTAAAATTAAACTAAGTTAATTTAACGACATGAGAAAAATTTAGGCCAAGTTAATATAATTCAAGTTATTTCAAAATTGAGTCAATTTGGGTCAAATGTGTTAGTTGTTAATTGTTGTGTTACTATGATCCTTTGATTTCATTTTATTTATGAAAAGAGTGGTGAGTATGGATATCTAGGATAAAACTAAGAAACTAGAAGTAAAATTTATAGATTATATATTTTCACTAGCTGTAAATGAATAATAGAGAATGTATATAATTTTTTTTCATATTATCATTGAGTTAACATAAAATTTAGTCTTGTTAGGCCAAGTTGACATCAGATCGGGTAGCTACTAGGTCAAGTTGTTATTGGACTAATTTACTATTAGGTCAAGTTGATATCCAGTTAATGTTGAATTAGCTTGTAATCATATTGGGTTCAAATTGGGTTGGATTTTGGGCGGGTCACTTATTGTTGGGTCAATATTTGGTCAAATGAGGTGAATGGATTTATTAAATTTTTAATGGGGCAATTTTTGGCTAAAACAAATTGGGTTGAAAGAATTGGGTCAGCTTTTACTGGTTCTAATTACATATTTCCAGAACACATATGGAGGAGATTAAGGGATTTTATCAAAGGATTGTTCTATGAGACAGGTATGACTATTTGTTGTGGTGGTAGATCGTCTCACCAAATATGCCCATTTTCTACTACAAAGTTCTTATGGTGGCTGAATTGTCATATGAAAGAGGTTTTTCACTTGCATGGTGGATTGATATGCTCCATATTGTAATATTATGTTAAGGTGTTTATGTGTGGGTTCTAATGGGAGCTATATGAGCCCCTAAGGTGCCTCTCTTAAGCATGATTTGACCAACCATGCTTCGTTAAATGCAGGGGACGAAGCCAAGGCTTCTGCATGATGTCCCAGGACACCACAGAGCCCTTGTGGTAAGGTAGTAAATGTATTTATTTTTTAGGCATTAAATATATATTATATATGTAGGACACCATATCAATAGTTTAAGATGGATGAACAGTTGGGCTACTCAAGTCCCCATATTTTGACTATAAGGTCCTGGGATCGAATCCCTTATTCAACTGCTCCTTAAAGTATTTTTGTAAAATCAAAATGATGTTGTTTTGGGTAGCAAAACTTAACTCCTATTCAGAGCCGGAAGATGAGAGTATGAAGAGGGCAGTGGATAAGAAGTGCGAAGCAGTGAGCTTGAAATTGGAGATTGGGTATATATGAACCTTGAACCTTATTGCCATAAATCCTTGGCTAAGGGCCTCAATGAGAAGAACTATCTCCTCGATATTTCAAACCCTATCAAATAGCCAACAAGATGAAAGCTGCGGCTTCAAGATTGGACCTGCCCGAGTCTACAGGCACTCACCCGATATTTTCTCATATCAATGCTGAAACTGTCAATGAATTGGCATAAGTCTGCGCATACTTTTCCAACTTGCCTCACATATAATGTGGCACATAGGCTCGAACCTGCAGAGACACAAGAGAAGCACTAGCAACTCCAACAGAGATCTATAAGTGCTAACCAAGTGCCAAGAACTACTAACCTGGGGTCCACCTAGAGAGAATTTGAATTGATCAAGCTCCGGTGTGCTGCTTTGCACCTTGGAAATAAGGTGAAAGTCCTTGGAGACGATCTGGAAATGAGGAAATGGGGGAAAAGCTTCCACAAGTTGACAAAACCTCTGCTTTGTTGTGCTTGGTTATTTATTTTTTATTATCTGTTGTGCTTATTGTATTATTGTTATGGTTACTACTATATTTGCCCCGATAATGCAGAATTCATAAATTAGGATATAGTGTTTATGGATCTAGGGAATCTACGTCACTTACAGGCATCCTTAAAAATATTTAAGACAAAAGAAGAGTAGATATCTAAGACAAAATATCAGACAACATAGTAGAGCCATAGTTGGTTAGTTTGTTTGCAGCCGTGTTACTTTCCCTGAAAACGTTATCTGTTCTGGCCTTAGCGAACCCGTGTAAAAGATCCTTGAAGTCCCAAAACAGTTCCATAGTATGGATGAGAAGACAGACAGGAGTGAAGTGATGTAATCACCGAGAGCGCATCACCTCTCTGAGAGCCCAGATCTCAGATAGAAGGCTATTCGTGGGTCCTATATTTCCACCAAACCTCTAAAGAATCTCTATGTAGTCCACCACTACCAACAATCCTCCTCTTATTAGGGGCCAAATAGTTTGTGTTCAATTTATCCCATTCCGTGTCAGGTAGCTTCCAACCTATCGGCTTTGTAGCCTTTGCCTTCCATTTTCTACTCCTGTTGTTTGAAAGAAATTATCATTCGAACGTTCATCTTGAGATTTGGGAAAGAAAATTATGGGTTATCTTCAGAATTAAAGGTAATATTATTCCTACAATACCGTATCGCAGAAAATGCTAGTGTGAAACGCAATACCAATGGATTTTCCATATTCTTGTATTGGTGTCGGTACAATTTTCTTGAATCCAAGTCAAAAAAGTCGTTCGTGAGAGCAAATCTAGGCATCACATTTGTCTTCCATGCTTCCCACGCTTCTTGGATGAGTTGCATTCACGAAACCTATGTGTGTATTGCTATGGGTCTATCGATCTGCAAGATGGATATTGGGTACTTTGTGTTATGAGAAGTATTTGTCGTTTGCTGGACACCCGAGTGTTGCGCTAATTAGAATAAAACGACGAGTCGTAGGGAGTTTTTAGTGTTGTTGAAACCTATATTATAATTTTGACTAAATTAAATCTTTAATTCATGTATTTGGTAAAAAAAAGTAAAAGAAAATAAAATTTGCATTATCAATAAATATTACCAGATATTTATATATAAACAACTAATCTTATTTACTAATTAAATTAGCTAATACAATCTATTATCAGATAATTACTAATATTAACCGTCATCACCTAATTTTTAAACCGGACCATAGTTGGAGTTACAGATAGGAGTTGAGATAAGCCTACGAATGGATGAGCAGTGAACTGTTGTCTCCGGTAACGTCTCGAAAATGGTTTTTTTTTCTTGAAATTTTTTATTTAATTAATTTTTTATTAAAAATTTATTAATAATTAAAATTCACTAATATAAAAAATAATTTTAATTTTTTTTATTTTTTTCCTTAATTTTAGTAGATTTAATCCATTTTAAATATATATATATATATATATATATATATATATTTTATATTTTGTACCATCAACGTTTTTTAAATTTTAAAAAAAAAATAACATTTCTACCTTTTTTTATTTTTATTTTTTTCCATCCCGTGCAATGCTGGTTATATCATTCCTTTCGCTGATACCTCCGCTCTATTTAAAGGAGTGACGTGTATAGCATTGGCAGAAATCAATAGACAGTCCAGTGCCT
Source organism: Tamarix austromongolica (assembly GCA_039764185.1). Classification (NCBI taxonomy): domain Eukaryota; kingdom Viridiplantae; phylum Streptophyta; class Magnoliopsida; order Caryophyllales; family Tamaricaceae; genus Tamarix; species Tamarix austromongolica. The sequence continues at coordinate 44,400,233 of CM077812.1, read as the reverse complement.
CGAACCTATAAGCTTGTAATTCATCTCTCAATTTTTTCGCGTCGTACTTTACATGTTCCGAACTTACCAGTAGAGCCGACCATCTAGTGGCATTGTAGAGACGGGTAGAGGATACAAAAACAATAAGATTGTTCGCAGAGACGTGCTCATCAAATAATGGAAACTGATTCTGTCTGTCCACTTAAAAATAAACACAATCAAGACACAAGTAATCTCAGCTAATGTTTCCGGCCCAATACACTGCAAAAAATTATTTTGAGCTTCAATATCTAAAACAAATAAATTTCTTCAACTACAGGCTAGGCGGTATACTTCAACTTCAAACACAATCGTTCCATTCCCACAGTACGGTATATAGTTATATACTTCAATATGGAATCACGAGAGGTATTCCATTTTAATAGAGACCTTCACCATGATCGCTTTTGCTCCGGTCTCTCATATAATGTTCAGGAGCAGTCTCTCTCCCACGAATTCGAGAGAGAAAATAGGCTGCTTACATAAAATCAATCGCCTTGAGAACTGCTGGCAGAAGGTTTCTTCCTGCCATATTTCTGCAAAACATCATTTGGCATGCAACCAACATGTCCTTTTGTCAGAAATGCCAATGAAACTTCACTTGATAAACATAAAAATAAAAATAAGTATCCGATGGATTCAGAAATGGAAGAAGCTCACCTGCTTGCCAAGGTTGAAGGGTACATATCTATACTTGATCATGTGAGCAATTTGTCGCTTCATTGTGAGGAACAATAGTACGATCCAGTAGCAAAGCAAAATGGGCCAAAAGACGGGTACATCAAATGCGGAGAAGAAGGTGCACACAAATGCAACGCAGAACGCCTTCGTGATTGAGTGCCTGAAGTTCAAGGTCAGAAAGACACAAATATTATCCCAGTCAATCAGATAACGAAGCCAAATGTATAAGCCACCAACAAACTAATCAACAGGATTATCACCATAGAGATGAATAGGAGCAGAATGTGCAATACAAAATTGCTCTGCAGGGAAATAGCAAAACCAAAGGATCAGCTATCACGTATTACACAAAATTGCATGAAACATATTTTTCTACCAAAATCTCCAGATTGACAAATAGGGCTGTTCACGGTTCAAATATCCGGTTGCCAGATATCCGAATAAAATTTTAAATATAAAAAACCACCAAATCACAAATATATTTACTATTATCCGATCTACCGAACAAATATCCGATCCATTCAATTAATATCCGACTTGTTCAACACATATCCGATGTTAAAACTAAAATCAAAGCTGCTACATCACAAGATTTAATTAGATTCTATCAGATCTAAAAAGGGATTATATTAAAAATATAATTTCAACTAAATTAAATTTTGGCCCAAATACTAAATCAAGTAAGTAAAAATTATACACACACACACACACATAAATCTTAATTTATTTATATATGATTATATATAAAATATAAAATTATAAAAAAATGTATAAATATTTTTCTTTGGATCGGATATCTAGTTTGTTTGACTTTTCGTTAACCGGATCGGATATTTGATTAGAAAAAAAAAAAATCAGATCGGTTATTAATCGTTTCGGATCGGATAAGCAGATATCGGATAACATGAACAGCCCTATTGACAGGTATAATATATTACTCGAAAGTGAGCATGACATCAGATTCCCCACTTCATCTCGTTGAGCATGCTTAGACACAAGAATGAAAGGGGTCGTGTCTCTCATCTACTACACAAACAGGACCAGATATTTAAGCTCAACAAACAGACAAAAAAATCAATAATAATGGATGCTCAACCCAGAAAACAAAATTAACAGCAAGTACATTCAGTAGTTTTAATTTCCGAGAATAAAGCATGCTTTACAGAGGACACTTGACACTCTCCAATTGTCGAGGATAAGATCAAACTTCAAAGTCCAAAGACAGATAAGGTAAAGCAACATCAATGGCACTCTAGAGCACCACTCCCTCAATCAACCAGCAAGCCTAATGAAAGAACTTTTGAAGTAAAAGACGGAAGCACATTCAACGCTTGAGTTTCTATCTATACATCCACTCAGTCAATCAGCTGCCCACAAGTGTAAGCAGAGAAAAACATGGTAGAGGAAATCGATTATAATCAGCAGATGCAGTACTTAGTAACCTCACACAGACCCACACGGTCAGGTAAAAAGGGGAAAAGTAGTAGATTTCTGGCTAATTTACCAAGACTTGATGGCCCAACCAAAGTCGGCTAACTCTATTTGAAATCACTAGCAACTGCAGCTTCATAGGAGGACTATTTAGGTCTTCACCTTCAAACAAAACTTGCAAACAGCTCCATTCTTACCTAAACAAGCTTGTGATGAAAATAACCCCCTCCCCCCACTCTCTTTGGCACACACTAGTTTTCTTCTTCATGTCAATATGGGAAATTACAGATGTAAATGCTGTCACGAATTTCAAACCATCAAAGTCCTCTGACACTTCAACCAAGCAGCTAGCCCAGTCAATCTTTTACCAAAGTTCAACAGATAATTGATTAATTTCACCAGTAACAGAAATGGAATTGCAAATAACATGGATGTACTGTACACAAGATGAGATATGACAACATGGTGAGCCATTTAAAAAAGGGAGGAGGGAGGGAATAAATAAAAAAAGGATAAAGAAAATCAAATTAGATTAACAGGGCAAGAGCACCATCCCATAATCAGCATACTAAATAGACAAAGCTCTGTTTCAAATCAAATCACCATAACTTCTACAATCTGTCATATTATGCAGAAAAGTAGTTTATAACTGTTCCAGCCAATTCTCATCTCATGTTCATTTTCATTAAACCCAGGAATGGAGTAACTAATTATATGCATATTTCACTATTTTGACAAAATATTAAATTGGCTAAGTAGGAAAGTCCACAAATATGTTCATAAACGACAGTTTCACAACAGAAATAGGACCGTCATAATTCACAATCAGCTGGTCATTGAAAGAGTCTAATTTTCAGCTTAAATAGCACCAATACCGCTACAATGTCAGAGATATCGCACCCACGAACCAGAAACCAGACACTCAAAAATCTTGAAACAAAATATCGGAAAAAGTTAAAAAAAATTAAAAATTTAAAAAAATATATATCTGAAAATAGATGCATCAATTACCAGAACTTGAACTCAGGCAGACGACGAATGAAAGGCTTGAATTCATCAGAACCTTTGGTCGGCAACACGAGACCATCAGATGCCTCAAGTTCGGGATCAGCCAACGGCGACAGGAACGCAATTAGTAAATTCAAGATGTAGATCCCAAGAGCATATGTAACGACATAAAATCCTTGAACGTAAAAAACCCTAAGAGCATAGATCACCGCAATAACTAGGGTTCCAATCCACCTCGGAACTGCATGTGGGGTGGTCTTATCTAAATAGTATTGATAAATCCTAGCTGCATTTTCTAGCTTCTTGGTCAGCGGCGAGTCCATGGACAACATACCGTCGCTATTTCCTCCGCCGACTTCCATGGTTCTACTTTAGTCCAGTGTACAGTAGATCTGTCAATGCAATGAAACACGACGATTAGTAAATTGAAAACAAAAGGGTGTATCCCGCTTAAAACAAAATCGAATTTAGGGCACAATCGTGGAATAGGGGAGAAAGAAGAGGGGGTTGAGGTATCGATCTAATCGGGCGTTGAAAGGGAAAACGGATAAATGAATTGAGAAGTTGCTTACTCTCTAGACCTACAGCTCGATCTTTGGAGCTAATGAAGAGGTGCGTAGAGAATCTGATGGATGCGAATTTTCGGGCAAATGTGATTCCAACAAAGGGCGGATGCCGTTGAAAAGCAGTTGAACGGAGGAAAATTAACCGGGGAAAGAAGCAAGCAAGCTCCAAATCCTAGAAGTAAATCAAACCAACCATATTTTACCATTTGATTATTATGCTGTAATTTAGACTTTATAAAAAACAATTTGGCTGAAATTTTAAGAATTAAATTTTAATTTACAAATCCTAAATCATATATATATATATAAAATAATTTATAACTTTCAAGTGGTAAATTCTTACTTGTAACTCTAATTCTCTTCCTTCTTCTTATGTTTTATATCTACAATACAAGTTTTTTTTTTCTTCTCATAAATATTATAAAAATAAAAATAAAAATTCATGTTGATTATGTGATTGATTTTATAATTTTGAATTTAGATTTATTGTAAATTTGTAAATTATAGTTTATTTGATTTTCAATTTAAAAATATATATATATATCATTTATAAAATAAGCATGATAATAAATATATATTAAGATTAAAAGTACATAAACCGTAAATTGAACCAAATTATGCCATAAAATTTATGATTTGTTTTGGTTTATTGTATTTAGAAGATAGTTTGGTATGGTTTGAGATTCTTTTTCCAAACTATAAAATTAGAATTTGGTTTGATTTGATGCCAAAAGTGCACAAAACCAAACCTTGTATTCCTCTAAGCAGTGATGTATACTTTAGTTCAATTCCTTGCACCGTAGACTTTGTTATTTCTCCAATTTTGGATAATATATTTTCTATTATAAAACTAATTACTTTAGCATAGTAAAAATCACTTTAGCAATTTTATTTTTATATAAAATAAGTTTTATTTTAGGATTACATGTAAAGTATTGAATATTCATTTCAATTTATCCTCTATTTATCTCTCGATTTTATATTCCTCAAATTTTTATTAAATATTTAAAAATTATTAGGGAATTATTAGTCATTTGACTTTCGTTTTTAATTTATATGCATCAATGTAAAATGACACTTGCTATAAATCAAATGTAGTATTCTTATTAGATTGGACTAGGTCTAGAAGTATTAATGTGTCACCTACATTAGATCTCTATTATTCATCGTTTTTTATGATTTAGAGGATTGTTAAGACCTCAAATTTATTATCATAATATTAAATAATATAATTTGGATTTCATTCATGTTCTTCTTAAAAAAAATATTTTTTATTCTTTTATTTCTTCTTCAAACATCTCTCATTTAATGAAATTCCATTTAAGAATGTTGAATGTTGTTTCAAAGATAAAAATAGCATGGTTTTCTTACATTCGATTTCTTTTATACAATAACATAATGAGTGATAACTAAGACCAACATTTTAAGCTTGCACCTAAATTGATACAGGTATTTAGGTTATGGTCACAATTTCCTAGCTTCTTATTTGGAACATAATAACAATAAGCATTTACCTATTTAACCACATATTTATGATCTCTACAAGCTCATTAAATGTCATTTGATGTGCACCATTAATCAAGATACTATTCAAGCTATATTTGCATATGCCCTTGAAAAATTGGTATGGATTATCGAAAAATGTTGAGTGTTAACATATGAAAATTTTGTGTAAGAATACGATGGATAAAAGCATAACACAAGTATTTATAGTAGTTGAAGAGACCATCAGTGTCTATATACATCTACTACTAGATGATATTTTGTTTTGGATTTATAAGCTTAATTATTGATTATTTAATAAGTAAAAATATTAGTAATCATAGTTGTGTGAATTTTGTTGCACAATCACTATCACATGCCTCTCTCTCCCCTTCCCTCTAACCTACCTCCAAACAAAATTTTGCAAGAATAGATAATCCTTTACCAAAGAAAAATCAAAGGAAAGCCACACAAAAGTAAAAGAAGTACACCATTCATTGTTCTACTAGGAAAATACATGTACTCGCACCTATTCTTTTCTAGCTCACTACATTTCATTACAACATGTATGTGTAGTGGGTATGCACCAATACACACTCATCTTATAATGCCTCATTAAATGAGACCTTAGATGCGTTATGCGTATCAATCTATGTGATTTGTTATGATCTATGTGTGTTTAATGATGGCTTAAAGGTATATATTCGGATGGATTTAAAAAGTATTTGAAAGAGATTTGATTTTAAAGGCTACCTGATGTAATATCCCAAACCCTTTTATTTTAGGATTAAAGAATAAAAGAATAAATTATTGAATAAATTTTAATTATATGTACCATTTTCAATAAAATTATTATTATTATTATTATTATTATGGCAATAAAAATGATACAAGGACATAGTTATTGGGAACTAATTTAATTAACTAACCTAAAATAAATTATAATAATTTCTAAATTAATTAAAATTATTATTATTATTATTATCCCTAAAACTCCTAAAAACCCAAAACACCTTACTACCCCATTTTTCCTTTTTCTTTCCTCTTTTTCTTTCTTTTCTTTTTTTTCTTCCTTTCTATTTTCTTCTTCCCCAATCGGTTGGGCTACACCCAGTGATGGCCGACCCAACTCACACGTACACCCCACCCCCGCTTTTCTCTTTGTCTCCCTCTCTTTGTTCTTCCTTTTCTTTTATGCCATCATCTCTTACCTTCCGCTTGCACCGCACCTACGCGGCACTGTAACTCCATAACTCCCCCTCCCCTCTCTCCCTCCTTCTTTCCTCTTTCGACCATGTAGGGCATGCAACAAGCACGTCCCCTGCATGATCCCCCCTCCCTTGCAAGCTCCCTCTCCCTCACCTGCTCCCCTAGCCCCTGCCATTGTCCCCCCTGCATAGCAGTACTAACCTGCACGCCGACCGACAGCCACCAATCCCCTTGTCCTCTTCCCTTCCTTGTCCACTTCCTCCCTCCCCTACGCATATAAAATCCCCCCCCCCACTCTCTTCTTCCCTCTCCGTTTTCTGCTCGATTTCCCCTACCTCCCTTACTCCCATCGCCCATTCAACCATCATCGTCGTCGCCACCAGGCCACATTGTTGTCTCCACTCCCTTCCATCCTCTTCCCTACATCACCCTAAATCCACTAAGCCCCTTCCCTTCCCTTCCCTTCCTTACCCTTCCTTTCCTCTCTCCATTCATGCAAAGTGGGCAACTCGAGCTATCTTTTTGCATCCTACGCCACCACCACCGCCAGCCTCACCACCCTCCCTGCCTCCCTTCCTGCATAAAAAAGACCTCCTCTATCACACTAACACCTCCACCTCCCTTTCTCCCCTCCTTTCTTCCCTCTCTTCCTCTTGGATGCCGCTGCCACCACTGTGCTACCATCGCGAGACCACCACCCCCACCAATGGTGAAATACCCCAAAACCCTAATTTAGGAAATTATAGCAAAATAAGGCTTTATTAGGAAAATTAATTAAATAAATTATTTTATTAAAATAAAAGGAAGTAATTAAGGAAAAATCAAGAGGAAAATAATAAATAATTTAATTGGAAAAAATTAGGTTGTTTTGCTAATTAAAATAGAATTAAGGAAAAAATATTTCAAAAATCCTAAATTTATCTAAAAAGGAAATTTATTTATTATTTAATTAAAATATAATTATATTAAATTCTAAAATACCAAAATGTTCTAAATACCCCCAACCCATCTATTTTTCGTTTTTCCCTTTTTTTCCCTTTTCCTTTTCCCCTTCTTTTTTTTTTCTTTCCTTCCTCCCCTTTATCCTTTTCTTTTTTTTCCTCTTCTTCCTTGATTTGGGCCAGCCCTCGTGGCCTAAAGCTCCCCTCTCTTTTCCTTTGGCACGGCCCAGCCTGTGCCCCCTTTCCTTCCTTTTCCTTGCTCGTCGCCAGCCACTCGGTCCGCCCTCCTTTTTCTTCCTTTATTTTTCTCTTGGGTTGGCCGGTCTACCCCCTTTCTTCTTCCTTCCTCCCTCAACCCCTCTTCTTCCCCTTTGCAACACCGCACACTGTCCTACCACCTCTCCTCTCTTCCTCGTCGATCCCTCTCCCTTCTCCACCCAATCACTCTATTTCCCTTCCTTTCTCCCTTCCCGAGCTAATAGGTCCTGCAATTTTGTAGGCCTGTATCGGTCGTGCGCTACCGACCGGTGACTTGCACACGTGCCATCCTCTTCCCCTCTTCCCCCTATGTCTTTTTCCACCTTCATTAGCCTATAAATATCCCTCAACCGCCCCCCCATTTGGCCTTTTTCCTACCCAAAATTTCCTCCCTTTTTGTGCACCGTCGCCTGTTCAATCGTCCACCCCGTAGTCAATGTCCAGCATCGCCACCCGAACCACCTCCCAAAACATTCCCTGCACCACCCTCCATCGAACTACACTACCCCAACCCTCGATTCTCCCTGCACGGGGTGCCTTAGCCGTGCAAAGTTAGCTCTTCGATCAACCCTTTCTCACCCACCGCCGCCCTTCGCGCCGCTGTTCACCGTTGTTCCCACCGCAACCACTACTCCCTCTACCCCCCAAAACCACCAATAGAACCTCCTCTACCTCTTCCTACCTTTCTTTTTCCCTTCCTCCTTCTCCTTCTCCCTTCCTCCCTCTCCACCACCTTCGACAACCACACCTCCACCGCATGCACCATTCCTTGGCCACACCACCACCACCCCTCTAGCCCTCTCAACCTAGGGAATCCTCCACCTCAATCACCCTCTCATTCCCCCTATCCTATCCTAAGCAACCAACTTTCCACCTCCTCTTCTCCCTTCGCCACCTTCGCCGCCACCGCTAACCCTAAGTGGTGCCCCAACCCTTAAAACCCTATTTATGTTAATACTATCTCTTTTACTTGTATTAATGTTAATATTCTTAATATTATTATTATTGTTTTTATTTTTTTTGTTGTTGTTGTATCATCATTATTATTTTTATCATTATTATTATTAAATATAGCCTCGGGATATTTATTCTATTATTATTATAAAAGGCTCAAAACCTTATTTTATCTATTATTATTATTATTATTATTATTATTATTTTATTATCATTAATATCATTATTATTTTTACTATCATCATCATCATTATTATTATTATTAATGCTAACTTTGGCATATTATTACTATTATTATTATTGTAAATATTCGAACCCTTATGTTATCATTATTTCGATGATGATGATGATGATGATGATGATGATGATTATTATTAATATTATTATTATTATTATTATTATTATTATTATTATTATTATTATTATTATTATTATCCTTAACAATAATATTATTATTATAATTATTACTATTATTTTTATCTTTATTTGTATTACTATCACTATTATTAACCTTGACATTATTATCACTAAGGTTACTATTATTATGATTATTAGGACCCCTGTCAAGTATTATTCTTAAGATTAGAGCTATTGCTATTATTATTATTATTATTATTATTATTATTATTATTATTATTATTATTATTATTATTATTATTATTATTATTATTTCTATAACTATTATTATTACTATTATTAGTAGTATTGAGGCTATTATCTTTAATAATATAAATATAGCTATAAATACCTTAACATGAACCTATTTTGACTAGTAATAACATAGTTAGCTACCTTAAGAATAAAACCCCTATTTTTTATTTGTAAAGCTATTATTAATAATAGTAACCCTATTATTAGGGAAATGTAGGAAATAATAGTAATTTTGGTAGGAGGAAAGTTAACCCTTAGTTTTTCCCTCTTATAGGTGAATCCAGTCAAAACCCTAAGGAGGCGTAGGAGTGTGCTCCAAGACCAGTATCGTGTTAGGTAAGGATGTAGCTAAGGCCCTCTATGTGTGTGTTATGTGCCTTATATGCCATGTGCTATGTTATGTTGTGTATCTTATGATTATTATAACTATTTTACATGTAGCGCAGCTTAGAGTTGAGGTATGCTTATGTAGTTTCCTTATGGCATGTGTATAATAAATATATGTGTTGTGCTTATGATGTTATATGATGTGACCCTCTAGGACATGCAAGCTAGGATGTTTAATATATTGCTATGGGGTGAAATGATGAAAAAGGAAAAAGGGGGAAGTGAGTTGACAAAAGGGATATGGGATTGACCTAATTATCTCATGATTCATGAGGGGGCAAATAAAAAGGGAATTATGAACAAAGTAAAATAGTGGGGTGAACTTTGCATGGGGATCTCTAGGGTTTGCATGGGAGTTTCTAAGGTTTGTATGGGAGTTTTTAGGATTTGTATGGGAATTTCTAGGGTTTGCATGGGGTGGATGGATTCTACATGGGGATGATTTTTACGTGAGAAAAGTTATCTTGGAGTGTAAGTAAGGTAAGGGAAGAGTTGTTGGGGGTGATTGGAGACTTTGGGTGAAAAATAGTACATAAGTTGGTATAAGGGTGCATAGGAAACTTAGCTAGGGTTTGGGGAGAAAAACCCTAATTGGAGGTGGTTGTGAAAGTAAAAATAATTGAGGGTGAATGGAGTATGGGATGAGAGTGGAAGAATACCATGTGTAGGGTGAGTATGGGTATCATGGGAAAGCAAGGATGGTAGATGAGAAATGGAGAGGTGACATGTGGGAAAGAAAGGTGCTAGGGTTTATTGTGGCTAAATAGGGTTTCGTGGTCACACTTGTAACTGGGGGAGTAAAGTGAAATGATGGGGGTAGAATCTAAGTGAGGTGATGTGTGGGGTGGTAAAGCAGCCTTAGTTGCGTGAGGTAGAGAAGGATGGCCACATAGACCCAAATTAGGGTTTTAGGGGAAACCCCTAGGGGGAGATAGTGAGTAAACTTGGATGGCATAAAGTAGTGGGCCTCGACCCACACACTCATGAGTTGAGCCTGCAGTATGAGTAAGTGAAAGAAGGAAAGAATGTTAGGGTGTGTCAAGAGGTGCAGAAGTCTCAAGATATGGGACGGGCCCTCTTGGGAGGATAAGAGTAGATGGATTGTGACATGCATGTCTAGGTGAAAATTTGCTGAATAAGACACAATAAGACATCAATCATTTAAAGTGAAAGATTATTAAGCCAAGACTAGACCAATCCACCAGTATAGTAGTAGCCAGGTGCCGGGGTGCCCTAGAGACCGATCCACCGGCATATAATAGTGGTCAGGTGCATTCTACTCTGTGTGTTTCCGATCTACTGGCTATAATAGTGGGGGATCTCGTGCTCAATAAACCAAACTCTAAGTTATGATAAGATATGTAAAATGCACTAAGTACTTACAGTGGAACACTATGAGAGTCGAGGCTAGACCGATCCACCGGCATAATAGTGGCCAAGAGCCTCTTGGCCTAGAGACCGATCCATCGACATATAATAATGGTCAAGTGCATTTTTCCCTGTTTATTTCCGATCCACCGGCTATAATAGCGGGGGCCCTGCACTCGAATGAAATTTTAATATGCATGGTGTGAAAAGAGTATTAATTAGAGATTTAAAGAATATGATTATCTAGACTATAGATTGGCCTTTATTATTTGTATTGTTGCATGTTGTTTATATAATCATGCTTATGTTATACGCCTTTGTGTATTGGCCTTAGATGTATGGTTACCTTACTCAGTACGAAGCGGAATGACCACCCGTTTCATGGGTGCTGCTCATTACCATGAGTAGAGGGCCCTACTGAGTTTGTGTAGGTAGGTGATGCTATCTTCGATTCCTTCAATGCTTACGAGGCATCGAACAGGGCTGAGGGTTGAGCTGGACTTGGCCTGGGGACTGAGAACGACATGGTCAGATTTCCCTTTTAATTTTCCTTTATCTTGTATCGATTTATTTAGACTTGTTTTATCATACTGTAACTTTTAACCCTTTTGGGAATCTTTAATTATGCGCTCTTGAATTGTAACTCTTTTTACGAGTACTCTGATTTTCGTATTATGAGTTTTCCAGCTCTTCTATTAATTCTCTTTTAAGTTTGATTAATGGCTGATAGTAATCTTTCTTAGCCTTATGATTAGTACGAGACCGACCAAGGATCAGGCTTATACTGATCACAGCGGTAATATTCCCGAAATTCACAAGTTTTATTTTACTTACTTTCGTTGAATCTTTTAATAAAATAAAATTTTTTAATAGTAAATTTTGGGGGTGTTACAACTAGCCAACTGAGTCAAGCAACTCCACACCCTAGGAAACCCTACCTTCCCTTCACCTTCCAACCCTAAAAATCCATCCTTTACATCACCGTCGTTGCCGCTACCACCCTTACCTTCCTGGTCCCTTTTGGTTACACCTTCCTCCCTCTTACTTGTTTAGTATATTTTATTTTAATAACTTATTATTATTAACATTATTATCATTAGTATTTTGGTTAAGAAGATAAGGAAAAAGGAAAAAGAGGTAGGAAGAAAGTGAAATAAGCTAGTTGATGCTCTCATTATAGGTATTGAACAAATATTTCCCCGTGAGGAGGCATATGATTTCTTGCTTTAAGCATGAAGCCAACTAAGTAAGGATATAGTTAAGATTAGGGTTGTGCTATGAGTCTTATTCGTGAAATGGGTGTATTTGTGTGTTATGTGTGAATATATGTGTATGGAACTAAATATGTGTGGTGAAACTCAACTTGCAATGAGCTAAGGTAATGGTATGCATGGTTCTCATTGTTTATTGTATATATGGCTAAATCTTATTATAGCTGGATATATTCGTGTGCATGGTTAATAATAACATATATTGATGCCTAGATGTCTTAGGTGGGACTTGAGTGGCTAAGGGAAATTAAAGAAAATAAAGAGGGATGAGTGAGTGAAGTGATAAGTGGAAAATGTCATAGTTATCTCATGAAATATGGTGGAGTAATTAAAAGGAGAAATGATAATATTAGAGGTTAGAGTAAAAACTTGCATAGGGAGTGTGAGCCTTACATATTTGTACTTTGCATGGGGAAAAGACTTACATGGGAAAGTCTTGTTTGGAGGTTGACCATGGGAAAGAAAGTGTGTTTTGGGTGATTAGTGTACTTGGAAATTTTTTAGTATATGGGATGATGGGAAGGTGCATGGGGGCATAAACTAGGGTTTTGATGGAAACAACCCTAAAGATAGGGTGTGTTGTGGGGAAAGGTTGAGGAAGTTGGGTGAACAACAGAGTTGGGATGAGGGGTGTACCATATGGAGGATGTGGGTCAAGCCAAATGGAGGGTAGAGTTGAGTAAGAGAAGGAGGTATGAAAGAAAAAAGGGAAATATTAGGATTTTAGGGGTGACTAGTTAGGATGTTATTATCATATGTGTGAGTTGAGGAGTTCGGATGTAGGTTTGGAGTTGGGGTGAGTATGGTGATGGTGCTTGAATCAGGGGAGATGTGGGCTAAGTAAGGAGAGGAGAGGAGAGGCAAGGGCTACATAGGCCAGATTATGGTTTCAAGGGGAAGTCCTAATGGGAGATGGTGAGCATAGGTGGAGAAAAAGGAAAGTAGGCATTGACTCATGAATATGAGATTTCTAGGGTCACTATTAGGTTGGTGGAAAATTTTTGGGGGTTCCCGGGAGTCTTTGGAGGGTGTGAATGTTCTAGGTCAAGGGATTAGGGTTTTCATAAAGTTTGGGTTAGTCGAGTGGTAGTAATTCAGGAGTGTCCATTAGGTTGTGCATGGATGGATGTGTGTTACTTTGCAAATAAGGCACGAATAAAGTACAAATCACTTAAAGTGGAAGATCATTGAGTTGGGCCTGAATGTAAGATGTTTACCAGTCCACCGATTATAATAGTGGTCAGGTGTGTTTTGTCTTGGGGTTGTATATTTTCACCAATCCACCAGTCATAATAGTGGCCAGACTTGTTTTTCCCTAGGTAGTTATACCCAGTCCATCAGTTATAATAGTGGGGGTTCCAAGCTCAATAAGTAAAACCCTTAGATGACAATAATTTATAGAAAAGATACTAATCACTTACAGTGGAGCACCACGTGAGTTGGGACCAGATATAGGATATTTACTAGTTCATTGGTTATAATAGTGGCTAAATGTGTTTTACCCTAGGTTTGTATATTTTCACCGATCCACCGGTTATAATAGTGGTTAGGCACGCTCTGCCTTGGGATAGATATTCTTAGTTCACCGGTCATAATAGTGGGGTCCCCGTACCCATGTGGATATAAATCAAGGGATGTGTAAATATGATACTAATGGCCTAAACTCCGACAAGGGTAAATGATCTAAAAAAAACCTACTATATGCTTGTATCTGTATTCTATGTTGTTGTGCCCTATTTTAACTATATTGTTACCTTACTCAGTACGTAGTGTACTGATCATCCTTATTATGGGTGCTACTCATTCCCACGAGCAATGGCCCCTCCTGAGTCTGTGCAGGTAGGCGATGAAGCCTTAGAGAACTTTGCTACTTTTGATGAGTTGGTTGGGGTAGAATGATGCCTTAATGTCCTAGGGTTGGGGCCGAAGAGAGTGTACTCAGAACTTTTTTCCATTTGTACCTTATGTTTTTATTCCCCCGTAGTGGGATCCTACTTTATATTTCGTTTCTCTATTATACTGACATCTGACTCTCACTTGTTCTACCATTTTCTATATTTTAATGTTAGACTCCTTCATGTTTTAATCGTTTTCTATTACAGTTCTGTATTTGTGTTTATCTTTTAGCCTGTATGATTAGTATGAGGCTAGTCAGATGCTGATCACGGTGGTAGGACCCCCTTTTGGTGTGTGAATTTCTTTAAGCAAATAAAAATATTCAACTTTGATTTTTGGGGATGTTACACCTAGTTTATAAGTAAATCAGTCAATTAGTCTGCCTAATCCTAGATTTCATGAATATAGAACTATCCAATTGGTTTTAACAGACTAATCTAATAGTAAAATCAAACAACTGATTTTGTCAATGTAGTGAACCAATTCATATGAGTTATGGTATTTTGTTACCAAACTATTTTCAATTTATCTTCCATTGGGTTATTAACTTTAAAGTATTTGTAAAATAGGTTTACAAATTAACTTTGAGAGGGTTTTGAACCATTTTAACTCTAACTAGGCCATTTTAGTAAGGTGAGAAGATAAAATTTATGCAAAAAATAACTTGATGATATAAGTAGTCTTTATCACATTCTTTTTCCTTTTTCTCTCTCTTCTATATGTATCAGAATGAAAAATTCGGTGCCATATCATCTTGCAATGTAAAGCTTCTAACCTTTTTCACTTTGTATCTCATGTCTCCTTTTCTGTTAATGCTTTTGGGATTGAAAACCCCTATAACACTTCATCCTTGACTATTTTATCTCTTAAAGTAGAGTTATCCATGATTTCCTCTAAAATCCACCACAAAATTGTTTGTATTTGAGTTGGGGGGTATATGTGATCCCCCAAAATTTTAGAAAACTTATAAATTAATAAATACATTTTATTTAAAATAAATTAGCTTTTAAAATTATTTAGTTTAATTACTTTAGGAATTTTGAGTATATAAATTCTGGATAGGAGTATTTAATAAATTAAAAATAAATAATTTTCTATTTTATCATATTATTTTTACTTAAATAAATTTTCAAACCAGTATTTTACTAAAATTATCATTTTTAAGCCCATATATTTAATTATATTAAATTAAATTATTAAATAAATTTATTATCAAAAATATTACATCCTATTATTTTATGTATTCAATTATTTTAAATTTTTCCATTTCCCATTTTCCTTTTCCTCCTTTTTTTCCCCTTTCTTTCTCCCTTTTCTCCTTTCTCCCTTTTTCCTTTTTTTCCTAGATTTGGGCCGCCAGGCCAGCCTATCCCTCTCCCCCGCCTGGGCCACAGGCCCATTCTCCCCCCCCCCCCACACCAGCGGACCAGCCCCCCTCCTTTCCTTCCTTCCTTTCTCCCCTGGACCGGGCCGACCCAACCCTTCCTTTTTCTCCCCTATGCCAGCTTGCTCCCTTCTTTCTTTCTTCTTCCTTCTTCTGCCTCGACCAAGCAACGCCCCATCCAACGTCCTCCCCAACCTGTCTTCTTCGGCCAGTGCTGCCACCTCAGGCACGCCAGTCACCGCCCCCTGCAACCACTGCCACCACTTGTAACTCTCTCTCTCTCTCCCTCTCCTATCTTTTTTCACCATTTTGGGACCAGGCAGGCATGCACCCCATCCCGCATAGCTCCCCTTTCCTTCTCTTCGTCACCCTCTCCCTGCCACCCTAAACGCTGCCACTCGACCGCCACCTATCCTCCCTACCCTTCCTCTTCTTTTTCTTCTCCCCTTCAGCCATTTTCTGCCCCATCCTTTCGAGCCCCTTACCCCCCGATATCCTCTCTCTCTCATTTTCTTCCTCTCCCATTTCCACCCCTGTTTTTGCATCGCCACCGCCCTCCGCCGCTCCAGCTGCCTCACCAACCCCCTGCACCGCTCCCTACCACCCTCCACCTCAGCCTTGCACCACCACAATATCCCTCTCAAGCCATCTCGCAGCCCTTCTTCCTCCCCACCTATTTTCTCTCCATTTTCCCCCTTCTCGGCAGGCCACCTGCAACCCCTCCTTCCGCCGCCGTCCGCCCGCCTCTGCAGCCACCCAACCCACCATTCGACTCCTTGCAACCTCCTCTATGATCCCCATACATTATTTGTCAGAAACAAGTCCCTGAACCCCTTCATGTTTCCCTCCTCTTTTCCTTCCTTCTCAGCCCCTCCACCTCGACCCACTTCGGCAACCACCTTCGTTGCCTCGTTGCCGCCGCCACCGTCGCCCTTGGCCGTCGTGAACCCATCCCCGACAACCACCTACACCCCCTCTTCACTCCTGCACCATTCCTTTGCCCTAAATCCTCCCCCACTTGCCCTCTTTTCTAGCCTAAAGACCCCAACCTGAAAACACCCCTTCCACCCTCCTTTTCATGCAACCTTCGACCCTTCCACCCTTATTTTTACATGTAGCTCATGCTGCATATGCAACATGAGTTTATGCATTTATTGGCCATTTTTATTAAAAAATTTAAGGTATGATAATATTTAATTAATTATTTCCTTAAGTAAAATATATAAAGTCTTATGTTTTGATTTTCTTATTTCTAATATAATAAATATTGATATTATTTTTAGGTATTGGTTTTTCTAATCAAAGCTTGAATCTTTAACCGGAATACCGGTAAGATTCAATTTTGCAGGAATTAAGGTAATCGTTAAACCCCACTTAAACGTATGGATAAAACGTATGTTAGCACATTAGGATTTATAATATGCTATTATGCTTGATATTTGTGGTTTAATATAATATATATACTTTCTTATATTGATTGATAAAAAGAAAAGTATGCTAGTTTATATGCCATATGTGGAAATGTTGTTTAAGGGAAGAATTTGATTATTAATGAAAGTGTTAAGTACTTATCCGTGTTATTTTATGTTATTGTGACTATTTATGCATGAATAATATTATTGTGAGCCTAGGGGCATTTTAGTAATATTCCTTGTGCTAGATTATGGCCTAATATGTGTGGATACTAATATGTATTATACTAAAATATAATAGTTGGTGGAGTTGGATATTGTTAATGGAGTGTTAATACTATTATTTCATGTGGTAATGTTAAGTTAATAAAAGTGGTGTAATGAAAGGGGTGAAGTGGTAATTTTGGAGGCAAAGGGCAATATGGTAATTTTCTAAGCAAATGACAAAATGTTAATTTTATAAGTAAAGGGGTATTATGGTAATTTTGGGAGTAAAGGGTAATATGGTAATTTTGGAAAAGAAGGGCAAAATGGTAATTTTGTAAGAAAAGATAAAAATGGTAAGTTTGGAGGTAAAAGGGTAAAATAGTAAATTGTAAAGCAAAAGGGGTATTATGGTAATTTTATAAGTAAAAGGGTATTGTGGTAATTTTGTAAATAAAATGATATTGTGGCAATTTGGAAGTAAAGGGTAGAAGGGTAATTTCGTAAATAAAATGATATTTGTGGCAAACTTGGGAGTAAGGGGTAACTTGGTAATTATGATAACAACAGAGGATAATTTGGTAATTAAATTATGATTAAAAAGGGGCAATTGGATAATTATAATATAGAAGGGTAATTTGGTAAATTAACCAATAAAAGGGCATTATGGTAATTTTAATAATAGAGAAGGGCAATATAGTAATTTTAAAAATGGAGAAAGGTAAATTAATAATTATAAATATGGAGAAGGGTAAATTAATAATTATGAATATAGAGAAGGGTAAATTGGTAATTATAAATATGGAGAAGGGTAAATTAATAATTATAATTATAGAGAAGGGTAAATTGGTATTTATAATAATAGAAAGGGGTAAAATGGTGATTATAATAATTGAGAAGGGTAATATGGTAATTATGATAATGGATAAGGGTAATTTGGTAATTTAACCAACTAAAGGGTAAATTGGTAATAATTTAACCAACTAAAGGGTAAATTGGTAATTATTTAACCAACTAAAGGGGCAATTTGGTAATCATGATAATGAAGAAGGGTAATTTGGTAATTTATCCAACTCAATGGCAATTTAGTAATTATAACAAAGGAGAAGGGCAATTTGGTAATCTAACCAACCAAAAAGGGACATATGTAATTTGATAATTATGCAACCTTAAGGGTAATATGGTAATTTGTCAAGTAAGGAAGGGATGACTTAGCAATTATATAAGTAAGGGGTAAATGAGTAATTTGTACCTAACATGTCGTTGTGATTGTGGAATTTTATAATATGACTCAAATAACGCTGATAAGCAAGGTAAGAGTATTTGATAACTAGTAAGTATTACGAGAACGAATTCCTAATTCGAAATTATATGAGATTATGATGGCCTTAATGATTTCTCTGTGTTATCTTAGATAACCGCCTGAATAAAAAACGACTAATGATATCAGAACGATTGAAAGTGAATAAGTATCTGATTATTGTGCTTTTCGTGATCACTTTAATTAAGACACTAATACTTAAAGTGAAAGACCTCGAGATTGTGAATTGTGGCTCTTTAGGGGTCGCTACCCTAAAGACGTGGTTTAGCCCAAGATTATTCTGGTATTTGCTGGTGTGCCTTTGTGCCCCAGCCAGACCCTATATCTTACTTCATCTAGCTTTACGGACCTATTTAGGGGGTATGCATACTTATGGATTAGGTGTCCTTGTCGGTAGGGTATTGAGTAGCTTTATGCACCAGTACGACCAAGGTACCTTTGCGTCCCTGGGTTCATGGTTGAAGGGTGCTGAGTAGCTTGTATGCACCAGTACGACCGGTGTACCTTTGTGTCCTGGGTTCTTGATCTCCCATCCGAGGCAAATAAATGGAATTGTTGTGCTAATTAAAGAAAGGAAAAATATTAATAATGAAAGTGAAAGATTAATGAGCCGGGCCCAGTTGACTTATGATATTGAGTACCGATCCACTGGTTATAATAGTGGCCTAGGAGCGTGTTGCCCTGGCAAGTGATTATGAGTACCGATCCACCGGATATAATAGTGGCCCAAGAGCATGATGCCCTGGCAAGTGATTATGAGTACCGATCCACCGGACATAATAGTGGCCCAGGAGCGTGTTACCCTAGATGATGTTGATATATATATTTCGATCCACTGGCAATAGTAGTGGGGGTCCCGAGCTCAATAAAACCGGTCATGTATGTGAATAAAGTTATGGAAAAATACTAATCACTTATAGTGGAACACCATGTGAGTCGGGGCCAGACCGGTCCACCGGCGAATAATAGTGGCCATGAGCGTTTTTCCTTGGAGACCGATCCACCGGCATATAATAGTGGTTAGGTGCGTTTTTTCCTATAAGTAACCGATCTACCGGCTATAATAGTGGGGTTCCCGCACTCACATGGATATAAAATATGAGAGTAGATTGAATAATGACGGACTCATGGCTTAAGGCCCGAATGTATTGATTTTGCACTATGACATGGCTTAAGGCCGAAAGTATCAAGTGTTCATTACGACCTATTGATATCTGATGTGAATGTTAATTATGTGAATGTTATATATACACATCTTGTTATATATGTATGTAGCTTTGTATTATGTGTTACATTGCGGGCCTACTTTTAAGTGTGATTTTAAAGGGTTACTCAGTACTGTAGTACTGAAGGATTCCATTCGTGGGGCCCCTGCCTATTCAATGGGTAGTGTCCCTTGCAGGTCTTTTTAAGTGCTACTCAAGTGGGCAACGGGAAAGAGTGTAAGGATTATCCGGCTTTTAGGGTTTCATCCTTCCTTTTCTAATGTCTGGTTTAAATGAAATCATTGTTCTTGTAACCACCACTGGTGGATTTTATTCTTGTAAATACTTACTTGCGCTACTCTGATTTTAAATATGATTTGAATTTCTAGTAATTGATATTTCATTCTTTAGCCTTAGCACTTGGTACTGGAACAGTATGAGTGAACCGGTTTGGTACTAAGTGTGGCGGTAATATCTCCGAAATTCACAGTTTGTTATTTTGCTTCCGCTAACCTTTTAATAAAATGAAATTTTTCAGTAGTGAATTTTAGGGGTGTTACAGTATATTTTTGAACTATTAAACCCTTACATCCCTTTTTTCTCTTATAATTTATTTGAGTGTTGAAGTGAAAACCCTCCATTTCCATTAGTCCTTCAAACTAGCAAGTGACCCTTTCTTCATTCTTGTACAAATATTTTGTCTTCCCCTCTTCTTGAGCATCTCATTTCTGATTTCCTCTCTTCTTCCAACCATATATCTAGTCCACTTTTTGTTAAATAAAAGATAATTATATTTAGGAAAAAGTTGAATACTTAACCCTTCCTTTCTTAGTTTTCTAATTTTTAGTGAAGTAGATTATTTTTTCCTTAGTTTCCTTAACTTTCAAGCCTTGTTTTATTTTATCCTGTTTTTATAAGGTTTTTCTAACTATTAACATTCTCATTAGAGTATTCAAGGTTTTGAGGACTCAAGTTAGGACGCTTCGCATTCTCTTGATATTTTTCTAGCTTGGCTTAAGGTAAGTTATTTGTACCTTGGAATGGAGCGATTAAGAATGTGGGTTGTATGTTGGCCCTTGGTTTTTTTGAGTTTTTGTCTTGAAAACTTATGTAATACTCCATCATAAAATCCTTCAAATTATATTTAAAATTATGTTGATATAAAATAAATGAGTTTTGGTTTTAGAAAGGGCTTAAAATTTTAATAAAGTTGTGAATTTTAGACACACCGATCGACTAATTTGCTTAACCAATCGACTGATACGCTAAGGAATTGGCAATTTTATTTTTTGATAAACCATTCAACTAGTTTTCTTAAATCAATCGACTAGTTGTCTTGCAATTTTATATCCTTTTCTTATTTTGATTTGAATCTCTTCCCAATGTTTATGAAAATCTCTAATTATAATCTATTTATGCTAATAAGCATATTTTGGTTCTTTATAATTATCTTTACATTATTTATATCACTAATATATTTGTGCTAATAAGCATTTTCTAGTGCTTTGGAATTATTTTTATGTTATTTATATCACTCTATGATTTTATTTAGCTAAATTTTTCTAAAAGTACTTTTTGAGGCATATCTCACCTTCTCTCTTCTCCTTCACTTTCATGTCTCTTCTGGTATCATAGCTGCATGTTTAACTTTCTACACCACTCCCCTGACCTACCAAACCTCTGACATGCCTCTTCTTGGTCGCACCTTACCTCCCTTACCTCAACTTTTGATCTCCTTATACTTTGGGTTACCCACACTCAACCTAAGTCAGACTTCTTTCTCTCCCACTTGGGTATGCTGACCAAACTTTCCCTCCTATACACCCCATTTCTGATTCAATTCACTCCTTATCACTTGCATTTGCTAATACTCCTTTTTCCTTTGTAAAAAATTTCCAAGTGTTGGACATTCTCCACTTTTACTCTCTTTTCTTCTCTATTGGAAAAATAAAGGATTGCCTTTTATTCCTTATCCTTTAGTCAAATTTTTTATCTCATATTTCTTCTCCTAATCTTAGATTTAGCTTTGCCTTATTTCTCTTAAGCAAGGAAGGGTTAAAATTTTAAGAAAAGATTGAAGACCTTGGGCTTTTGGTTTTGGGTTTTAATTTTGAGAAGAGGTTGTGTTACATTATTTCTCTTCTCCTTCTTCTTCTTATTTCATTTTTGATAAGTTTTGAAAAGGAGTTTTAATGGTTTTGATTCTTAATTCTCTCATGAATCGAGATCCTAGTAGATAACCATTAAGTAAGGAGTATTTTGTGATAGAAGAATTACTTGAAGGTAAGGCATTTTTATCTTTAATATGAATGAGGTCTTTTGTTACTTATTGTGGTTCCATGTTCTTGGTGTATTTTTATGTGGAGCATGAGTTAATTTTATTCTAGAATTAGAGCATGTGATAAAATTTTCTTCTTGAAATTTAAACATGCTTTGGGTTTCTCGATATTATGCATGATTTTGGCAATTTTGAGCACGATTTTGTTTAATGCCAATATCACCATCTATCCATGTGATTCTTGGTGCAACCGTAGCCGGCACGCAATTTAAACCCTCTTGTTGTCAATTGTAGCACTGGTAAATAAGGGTATCGTTCTAGCCAGGGATTGAGAGGGCTCACCTCTATCTAACTAGCTTAAACTAAAAATAAAACTAAAAATAAAACTAAAAATAAAAAATCCTAAATAACACAAAATAAATAAATAAATAATACTAATGGGGGTTTATCAAAATAATAATAAAAGGAACAAATAAAATAAAATAAACTAATAATGAAACTAATGGGAAATAATGGGAAACTAGCAGATATGAGAAATATGTTAGGGAAATAAAAATCCACCACTAGATTAGGTCGAAAATATAATATTTATTTCTAAGTCAATATTTAATCGTGAGAATGAGATCGACCAAGTTGCACACCAAAAGAAGGTCTATACACCTTATATTACTTCCCTTAATTAAATTAATACGACAAAGCGCCAATATTAACCCTATTAAATACTAGCAGTATAGCAGCAACAAGCGGCTCCTATATTTAACTAGATTTAATGCATTAAGTGTAAGTGGAAGGCTGCCAATCTAAGTACCCAAACTAGTACAAAAAGCATGTCTAGCTGTATTTCCCTTCCTTGACCCACACGTATCTAAACGTTTTACCACTTCGGTTAGAATCACAAAACGATTAGGTGAATTGTTATCTCACCTAGCTGCAATTTATACATATAAATTCTAGTATATTTAGATGGCCACCTAGCAAGCAATTAATCCTACATACTGTCACTTATGAGGTACCAGAACAAGGCATGCACCAAATAAACTATACTTGACAGAATTATACATATAAACGATAGCAATTAACATAGAGTCAAGAAACAATCTCACGAAACAAAGAAAATAAAATTATAATTCAAATCATAATCTAGGGTTTCAATTCATTCCCTAACAATAAATAATCAGCCAGCCATAATTAAAGAATTAATTACACAGAAATATATATCTAAAATATAAATTAAAAATAAGAGAAAGAAATAACCGGAATTAATATTGAATTAAAGATCAAGAATTTATTCAGATAAAAATTAATTTTATCTGAAATAAATTCTACCGGATATTAAATTCTTCCTCTAATTTTTCTTCCTTCGGTGCCTTGATTTCAGTGTAATATTCTTTTTCTTTTTCTTCTTTTTCCCGGCTGGCGGCTGTCGAAGGCGCTGCTGTTCTGCACGCCTCGAACTCCGTGCCGAAGGCTGCGCCCTCTCTCTGCCGCACGCTTTCTCCTCTCGCTCTGCCTCCGTTATCTCCCGAGCCTATAAAGGCTCTGTTGCGTTCCCCCCCGAGCCTGCGAAGGAAGGCTCTCGCCCCTCGTGGCTCTACCGCTGTTCCTCTGTCAGAGCCTGACGGCTCTGTCGCCCTTCTCTCCGCGTCGTCCCCTCTTTTCCCGTCTCGCTCTACGTCCCATCCTTTTATAAAGTTCATGCGTGGTAGCTTTTTCGTCCGTGCCACGGCAGCCCTTGCGGCTGACTTTTCTTCTTCGATCCTTCTTGACCTGTTTAGCTTCGTTTGGTTCTTCTTTTTTTCAGGCCTTTGGGCCTTCGGCCTTTGGCCGTTGGTCCAAAGGTCTTATTTCTTCTTCTTTTTTAAATAAAACCTGCAAAATAAAATTAATAAAAATTAATAAATATTATTTTATTCTAAATTTAATTAAATTATATCATTTTAGCTCAAATAATAAAATTTATGTAATTTTTACCACTTAAGCATAAAACAATAATTATTCCCCTATATTAGTTAAATAAACTACCAAAAACTAAGATTATAAGGGTATAAAATGTGTCAAAATATGAACTCATCACACCCCCACACTTAGCTTCTTGCTTGTCCTCAAGCAAGTTATTACTCTAAATAAATAAAATTAAATTAACTAGCCACTTTCGTAGGTCTCACGATTACACTTAGCATGTGTAACAAGCCCTTTAAACCCCTAGGTCACCCATCGAGGATGAGTAAGGTCTCGTGAGGGTTTCACATATGATATACCCACAAAATCACACACAAATAAATAAAAATAAGAATTAAACTACACCTAATACCCTTAACCATTTTTGTCTCAGAATCTTTTACTTTCAAACGTTAAGATTAGCAATTAATCCAGATTCAGCAGTGGGAAATTTAAAGGATCAATTTCAACATATGGTTCACACATAAACATGACAGGTATGAACAGATCAATATTATGGATGAAAATCTACCACGCCTTAGTCACATCAAGATCCATCCTTACCATGGATACCCTCTATTTTTTTTTCTCTTAGATTCATGGCTACAAATGCATAAAAACACTCATGTATGTGAGATAAGATGATAAAAATAACAAACGACTCACATATATAAACAAAGAAGGCTCATGTTCTTGTGGATAAAACCTCATGAACGATATCAAATACTTGCCAAATGGACCGAACCATATGCTTAACTCTTGTGACTAATCTCCAACAGATCAAAGGCTGCTCATCTTGAGAATCAAATAGGACTTACTTATTGGTTGTAGCGGGGTTTAAGGTAAAGAAGGGTATGGAGAATTTTAGGAGTGTTGTGCTAAAAATATCAAGAGCTAGTGGAATCTAATAATTAGATTGAAATATAAGCATAACTCCACATCAATGATTAATGATACACCTCTCCACCTTTACAATAAAATGTAACATGAATAGATCTTTCTCAACATCGTCTCCATAACTCCCTCTCTTCCTTATATCCCAACATTTTTTTTCTTTTCTCTTTTTTTTGACAATTTTCATTTTTTTTATATTTTTTTTTTCTCCACCAAACATAACCAATCCCCTTTCTTAGCATAAATACATATATTTCTTTCACATACACACATACACAACCACTCTTTATATCCATAATGATTTGATTTCCTTCCACTAGCTTTAAGCAAAGGTAAGGACATTAAGGCCCGAAGGTTATTGAATGTGGGTAAAAAAAAATGTATGCTCCATGTATAGGCTCAAAAGGGTTTCTATAGGGTGTACATCATGTATACACAAATCAGGTTAAGCTATTTGGTCATGTGATGAAAAATTCCTAAGCTGCCTTTATCATTTTCTCAATCAGAGCATGTTTTGACTATAAGCTTCGAATAGCACAATATTAAGTTCTAGTAATCTCTATAGTCCATTATAAGATCTATGGCAAATACTTTGATCAAAACAATTAAACATATATGAGGTTTACAAAGAAAATTTTTGAAGCCAAGAAAAGTAGATGATTTTGTGTAAATTCGCTCAGAGAAAGAAGGTACATATGGTTCAAAAGCTCACTGAGAAATGTGATGAATCTCAACATGTCATGTCGGTGGTTAGAAAATCATACATGTTCTTTCTCCATTCAAACTTAGGCACATAGATATGTGTTCCCTATATCGAAATTAATACAAAAAATCTCCACTTACTTTATCTCAATTTCATGATCACCTTTCCATTAGATTTCAAAGATATATTCCTCATTAACTAGTTAAGGGTTCCTACGACTCTAAAAATACTAAACACTCTAAAAAAAATCAAAAAAATTTTTTTTTCACACATAAAACACACGCACCCCCACACTTAAATCACACATTGTCCACAATGTGTAAACAACTAAGGAAACATGAAATTTAATGTATGGAGAAAACAAAATAAATAAATAAATAAATAAAGGATAGAAAACTCCCTTATGACATTGGGTTGCCTCCCAAGTAGCGCTTGTTTTTATGTCTTCGGCCTAACATGATCTCGGTTTACTCATTCAAGGTGGATACGTCCACTTGAGAGCTGCTTCACCAAATCCTTCCTCGTGATGATCATCTTTATCCTGCAAGGAAGAAAAAGATAAAATGTTAGATTTAATGAAAGATTTGATCCAGCAAGAACGTAACTTACTTAGCATGGAATTTAAGCTCATGTGTAAAGAGAGAATATTTTTTCCAATATCCATGTATCGTGATCTCTCTATCGAAGGAACATATTTTCCCATCTCAAAATCTTTAAACACGTCCTTCCAACATAACCTCTCCTTTGGAGCATCACGCTTTTTATTAAATGTATCCAAGGTGATTTGATTACTCTCTTCACTCTTGGATCCATACAACCTGCTAAAAGAGGGAAAACAAGGAGTGTGGTTAGAATAAATAAAATCGAAGTGGTCCAAAGGCTTACCTTGTGTCTCATGGTTATCTCCAAGCAAAAGTGGGGAATAAATGTTCAAAGATGGTATATGGTAGGTGAAAGTGATAGTCTTGTCATCCATATACTTCTCTTTGTTCACTTGATCCTCATTTTGATGAGATTCTTCTTCTACTTTTACAAGCTCTTCTTCCACTTGATCTTGCTCTTCAATGTTTTCCATGAGAACCTCCTCAACTAGCTCATCCTTATATTCGGATATGGCATCATCATCCTCGTAACTCTGACTTGAATTTGGAATTGAAGTACTAGAGAGCTCTTTTTGTGCTTCTAATTGATTCATCAGGTTGACCATATAACCCATTTTCTCCTCTATCACTGACACCCTTTCATTTTGTCTAATCTGACTTTGCACCAGTTGATTTAGGTTGTTTGTCAATGCTTCAAAAATCTTATCCATTTTTTCTGAACTTGAGGGCTCTGAAACTGGAGAAGATTCTTGTTGAGGATATTGATAATGTTTTGACGCTTCATAATCACATATGTAAGGGTCTTGATATGGCACTGAATAATGATCATTCATTTGTATCAGTTGATTTTGGCTTTCTGCCAACTGATTTTGACCATTTATCAGTTCTTCAAGAATCTTATCCATTTTTTCTGAACTTGAGGGTTCCGAAACTGGAAAAAATTCTTGTTGAGGATCTTGATAATATTTTGAAGCTTCATATTCACGCGTGTAAGGATCTTGATATGGCACTTGATACTGATCATTCATCTCCCATCCAAAGTTGGGTTGATGCCTCATTTCCGAATAGTATGTGCTTGTATAGGGATCATGTCCTTGAAAACCATTGAAAGATTGAGCACCAGATTGTATCCATCCTCCTCCTCTCATAGCTTTTTCATGGTAGGCATATGGATTTCCTTGCGTATGACACACTCCGCTTGTATTAATAACTCTAGCTTCAGCTACCTACAAAACAAGAGCAGTGAGTTTGTTAAGTTTATCTTCAAGACTACTCATATTTACCTCATTTACTCTTGCGTTAAGATTCGAGCAAAGTTGTCCATAACCAAAGGATCCTCTCATAGCCACCTGAAAATACTAACACTTCAAAGGAAAAGGTTAATAACAAAACAAAACACACCAAAAATCCTAAGAAAATCTAAAACAAAAATAAAAGAAAAAATACAAAAACACTAAAAATGAAAATACACTAAAAATACTAGCAAAATAAAAGTGAAGTTACCAATCCCCGGCAACGGCGCCAAAAATTGGTGCAACCGTAGCCGGCACGCAATTTAAACCCTCTTGTTGTCAATTGTAGCACTGGTAAATAAGGGTATCGTTCTAGTCGGGGATTGAGATGGCTCACCTCTATCTAACTAGCTTAAACTAAAAATAAAACTAAAAATAAAAATAAAAATAAAAAATCCTAAATAACACAAAATAAATAAATAAAAAATACTAATGGGGGTTTATCAAAATAATAATAAAAGGAACAAATAAAATAAAATAAACTAATAATGAAAATAATGGGAAATAATGGGAAACTAGCAGATATGAGAAATATGTTAGGGAAATAAAAATCCACCACTAGATTAGGTCGAAAATATAATATTTATTTCTAAGTCAATATTTAATCGTGAGAATGAGATCGACCAAGTTGCACACCAAAAGCAGGTCTATACACCTTATATTACTTCCCTTAATTAAATTAATACGACAAAGCGCCAATATTAACCCTATTAAATACTAGCAGTATAGCAGCAACAAGCGGCTCCTATATTTAACTAGATTTAATGCATTAAGTGTAAGTGGAAGGCTGCCAATCTAAGTACCCAAACTAGTACAAAAAGCATGTCTAGCTGTATTTCCCTTCCTTGACCCACACGTATCGAAACGTTTTACCACTTCGGTTAGAATCACAAAACGATTAGGTGAATTGTTATCTAACCTAGCTGCAATTTATACATATAAATTCTAGTATATTTAGATGGCCACCTAGCAAGCAATTAATCCTACATACTGTCACTTATGAGGTACCAGAACAAGGCATGCACCAAATAAACTATACTTGACAGAATTATACATATAAACGATAGCAATTAACATAGAGTCAAGAAACAATCTCACGAAACAAAGAAAATAAAATTATAATTCAAATCATAATCTAGGGTTTCAATTCATTCCCTAACAATAAATAATCAGCCAGCCATAATTAAAGAATTAATTACACAGAAATATATATCTAAAATATAAATTAAAAATAAGAGAAAGAAATAACCGGAATTAATATTGAATTAAAGATCAAGAATTTATTCAGATAAAAATTAATTTTATCTGAAATAAATTCTACCGGATATTAAATTCTTCCTCTAATTTTTCTTCCTTCGGTGCCTTGATTTCAGTGTAATATTCTTTTTCTTTTTCTTCTTTTTCCCGGCTGGCGGCTGTCGAAGGCGCTGCTGTTCTGCACGCCTCGAACTCCGTGCCGAAGGCTGCGCCCTCTCTCTGCCGCACGCTTTCTCCTCTCGCTCTGCCTCCGTTATCTCCCGAGCCTATAAAGGCTCTGTTGCGTTCCCCCCCGAGCCTGCGAAGGAAGGCTCTCGCCCCTCGTGGCTCTACCGCTGTTCCTTTGTCAGAGCCTCACGGCTCTGTCGCCCTTCTCTCCGCGTCGTCCCCTCTCTGCCCGTCTCGCTCTGCGTCCCGTCCTTTTATAAAGTTCATGCGTGGCAGCTTTTTCGTCCGTGCCACGTCAGCCCTTGCGGCTGACTTTTCTTCTTCGATCCTTCTTGACCTGTTCGGCTTCGTTTGGTTCTTCTTTTTTTTCAGGCCTTTGGGCCTTCGGCCTTTGGCCGTTGGTCCAAAGGTCTTATTTCTTTTTTTTAAAAAATAAAACCTGCAAAATAAAATTAATAAAAATTAATGAATATTATTTTATTCTAAATTTAATTAAATTATATCATTTTAGCTCAAATAATAAAATTTATGTAATTTTTACCACTTAAGCATAAAACAATAATTATTCCCCTATATTAGTTAAATAAACTACCAAAAACTAAGATTATAAGGGTATAAAATGTGTCAAAATATGAACTCATCACATCTATGTGTGAAATGTGTCTTTTTGTGTATTTTATTACATAGAAGCATGCTATGATTTATATGATAAAGTTGGGTGAAATTTTGGTGTGTGGATCATAAGTATTGGTGTTGTTTTATTCATAGCAGTCAATCGGTTCATTGAACCAATTGAATGATTGTGTGAACAGTCACTCAATTTGAGAATTTTGATCTATTAGTTGTGAGATCAGTTGATTGGTTTGATGAACCAGACGATTGAATTCTATGACCAATCAATTGGTTTGCTAAATCCATCAATTGGTTGCCTTGTAACCAGAGTGGTCTGGTCTCTACTTAGACCCATCGACAGATTTGGTGAAACCCATCGACTGGTTTCCTATGAACAATCAATCGGTGGGACCAATCAGTCAAATGGTCCGCTAGTTTTATTTTCTATTCAGGTCTGGTATGACAAGACCAATTGACTGGTCCTAGGGACCAATCGACTAGTCCATTTGTATTTTTCCATGCTCATTGTTAATTATTATTCTCCTTTTCGGCCTCCTATATTAATATTTTCATGTAATTAGAATATTTTAATTATGATTCCAACCATGTTTATCCTAAAAGTAATATGGATCAAAATGATGATATTTGGGTCTCGAATTGGTTAAGTTTGGTTTCATCTCTAAATACTCAATTAGTGGCTTATATGCCTTGTGATGTGTTTGGTATTATCACTTGAAAGCACCCAATTTGAATAATAATGGAATTAATTTGTGATTTATGATATCACTTGATAATTAATAAATAATGGATTAAGATTTCGTTCAAGTCTTTTTCTCCAACTCTCAGGGTAGCTAGCTAGAAGTTAGTGAGTGGGTTGCCATTTGTTTTATATTTTAACTCAATAACTATTTCCTTCTATACTGGATTGCAGTCGGTAGGCGAATATGCACATATTTTTGAGGTATAGAATTATACTATAGCAAGCAGGTACAACATTGATGTCTAGTTTGGGTGGGTGAAGTATCCTAATACAATCCCCCTAACACTTCGCATTGTCCATTACTTAGGCAGGTGGGGTATCTCAACTTTTTAGCCCTCGTAGTAGAGGCATTTAAGGTGTGGTGGGTGAGATATCCTAGTACAATCCCCCTTGATGTACTTTGACCATGTGTGGTGGGTGTAGTGTGTTAGCCCTCACAACAGGTGCATTTGATATGTGGTGGATATGGTATCCCTAGAAAAAAGTCCCTTCAATGTATCCTAATTGTATGTGGTGGGTGTGGTATCCATTTGTGTGTGTATGCTGCCATGATTTTTGTTTATGGCGGAGAATTGGATGTGGTCGAACGAATTATATTAATAACTGAAAATTATACGATCACTAAAGAAATATTTATAATAAGGTTTACATTGTATGGTTATGGTGAATTTTATTGTATTATTATTCTTCCATGATCTCCACACAAGCATTCCTTAGTATATTACTACCATGAGCTTGAGTGTTATTTTATGTTAGTGTGCTTATCACCATACTACTATGTGACTTCAATGTGACGTATGAGCCCTTACCATATTTTAGGCAGTCTATTTTACTTGTAGTTTACCATACTAATACTACATTTATGTGGTCATTATGATGATCTAGCTTCTGATCTGATAAGCAGATAAAAATAAGTAGAGATATGATTCTTAGCTAGAGTATGTTGAGAATGATTCCATGGGTCAATAGCTGACCATTGATTGGGGATTTGAAAGTTACTTCTTCGTGTAGTTAAGATCTAGGTTAACTAATTATATGTAATGTTTCCACTATGTTAGGATATTTTTAGTTCTTTCTGGTTATTTAAGCTCTTAGCTTTGATTCCTGTATTCAAATTTATAAAATCTTTCTTTTATCTACTATACCATTCTCGCCATTACTATTATTGTATTGTTAGTTGAGCATGCATTCTTTTTACGATTGTTCTGTTTTACCTTTCATTCGGCATAGATTAGATAATGATCACACCTCTATCATAGTTGATGTGGTGGCAACATTCTCTAGTTTGCTTTTGCAAATACTTTCACATTATCTTCAAAATAAAAAAATTTTAGTTTAAAATTTGAAGGTGTTACAACATGTTCTTAATGAAATTTGTTTGGAAATCAATAAGTGCTAAGATGTATGCAAACATGAGTAGAAAATACGGATATAGGAATTGGTCGTGTTGTAAGTTATGTATCCTAAGGATTTTGTGCATATATGTCATGTATCTCAAACATGTTAAGATTTTAGCCTGTGAGCATGATTAATATAAAGCATGTGGTGCTTTATCATGTGATTGAAACATATTTTAGGACTTTTCCCAAGCTATGGTCAATCATGAGATGATATGCATAAATGTGGGTGATTTGATGAGGTCTCAAACATTATTCATGCAGGGAGTATGTTAAATCATGATCATAATATGTTAAGAGACTTGTAGGTTCCATGGTTCATGCTTGGTATGAGTTGGAGAAATATGTTTTATTCTCGAATATAAGGTGGAAATGTACCCTTGGTCCATGGTTCACTAGTTAGGATTAGAAACAATCACTAGTTTACTAGTCAACTAATTTATGAAATTTGTGGTGTTATCCTAGCAAGTTAATAGTCAACTGGTTGAATATAACTAGTCCACTAATTGTACTAGTTAAATAATTTTTCAAAAACTAGTAAACTATTTTTCCTATTTTTGCTGGTATGCTTTTTGTTATGAATTCAAATCAATCCACTAGTTCTATGGACCAAACAATTGGTACCCTGTGAATATTTTGTGATATTTGTATAGATTATTCTTGGCAATTAACCATTGTTTTGACATTAGTCTTAGGTTTTGACCTAGATGCTGACTTGTGAATAAAAGGGAAGAATAATTAGAAACTAAGTGATGGTTTGAATGCATATATATAGATATATACGGTTGGTATGGATATGGATTTGCTCTCTTAGAATAAATTAGTTAAGTAAAAAAGGTTTCCACCTTAATTACCCTTAACAAAAAATGATGGACTTTATGAAACCTTTGTTGGATATAATAGAATAATGTACTATATGGACCTTAGTGTGACATATAATATTATTACAATAAGATAGTAACCACTTAAAGGGAAATAGCGTAATTGATCTTATGTATCTCTAACTCTCGAAGTAGCTAACTACGGGGTAGAGATGGATTGTGGTTTGCCTTCGAATAATGGAATCCACATTAGTTTTTGTACCTCTCCTACTCTACTTACACCATATATGTATTTAGGGGGGTGTCGACACTTAAGAGTTATGATATCTAGTAATGCGATGAGATTATCAGTACCTTAGCTTATTGCTAGGAGTTGTAGACAATAATATTACTTTTATATGGTTAATATGATAACCAATAGTAGTGGCGTGCTATCATTGCTGAGCTCCTTGATAGAGAACGTAAGTACTCGATCAAAAGTCTTATATGGGCGCAAATTATGTGGTCACAATCTTATTAAGATAATTATTGGAATAAGCTCTAATGATTCCTTGAATGGCCTTGAATTCTCTCATGTAATTTATAACATGCATTATATTATTCATCCATATTTATGATAATGCTTATGATTCCTTATCATTATGACATGTGTGCTTGTCCATGATTTCATGTCTCTTATCAAGCATGATCATATAAGGCGTTATGGGTATCTTATGAGCATAGTGTGTGACCCTAGACATGTTGATGTATAAGTATGATGTATTTAGCATGATAAATGCCATCTATGATATAATAAAATAAATTGGTTCACTCAGTATGTAGCTTATTAACATATTCATTTAATTAGTCACTTGCTCAATTTCATGAATAGAAGATCTTGTGGAAGTAGATGTGGATAACTAGTAGATTACTTGTTTGGAAATTGATGTATCTAAGAGTAGACATTAGTATAATTCTTCTTTCACTTTTGATGGTCCTTGATGACCGAGTTTATTTTTTGTTATTGTTTTTCTCCTAATTATCAATTTTCTTTCTTATGTATTTTTTTCTCTCATTTTGGGCATGATATGACTTTAATTTGTAAAGCCTAAATTTCTAATCTCTCATGCTATTATTCATGTACACTCTAGCTTTCTTCTCCTTATTCTTTTGTTTGAATATTCATATTATATCCAATATAGATCGATGACATGACGTCTATCTTAAGACCCTATTTTTCCTCAATTGTTTATATTTTGATTTCACAAATATTTTAACAAAAATAAAATTTTTTAATAATAAAAAATAAAATCATTACACCTTTAGTATGTTTGGTGCGACAAAAAAATAACTTATAAACTAACTTTCAGTTTATTAAAGCTAACTTCATTAAAAGAAGAAAAAAAAAACTCATTTTTATAAGTAGACTTTTACTAGCTTTTAAATCGACTTCTAAAAAACTACTTCAAATAATATATAGTTCATAAGCTTTCCAGTTTCCACTGATTTTTAAATTAATTTTGTCAAATATACTAATAGCTACTCTAACTTGTGACCTCACTATTCTACAAAAACAAACCTATCAACAGCCTACAAGTTCCAACACACGACACATGAAGACAAAATAAAATTATTCCTCAAGTACAAAGAGAAAACTTGGTAGCAAGACGTTCTCAGTTAAATCTGAAAATCCCTCTCTTCACAATAAAATCCGCAGAGCAGCTTTATATCAGTAGCCAGACACCCATCAATCTTTTCCACTAAAGAACTAATTAATCCTGGATACGATATCATCTCAATATCATGCTACCTTCCATATTTGCACGCAGTTGATGGGGGAGATAGAGAGTCAAAACCTTATCTATTTACTGTCTTCACAGTCATGCCACGGATGGTCCATCAAAGCCTAAGCCTTGCCATAGCAAATTAGCGATGCTCATTGCGACTCTGCTTCTACATTGAAATGAGCTTTAAGCTTTGCTAGGTCATGTTCTTATTTCTACAACTACTTAAATCATATGAATACTAATAAGATAAGATAAAATCGAATCAGATCAAATCATTAAGATACGATGAAGATGATGATAATAATAACTGTTATTATTGCTATTAATTTAACAATATAAAATACAATACTTGTAAAATAATGAATATTAATAACACCGATTTATTTATTCATACTTATAATTAATATTATTTTTTAATAATAAAAAATATTAATAATTATTTATAAGTAGTAATAGTAATAATACTGATAGTAAAAATTAATAACGGTAACTAACAATTAAATATAATAATCATTAATAAAATAATAATAATAATAAATTAACATTAATGTAACGCTGATATTATAAATAACATTTGATAATAATGATTATCATTAATTAATTATAATATTAAAAATATTATAATAATAATTAATTTGATAATATAAAATAAAAAAATTAATAACATTATTATAATAGCAATGTAAATAATAAAAATAACATTAATACTAAAAAAATGATTGAAAATAATTAATAATAATAACAACAATCAATTTAATAATGATAATGCTCAAAATAATAATGAAATAATACTAATAAGAACAAATAGTATTAGTATCATCAATCTTAAGTTAGTAATCAAAATTAGAATAATCATAATAATAATATGATTCACATATATGAATAAAAATAATATTTTTTTATTAACAAATATCAGTAACTAATAATAATAAATTTAATAATATTTTATTTTAAAATAATTAATATTGATATGAAATTAATAATATAAAAAAATTAAATATTTAATATTTAATATAATGTATTTATTTATAATTATGATTAATATTTTTCTTAAGAATAGTAATAATAATCATGATGCCGTCAGCACCAATAGATTAACACTAACAAAACGAGATAAGCTCAAATCACAGCCTTAGAGTGTTTAGCTTATCATTCCCAACTTCAAAAGCCTTGATCTTCTTAAGCTTCTCTTGGATAACCAACACTTACAATAAAAAAATTAAAAAAATAAAAAATAAAAATAAAACAAGAAGAAGAAGAAGAGGTGTTTATTTATGAGCCTGCAATCTCCTTGAACTTTTCTTAGAAAGATAAACATTCTCACAACATACGCAATAAATACTAGATTTGGTATGTGTGGGATCAAAGTGAATTCTAGAAAACAAGTGAGGAATAAACTAGAGCTTACAAGTGATAGGAACAATGCTCTAAAACACAGTAGAACAATGGCACTTACATAGAAAACATTAGTTAAATGAGTGATATCAGAAAATGAATTTCAGATGTCCCAATGTCCAATAAATCAGACCGAACTATTTATAGAGGAACAAAGTTGGGTGACGCAACAAACCTCAGCAGATAACACATCGAACTAGTGAAGTTAAAGCTCAGGCGTGGGAAATGCAAACATTGATTCTTCTCTATTTCTTTTATCTATGAGCCTAATAAGCAGCACAGAAATTTGAAGTACATCTACTTGTCATCTGCTTTACACACACACACACACACACACACAAATACATACATACATACTAGAGGCAGAGTCATGGGACAAGGGAACGGAAGGAGGGAGGGGGAATATCTCTGATGACCGGCAACCCAGTTCGGCTGAGACTAAGGCAGGAGGGTAAGGGTAGGGGTAGGGGTTGAGGAGGAATGGAAGAGCAAAATGCCAAAACTGGTATTTTGATTGTCCTCCACCTGCATCTTGACCTCTTAATACATTTTTTTTTTCTCCCCATGTATCGTGATGCAGCTCTACTGAGTAAATTGGTGGTCAGAGCAAAATTCAGATGGACAGCCGATTTCATCCGACACTCCTGGGCCCTCAGGTCATCTATTCGATATAAGCTGCTGTCCTATCATATGGTAAGACTCCTTAAAGAAGCAAAAGTTAAGGAGGTAGGCTCCGTAGGGACCTCATACAACTGCTTCCCTGTCGATTGACTGAGAGGAAAACTTGTTTCCCAATGTTGATTCTCGGAGAAGGTATAGAATTAGATCAACCGGACTGGGAATGCAGTGTCATAGAGGGGGCATGAGAATAGAATCTGAAGGTCGAGGTGCTAAAAAGCCAGGGAAAAAAAAAAAAACTACTCTTACGGCTGTGTGCTGCTGCAATACATTTGGTCAGAGACGAATAACAAAATTTATCCGATAAGCCACGGAAATATTTTCAGAATTGTACATCAAGTCATTGCTTTGTGGGAGCCATTTAAGCAACAATAAAACGCGAAATTGTGTCCAATGATTTCACGAAGTTTTGTTCGTAATCTCAGTTTCGGAGTCAATATGTTGCATTTACTTGACCAAAAAAAAAAAAACAACTAATCAAACAGTGCTAATAGCCATACAACGATTGGAGCAGAAGCATTTTATAAAACGATATGAATTTTTCAATTCATCTTCATTCAGATGAGACACATTCGTTCATTTCAGCACCATAGATACAATCCATATTCAAAATACAACCATCATGAAAAACCCTAATTTTTTTCGTACCAATAAATTTTTGCACATACCGCCAAGTTCCATCCCGCAGATCAATAATCGCTTCATTTTTAGAACTCGCTATAACCCCCACTCGGATCCTCAACTACAGACGATAGCAATCCACCATACTGATCACCCCCATATTTCGGAACCCTGAAAACACCGTGTAAACAAACCACAACCGCCGCCACTGCAGCTGAAACAATCACATTAACCCAAACCCCAGCTAATACAAGCACCAAAATTGTGAGTCCGCTGAGAACAATAACGATGACGCGGTCATCGATCTCCCGACCGAAAAAGGAGAGAGGGACAGTACGGGAAAAGTAGAAGAAAAACCAAGCGACTAAAGTTACAAGGAAGAGGATGATGGAGATAGGATGGTAGATCAGGCTGAGGAAAAGAATTAGGAGAGAGATAATTGCGTAGTTGACTCGAAAGTAGGTTAGGTTACCGTTTAAGCGGGTTGTCGCGTCGGAGAAGGAAACGGGTATTGAGAGGTTTGAAAGGGAGAGGAATTCGGACCATGGACGAGAAGCTGGGAGGAAAGAACGAGAGGCCTCGGGATCGGCGGTTGTCTCCGGCAATGTTGACATGGCGATGTGGAGAGAAAGATCAAAGGAAGGGAATTGGGTTAATGAGTTTGAGACTGAGGAAAGCAATAACGGAGCAGAATGGTGGCGGTCGACTGGCGTTTGTATCAGCGTAGAGAGTAAGTTTGACGTCGGTCAACTCAAACCGATTAGCTTGTATTATATCTATATTATTATTATTATTATTATTATTATTATTATTATTATTATTATTATTATTATTATTATCTATATATATATAGAAACGGAGTTGTCTGGCAGACAATATACAAACAAATTTTCCCGCCTAAACTATATTCATTATTACTAATCATAAATTACTTCTGTCATATATTATTGCTAATTATTATTATTGCTAATATAACTATTTATTAATATAATGTGACTATTCATCTCTTATGTGCATTAAATGCATATAACTATTTATTTGCTGCACATTTATCGAACACCTAATTTTAATAAAATATTAATCAAATATTTTCTTAATTAATTATCTAAACATATGCAGAAAACTATGCAACTATTTATATCCTATGTGTAGTAAATACATATAACTAATTTTAATGAAGTATTAATTAAGTATTTTCTTAATTAATTACCTAAACATATGCAACCAACTATTCATCTCCTACGTACTAATTGAGTTGTCAAACTCTTCATCTTCTACATATTAATAAATAAATAATATAAATAATTAATACACTATATAAAGTGCCATATATTATTGCTAATTAATAAAATGGAATAATTAATATAAATATTTATTAATATTATGCGACTCCATCTCCTATGTGCATTCAATATATATAACTATTTATTTGGTGTACATATGTCGAACAACTAATTTTAATAAAGTATTAATTAAATATTTTCTAATCAAATATTTTATTAATTAGTTATCTGAACATATGTAGAAAACTATTCATTTCCTGTGTATTAATTGAATTGTTACACATTTGAAAACTATTCACTAATATAATGCAACTATTCATTTCCTATGTGCATTAAATGCATATAACTATTCATTTGCTGCACATTTATCAAGCAACTAATTTTAATAAAATATTAATCAAATATTTTCTTAATTAATTATCTAAACATATGTAGAAAACTATGCAACTATTTATATCATATGTGTAGTAAATGCATATAACTAATTTTAATGAAGTATTAATTAAGTATTTTCTTAATTAATTACCTAAACTAACTATTCATCTCCTACGTATTAATTGAGTTGTCAAACTCTTCATCTTTTACATATTAATAAATGAATAATATAAATAATTATTACACTATATAAAGTGCCATATATTATTACTACTTAATAAGATGGAATAATTAATATAACTATTTATTAATATAATGCGACTATTCATCTCCTATGTGCATTAAATATATATAGCTATTTATTTGGTGTACATATGTCAAACAACTAATTTTAATAAAGTATTAATTAAATATTTTCTAATCAAATATTTTCTTAATGAATTATCTGAACATATATAGAAAATTATTCATTTTCTGTGTATTAATTAAATTGTTGGACTATTCTACATTTGAATATATAAATAATTAATACACCAAATAAAGTGCATATTCATTTGATTTACATGCATATGTCCATTGATACAATGTGAATATTTATCTCTTATGTACAACAAATGTATATAAT
Organism: Tamarix austromongolica; assembly: GCA_039764185.1. Taxonomy (NCBI): domain Eukaryota; kingdom Viridiplantae; phylum Streptophyta; class Magnoliopsida; order Caryophyllales; family Tamaricaceae; genus Tamarix; species Tamarix austromongolica. The sequence continues at coordinate 44,361,121 of CM077812.1, read as the reverse complement.
TATTTATTTATTGTATCTATGTCAAACAACTAATTTTAATAAAGTATTAATCAAATATTTTCTTAATTAATTACTTGAACATATGCAGCCAACTATTCATTTTATGTGTATTAATTGAATTGTCAAACTATTCATATCCTACATATTAACATATAAATAATTGATAAATAATCAATACACCAAATGACGTGTATAAACCAGTCAAACAATACATATGCATCTGTTGCCATTAATATAATACAACTATTTTTATCCTACATGCAGCAAATGCATATAACTAAATTTAATGAAGTATTAATCAAGTATTTTCTTAATTAATTACCTAAATATATGCAACCAATTATTCATATTAATTGAGTTTTCAAACTCTTCATCTACTACATATTAATAAATAAATAATATAAATAATTAATACATTATATAAGGTGCATAAACCAGTCAAACAACACATATGTATAGGTTCATCTATATATTTATTTGCTGTCATATAACTATTCATCTGTTGCCATTATTATAATATAATTATTCATCTCCTGCGTATTAATTAAGTAATTATCTATAATTAAAACACCAAATGAAGTGGTTATATAAATTAATTACATATAACATTTCTACTTCCCACTTCCTCCCTTTATTAATTTTGATTTTGTCTCTGATTATATAATTAGAAGCCAGTCGAAAAATTAAAAACACTGCATAAGCTCAAGAGGGAGTAAAAGACAGAAGCATTCAAGTTTCAAAAATGGCACCTATCTACATATATCTAAACCAAATTCACCCATCAAAAGATCATTAGTGCATAATGGTGTAGTGAGTTAATCTAATATTTTCTAATTATTCTTTGTTTACTAGATGTCATAGGTAAGATTGTGAAAATAAAACTTGAAGGCATAAGTTAGAACCAAAATAAGAATTTGACCGAGTTAATGGATATTTTGCTGGAGGACAATGAGTGAGTAGAAAGAAGAAATAATTTATCATATTATTGTTAACAGGTGTAATAGTTGCATCAAAAATTAATTCCTTACTTTCTAGGTGTGATTATAAAAAAGAGAGGTTGGAATGTTGACTTTGGGATAATGAAGTTGGTCAACTTAAGAATTTTTTTTAAGAGTAATTGTATGAAGCCAGTGGTTGTTTTATGTTTAAAGCAACTGATTTTAGCGGTATTTTTAATAACAATTATTCACAACTAAATGTCATAAAAAAATTGCAACATCATTTGTTTGCAAAATTAATATTTTTCCCTATGTTACAGGTACAGTGAAAGTACATAATACTTTTCATATCAGCAAACTACTAATTATTTTATACAATGATAATAAATAAAATTCACGGTCAATCAAAATCCCATGTTAAATTACTATTGAAAAAACTAATATTTGGCCACGGTTTGTTTTACGTTATAGTGTCAAGAGTTACACATCGTAATAGACTAAAAATATTGATATGTGACAATGAAAGAAAAGAAAGTACATCCACAACAAATGTTATCTTCAATGAATTGTTCCAAAATATCTAGCTACATTATGTATTTTCTTCTTCAATTTTTTGATCCATATACTTCATATTTGTCATTTCTATATATAATGTAATACTTTATTATTTCATATTTCTCCCAATATCTTATCCTTTATATTAACTATGATTTCTTATAATAATTTTATTACTTATTATAATATTTTTTATTCATATTATTTTAAAATTTATTATTACAATGTCTAAAATTCTACCCGTGCATCGCACGGGAAAATGTAACTAGTTATTATCAATAATATCAACTACAGATGGTTTATTTTATCTATTATTTTTATTTTTAGATCTTACTTTTAATTTATTGTTACTTCACAAATAACTTTCGCCAAATTTTAAACTCACGGATATGCAGCTTTCAAACTATTGATCCTGGGATAGATCCGAGGCACTCTACCCTCCTTCCCTCCCCCTATTACAAATTTACAAGGCTTCTAACTCTTCTTAGGTGCCCCAAAATTCAGTAAAAAAAAAATCATTTATTAAATTAATCTGACCGACCCCACACACCAATCACAATTATAAATAAGTAATAGAGATAATATTGATTGAAGAGCAATTCAAATATTATTATTATTAGTTATTGATAATCTTATATTTTCTTATTATATTATTATAATATTATTATTACAATAGTCATTTAATAATAATAATAGTTAATTAATATAAATAACATTGTCAATTAATTATTAATTAATTAAAATATTGTTCCTCGTACTTTTATTATTAATATTTATGACAATATATTATTACTAGTTATCATTACTTATATCATCATTATAATAATAATAATAATAAGCAGTAGTAGTTATTTATAATAATAGTTAATTTAGTTATACTATTATTAAGATAATATATTAAAAAAATATAATTGATAAATCCATATGAATAAGCTTATTGATTAATGGTTTTATTATGAATTAATAAGAATGTTGTTAATTATATATTTTCTCTCAATACTTGTAGTAATATATTAGTGTTCATTGCTACTATAACAACAACAACTACTACTAGTAGTAGTTATTGATAAAAATATTTTTTTATAGTAATAATAATATCATTAATATAATATACTATTAATAAAAAAATAAAAATAAAATAATAAATAATGTTGATGATTAATATTTTTTATTAAGTAATTAAAAGATTGTAATGTATAGTTTTATAATTAGTAGTTTTGATAATACATTATGATTACTTAATATTATTAATAATACTAATACCAATATTAGTTATTGGCAATGATATTTTATTATTACGATGTTATTATTAAGATACTTTCTTATTAATTAATAAGTATGCACAATGTTGTTGATTAATGGTTGTGAATTAAAAAGTATTTTTGCAAGGTAGTTTAAGAGTATCCTAGATTAAGGATAAAATGGTAAAGTTATATGTATCAATTATTAAAATATAAATACTTATTAATAAAATACTACTGGTTTAAAATTGTTGTTATATATCATTTAATTTTATGTAAGATAAGTTACCAAAGTTCATTATTAATTTAGCTACATTCATATTCAAATAATATGTGCCTACAAAACACTCCATCATATTATTATTTCATATATAAGTACTTCAAGTTAGACAAAGATCATATAGTTAGTTATTCAAAATGATATCTAAGTATAGGCCATTTATCAAAATTTAGGGCTTGTCTTATTTAGGTTATTTTTGTAATTTGCAAGATCATATCATAGCATCAACAATAATTTCAAATTAGATAATATCAAATTAAATGAGTTAAGACTATATTAATATAATAATCAATATTATTAATTTCATTCAATAATTAGAAAATATATAATAATAATAATAGTAGTAATAATAACACTAATAATAATAATAATAGTATTTTCTTAATTTCTTATTATGCTAAATAGTAATAATAATAATAATGAATTTAATAATGATAATTAATTCAATAATATAAATAGTTTTAGTAATATAAATAATAACAATGAATTTAATTTAAAAAATATGAATAATTTTAATAAATAGTATCAAATTAATTTCATGTTGATAATAATATTAATTTCACATTAATAATTATTATTGTATATTTCATCTAATAAATTATATATATAGATATATGTATACACTTTAAAAATTATTTATTTTCATAATATTTTATTGTGTATAATCATGTGTGTAATTTAAAAGGGGATAATTGGTGGAGGAAAATTTGACTAGGATAGAAAATTTGCAACTATTGTCATATGTCTTAGTAGAATTTTTTTATTGTAAGTATATACATTTTAATTATTATTTTTATTAAATATTTAAATATTATCAAAATTTTAGAATTACTAATTGAATATAATGTAATTTAAGACTTAAATTAAATATTTAGATCAAATCAATTCAAGTTCAATCATTTATTATCTTTCGATCGAAGAATTATTTATTTGAAATATCTTATTTATGACCTACTCAAATGTTTTAGATATTTGTCAGATTATTTTTTAATCTTATCAATAATACCAACCAATGGTCCAATAATAACAACCAGACTACACTAGACGGGTCATTTCTCGTTTCCATTAACTAATCCACCATGATCCACTACATTATGTAACCCTAAGTCTAATGCTTGACTTTTATTTCTCTCAAATGGCTCCTATTCTCGCAGCCTCACCTCTCAATTCTCACGCTCTACTCTCTCATATTTGACTCTTTGCTTTTGAGGTTGCTCTCATTCGATGGAGATGAATGGTTGTGCTCACCGGCACCACCACACCTCCTCCTACAATCAAATGACAGAGACAAAATGGTGTTGTAGACTAGTAAGTGGTAAGTCTTTCACCCCTTCATCTCATCTTAAATTTCAAAATCATACTCTTCTCTATGTCTTTAATCTCTTTTTGAACTCCCTCACCTTCAATCTCTAAGGAGTGTCTTTAATTTCAAGGTCACAAATTGTTGGAGGCAACCGTTCTTCGTGGTGTCCCATTTGATTTTAGTTTAGTAAAACAACTGGCATCTAACATACATATTTTTATTTAACTAAATAATGATGTGAATATTAATACTATGTAGATTTTTGTTTAATTGAGTTGTAACTTGAGTTGTATTCTCTAAGGTTTTGGTTTTTACTTGTACATTAAATATATATTATATAATTATTTTACGTTTTTGATTTTAATGTGTCATTTTAGTTATTTTAGTTAGATTTGACATAATTTTAGTAGGCTTGTTGTTTACTAATTTTACTATTTTTAGTTATTTTTTCATGAGTTAAATTTGATTTTACTGTTAAGATTTAGAGAATGTTTGATTTTGATTTTGATTTTGTTGTTGAGAACAAGATGAATATTTTGTTGTTGTTTACTTAGTTTTGTGTTTCTAAAATGTTGTTGTCTTGTTGTGCATTAATTTTACTTAGCTTTAGTAGGGGTGTTGTGTAATGAGATTTTATAGTTTTATTGTGTATTAAGTTTGAATATTTGCTGTTGTTTACTTAGCTTGATTAGTGTTGTTGCTATTATAGAAGTTGGTTTATGCGTTTGGTGGAACAAATGCTAATATTCATAATTTTTTTTGTTGATTTTTAGCTCCAATAAAGATAGATAATGATGAAGAGAGGGATATGGTTGCCAAAGTGCAACACCTCCAAAAATCACCATTGAAATTTTTTATTTTAAACATAAAATCATACACCATAAAAGCAGGTTTACTGTTGTAATTAGTATAAGTCTGATCCTAATCCATCCTTGTACCAACTACAAAACATAGTAAAAACAAGTGTAACCATGATAAACACGGAAAGGAAAGTGATTCATGACATAATAAGGGTTAAATGTTGTTGTCAAGAAAATAGCAAAATATAGAATATTGTTTAATTGGAATAAAACTTTAAAATAGAAAGCTTAAATGGTAATGACACTCTCTCTGGGCCCCAACCCTAGGTTACTACAACATCACTCTACCCTGATCATGTCATCATAAGCAGCAAAGTCATCTACGACATCCTCAATCACGTACACAAACTTAGGAGGGGACACTGCTCGTGGGAATAAACATCACCCATAAAAGAGGTGATTAATATGATATATACTGAGTAAGGTAACAATACAATCAAGCAGGAAAATAGCAGTTCATAATACTATAGCAAGATATAAAGGCACATGAGCAGGTTATAGTAGTTCGTTTGATACTGTCTGGACTCAAGCTATTAGTATTATAATTAGTCATCTCTTGAATTATGTCTACATGAGTTTAGGAACCCCACTATTCTCATCGGTGGACTAGTAAATACAGAACAACTCAAGGCACCACATTACTAGCCACTATTCTCATCGGTAGACTGGTAATGCAATACAACCCATAGCAACATGCTCCTAGCCACTATTCTCACTGGTGGACCGATAAATATAATATAACCTAAAGCAACACACTCCCGGCTAATATTTTCATTGATGGATCAGTAAATATAATACAACCTAGGATAGTACATCCCTGACCACTATTATCACCTGTTCATCGGTATATAAATATAAGGCACAATTGGTCCCGACCTATATGGTGTTCCACTGTAAGTAATTAGTGTCTTTACATAGGTTATCATTGTCTAAGGGTTTCATTACTTGATCTCAGGACCCCCACTAATCTCACCGATGGATCGATAAATAAAAAATACCCAGGATAGCATGCTTCTAGCCACTATTCTCACCAGTGGACTAGTATATAAATATAAAGTGATCTTCCAATTTACATGATTATTATCTTATTCGTGTCTTATTTGGTCAGATATCTCACACAACCATGATCAACCCATGTATGACACCTAGCCTAATACCACCCCAAGCCAACCTTGGCCCCTTGGAAACCCTAATTTCCTAAGTCCGATATATCCTCACCCCTTAATTATCTTTTGAGTTCCCAAATTATCAAAAAACCCAACCCTATCATTAGGAAGCCCATTCATGAATATATCATATCCCCTTTTCCCCCTCTCCTTATATATGATACATCTAGACCCTAGGGTTACCCCCCTAAATCCTAGTTTGGCCCAAATGGTCCTAACCCCTTCTCCACGACTTATTTAGCCGTAAAATTCCACAACCAAGCATATACTACCATAATTATCCATACCCTAAAATTTTGTAGCCTAAATCCTTTATTTTCACATGTGATAACAATCTCCCAATGGGCTCATCCCAAAACTCTAATTTCCCTTTAGTAGTTGTATCCACTCCTACTTATCCTACCTAAACGTCAGACTTAACACACAATCCTCGCAAAGAATATTCAACATCATAGTTTAGAGGTAAGACCCTACTCCCCCATTACCTACATGTGATAATGAGCTATCATTAGGATTTTGTACCTCCAAAACCTTAGTTTCACCCCTTAGTACTCTCCCATTCCTTAGTATCCAAGGACTCCCCTATGTTTTTCCAAATTACCCAACAATACCATCATCTCCCCTATAACCATCCTTAACAATCATCCCTCACTTAGTCAACCCCAAACATAAACCATATTAGGTTTGACTCACCCCATGCATGGTCAACCATCTCCATGCAATGTTTGCGTTAACCCATTTTGTATAATTACCATAATTATTATTTAACATCTTATAAAGGATATTTAACTAACTTTTCCCTTAGGATTTTACCATATTACATTTTCCATAATATTGACCAAAATGCCCATGGATTTACAAAACCCTACCTAAGCCTTATAGTTTAAAATACAATAACTTCTCAACAATCCCCAAAACATGCAGTACCACACAATAGGATTAAACATCAATAAATGAACCAACATAGCCATGTCCACATATATTCTTACCTTAGATGCTTACAAGCCAAGTTGTACAAGCAACCCTAGAACATGTAACATTTTGTGTAGGTATTCACTTAACACATAAAAAAATCACATAAACACAAGGCCCTAGCTATGACAGTATCCCTACTTAAACGAATTCGGTCTTGAAGCAAGAAAACCCTACTCATCCTCTCCTGAGGATACTAGAACAGTACCTAGAAATGGGAATACCCAACTTATTCTATCTTATCCTTTTTCTTCCATTTTCCCTTTTTTTCTTTCCTTAAACAAAATAATAATAATAATAATACTGATACTACTACTACTAATAATGATAATAAATTTAATGAAATGAAGCTCAAAATAGATGAAAGGAAAGTGACGTGACCAGAATAGGTAGTAGGAGTGGAGGGTGGTGTGGTGGTAGTTACGAATACGGCACAACATCAACGATGATGTCGTAAGGTGAAAGGTAGTTTTTGGTTGGGAAAAGAGTGGGAGTTGAGGTTGGTGTTGGCACTAGGTAGGATAGTGGGAGGGGAGGTGGGTTATAGTGGGAGATGGTGGCACAACTTAGAGAGAGTGAGGAGAAAAGGGGGAAAATGGAGGAGAAAGGTGGTAGAGAGGGCTAGCTTCACAGGGTGGGCACCTGTGCAGGAGGTGGAGGTGTGGCGGCGATGTAGAGAAAGGGAAATGGGCTAGTGGTGGTGGTGGTGCAAGGTGGCGTAGGGTGGCTCAACTTTCCCACTTTGCAAACTCAAGGAGGGGAAAGGAATGGGAGAAAAAGGAAGGTGAGGGGCTTAATAGGTGTAGGGAGATGCAGGGAAGGGAGAGGGGAGGAGCTTGGGCAGTGGCATGGATCGACTGCGACAATGGCGACGACTGAAGGAAGGAGAAGGAGAAGGGTATAAGGCAAGGTTGACGAGGGAGAAAGAGAGGAGAGGTAGTGTTGGGGTCATTTATAGGCCGTGGGGGAGGATAAGGACAAAAGATGAAGGGTACAAAGGTGGTTGGTTGTTGGGTGTCCCGACAATGCCAGGGAAGGACGTTGTGCAGGTCATGTGGTGTAGGGGGTGCAGGGGGACCATGCAGGGGCATGCTAGTGTGCATACCCTGCATGTTCAAAAAGGGAAAAGGGGAGAGGAGGTTGGCTGGTGGCAGGTTGTGGGGGTGTGAAAATGGTAAGGGGTCACACAAGTCTACTAGGAGAGAGGTAGGGGACAGGGAAAGAAAGGGAAAAGGAGAAAGAAGGAAGGGAGAAAAAAGGAAAAGGATAAAATAGAGGAGGGCTTGGGCCATCGCTCAAGGGAAAAGAAAAGGGGGAGGGGGAAATGAGAGTTGAGTCGGTTAAGAGAGAAAGGAAGAGAAGAGAAGGAGGGGGGTGCCTGGGCCACTGTAATGCAACCCAGCGGGGGAAAGAAGAAAAAGGGAAGAAGAAGGAAGAAAAGGAGAAATAAAGAGGGAAAAAAAGGGTGGTGGGATTTTTGGGTTTTTGGGAAATTAATAAAAATAATTAAAAATTATTATATTTGCCTATAATTAAAAATAAGACTAACTAATAAATTTTAAATCTTATATTATTATTATTATGATTATTATTATATGCACCTATATTTTATTCCATTTATTATTTAGTTATTTTATTATTTTAGGAAAAAAAATTGGGGTATTAGGTGAAGAGGTGGACAATTTATCTCCATTTATAAATATGTTGTTGATGACTTGCTAGCCATTAACAAGGAAGACAATGCAGATACTTCTTCTCCAACTTCAGGTGCGGCTAAGCCATTAGCTTCTCAAGGTAAAAACAAAAAAATATTTGGTGAGGACACATTTTACAAAGATGTCTCCCAATGCTTTAAGAGCTACTTGTAATTATTGTAGAAAAGATTATGTTGTTGATCCAAGGAAAAGAAACTAGTTTTATGATAAATCATATTAATATTTGCAAATAAATTCTAGAGAATAAAGAGAAAAATATAAGGCTACTATCCCTTCTTTACTCAAATAAGATAATAAAAGAGGGTAATAGATCAAATAATCTTAATGTAGGCTCATTGAAAATGATGACCGCTTGAAAAATTAAGCACGAGGGCAGTGGAAAAGCTCTGGCAAGGATGATTATTGTGAATGAGTTTTCCCTTTAGATTTTTTGAGAGATGGATTCAATTTTTTTTTTGTGGAAGTTATTCAAGCGAATTTTATTTTACCTTTTAGGGTGGTAAAGATTAAGGATTATTATAAACTATTTGTGGAAGAGAAAAAAATTGAAACAATATTTTTGAAATTTTGGATGTAGGTTTAGTCTCACTAGTAATTGTGGGACTTCATGCTCAAATATTAGCTATATGCACTTGAATAATCATTATATTGATCAAAATTAGAATATAGATAAAGATTCTTAATTTTTGTGAAGCAGTTGGTCATTCTAGTGAGACTCTTGGCAAATCAATTGAAAGTTGTATTCTTGATTGGGAAATTGATAAAATTTTGACTATAATAGTTAGCAATGCTAGTTCTAATGATTTGTGCTCCTAATACTTGAAGAAAAGAATTAGCTTTTGGGATGGTAGACTACTTTTGGATGGAGATTGTTTATATATGATGTGTGTTGCCCATATTTTGATTGTGATTTTTTTAAAAGCAGGATTAAAAAGAAAATTGTTAACCTCAAAGTTTAATCAATATTATTATACATGTTTTGATGATAAAAAAACAGATTTTTAGTATCTAATGTGTTTTCTTAAGTTTTCATATTCAAAAATCAACACATACAAAAGGCACCAAGACATGAAGCCAAGAATTTGCTATGTCTTAGGTATATTATAAAGAGTTAAGTGGAGAAAACGTCACATTTCAAAAAAAAAAAAAAACTCTTTAAAACTCTCTGTTGAAAAATACTTGACTTGACTTCATATTATACATCTTTTAATAAGTATTTTCCAAATAGATTGATTGGCTCCGGTCGGAACCAATCGACCGGTCATCAAACTGATCGACTGTTTCACCTTAAACAAAGCCACTGGTTGTGCTAAAACTAAGATGGAGTGGCTAGTGGATAAAACCGATCTACTGGTTTAACAACCAATCCATGGGGTTCAACCTTGCAGAAACCCAATTCGTCTATGTTTAAACATATCGACTGCTTTATGTAAACCAATCAACTGGTTTAGAGATCTAGTTGCTCTTTGCTTAAACACATCGACTGGTTATTGCCACACTAATCGACTAGCTGACAAACCGATCGATTGGTTTGACAAACAGATCCATGGGCTTCATTTTTGTAGAGACCTAGTTGCTCTCTATTTAAACACGTCGACTAGTTTTTGCCAAATCAATCGGCTGGTTGACAAACCAATTGAATGGTTTGGCAAACCGATCCATGAGTTTCAATTTTTGCAGAAACTCAGTTGCTCTCTATTTAAACACATCATTTGGTTATTACCAAACCAATCAACTGGTTGACAAACCAATCGACTGGTTTGAAAAACTAATCGATGAGTTGAGACAACAGTCACTTTCTATTTTGTTCAAAACATGAACAATCGACTGGTTGAAACAAACCAATCGACAGGTTGTACATCTGATCGACTGGTTTCTCCAAACAAATTAACTGGTCAGCATTAAATGCTAATTTTCTACCTATTAAGTGAAATAAATTTTTGCTAAATTGTGTCTAATGGCCATAATTGAGGGTAATCCTTATAAATAAGGTCCCTATACATTTATTACAAATAAAATTTTAGATTATTGATTGTACAATTACTCTCTTACACTAAAATCATTCAATTGTTCATTCAATATTCCAAAACTTTCATATTTTTTTGTTTTTTATTGAAAAGAATTATTTTCTTTTTTCTCTTAGCTAAAACAGTTCTCAAATTAAAATATCATATATTACATCTAGCTAAATTATATCTCATTCAAAGATCAACACTTTATCATCTTTTATTTGGTGAGAAACACTTGTAAACACAACCACCTCCCAAAAATCAATCAAAGGGGTTAGTGAGTGTTGCATATCATTCTTGAGAGATTTATTTAGTAAACATAGAGAAGATAAATAGGTGTAGTTTTAAATAATCTCTTGAGAGGATCAGTGAGATTGTAAGACTCATAAACTGAGAGAAGATTGATTATCAATAAAACACTCACTATTTTAAAAATCTAAAAGGGAGAACCTTTTGGTAGTGGATGTAAAGAATAATTCACTCTTGAACCACTCTACATTACATGTAAATATTTATTTAGTCATTTCCATTTCACAAAACCCTATTCACCCCCTCTGGGTTTTTTTTCAAAAACATTGATCTAATTTAATAGAGTTTGATCAATTGTGAAATATGTGTAATAATCTCCTACTCATTTAGCAAAAATTAAGATTTATGTTGAACAAGTCAAATTGAGTTCCAATAAATTTATTTGTCTTGATGTTGAACTAGATGAAGCTCTACTTACATGATGCTTGATTTTTGCTATAGTATTTAGAAAGGCCTTTTACTTGTGGAAGTAGGATGAAAAGTATGTTGATGAGCTTAATAAGAACAAGGGTAGTCCTTTTGATGAGGATTGGGTCTAATACCTCATTTTTAGAAACGTTAATTATAAATTAATAATTGTATAATAATTATTTTTTGAGGTTTAATATTAAAAGTGTTATTATTATTCGTATTATTACGACGATTTAGATATAAAAATAATTAGGTTAAAAAGTTGATAGAAATCGACTATTTATTTTAATCCTAGTTTTTACCCGTAAATCTTATCCTAATTATTTTATTACTAACTGCGAGCTGGAATTTGAAATAAATCCCTAAAATTTAGTTTATATTATTTTATCTTTTTCATTTTATTTAAATTTATCCTAGATTGGATCATTTTTCTACCCGATACCCTAATTTACTCGAACTAAATTTAAAATAAAAATATAAAATATTTTTTCTTCTCTCTCTCCCTCTGCCAATTGTAGTCCCTTCCCCCTAAATACTCTCCTTATCTCCCTCATTTTCTTACTCTACTCAACCATCGCCTCATCTCTGCATTTATACACACACATGCATACTACACTCACACACTCCAAATATTCCCCCTAACCTACTATTCCTCCCAGCAACTCCCCTTCCCTACACCATTTATTTCACATGCACATAGCCCCCTCCCCATTCCTTTTGGTGCACCAAACACAACCCCCCTCTTTGCATACACACACACACACACGACACCCTTCCCCGAGCCCCCAACCAAACAAGCCCCTGCATATACATACACACGACATACACTCCTTAACCAAACACCCCCGTCCCTCCCTCTATTTTTGTTTGGCCTTCCAAGCCATCTTCTACCTTCCCTCTTCTCCCTTGCGTGCACCAACCAGCCCACACCACTACAACCCCTCCCTCTTCTTCTTTCTCCTTCTCCTGGGACCACCAGCAGTTGCAGCACCCAGCCCACCGCACCATCACACAACACCACCACTCCCTCATCAAACCACCCACCGAGCAGCCCTCCACGGCATCCAACCATATCCACCCCTCCTCCTCTTCTTTCTCCTTCTCCTACAACCCACCTCCCTGTATCACCAACTGCCACCTTCATCCTTCACCATCACCACCACCACCACCTAGCAACCATGAGCCATCACCTAGCCTTGCTCCACCTCTCTGCCACCTCCTCCATTTTTTTCCCTAATTTCCCAGCTCCCCGATCATCCCAGCAGCCCCTACTTTACCTCTCCCTACCTTCCCTGTCCAACAACACCTCCATCACCACCGTCGCCCAGCCTAACCATCACCACCAACTTTACCCTCTGCCACCCTCTCCTTCCCCCTGCCTCGCCCAACCAACCCTCTTGCCCAGCCAACCTCCCAACATCCCACTTGTTTCCCTTGTGCAAGCTCATGCTGCACATGAATTATTTTGCCCCATGAATATTTGGTACCCATATTAAATGTAAGGGTATTTTGGTAATTTTAGAAAAATAAATATCTTTATATTACAATTATTATTTTATTTGATAGATATTAATTTGGTATTTGTGTTATTATTTTTAGGTACGAAAGTTGATTAGCAGAACCTAATAGTTTTTAGTGGATACCGCTAATTTTATGTTTTTGCTGGAATTCAAGTAACCGTTATACTCTACTAAAATGATAAATATTACGTAATAGTACATTAGGATTTTTGGTGTATGAAATATGTTAAGCATGCTTTAATTCGATATAATTATGTGTTAATTATTATTATTATGAAAAACGATAGAACAAGCATGTTATTAGATGTAAAATATTTTGGGTACTATAGTATAATTAAAATGATTCCAATGACGGGAAAATATTTTGTATGATAATTATGGGTAATAATAGGTTAGGCATGCTTGGATATATTTGTGGGATAATTATTATGGATGTGTGCCCTAGGGGCAATTTAGTCATTTTTGTGTATTATGATATTTATCCTGAAAATTTTGTTTAATATGTATTATATGTTGTTGATTATATGATCATGTATTTTGTACATTTTAAAAGTGTATGATAGGGTTTTGTATGCAAAAACCTATGTAAGGGCAAAATGGTCTTTTAACATAGTTGATAGTTTAAATTTTATAATAAATAATTAGATTATTTTATTTTAACCTTTTCACGATAAATTAATAAATAAAATGGATTTAGTATTTAAATGAATGATAATCTGATAATAATTGGCCTCAGGGGCATTTTAGTCACTTTTGGCCTAGTGCGTTGAAATGTGAATAATTGGACATAGGATGGCCTTAAAATTTTGGTAGATTGACCTTAGTATTGACTTTAACCTTGTTTTGGACTATTGACCTTAGGGTTGACTTGGATAATTGAAAATAAAGGAAAATGGATAAGTATGGAAATGAGAATAATTGTGCAATGTGTGCTATATGCGATCACCTTATAAAAATACTAATACGTAAAGCGGAAGACCTCAAGTTTGGGAATCGTTTCTCTCTACAGGTAGTTACCCTAGAGACGAGGTAGGAGTCCTCTATTTGTTTGGTTTTCTGGTGTGCTGGTTGTGCCCTAGTAAGGCCCTAATCTACTCTATAGGTGACCTACAGACCCTATAGGGGGTATCCATACTTAAGAATTAGGTGTCCGAGGTGAGGAGGGTACTGTGTGCCTCGTGCACCAGAATAACCAGAGTGTTGTTATGTCTCTGGGTTGGATGGTTGGAGGGTAATGTGATGCCTTATGTGCCGGTATGACCGATGTACTATTATGTCTCTGAGTTATAATTGTATCCCCCTCGAGGAAATAAAAATAGAAATGATATGATTTGATTAGAATGATTATTATTGGATATTGGATTGGTTTGGTAGTAGTCGTTGTGTTTACCTATGGTTTTGGGTAGTAGCTGTTGTGCTTACTTGTGGTTTTTGGTAGCAGCCGTTGTGCCTACATCTGGTTTCGACCGTTGTGCCTACCTATGGTTTGATAGCAGCCTTTGTGCCTACATATGGTTTTGGTACTAACCTTCATGCCCACCTGTAGTTTTGGTAGCAGCCTTTGTGTCTACCTGTGTTGGTATTATGTCTATGAGCATACTTGTGATATTATGAATTTTATTATATGGTACTTGTAAGTATACCTATGATGTTATGCATGCTGTTATATTGTACTTGTAAATATACCTGTGAGGTTATAGATTTTATCATATTATACCTGTAAGTATACCTATGAGGTTATGGATTTTATCATATTGTATTTGTAAGTATACCTTTGAGGTTATGAATTTTATTATACTATTTTGTAAGTATACCTGTGAGGTTATAGATGTTATTATACTGTACCTATAATTATACATGTGACATTTTGTAATTGGTTATTATACGGTACCTGTAAGTATGCTTGTGACGTTAGGTATTTTATTATACTATACTTGTAAGTATACTTGTAATGTTAAGGATCTAAGTATATTTTACCTGTGAATATACCAGTGATGTTATATAATTGGTTAGGGTTAATGCTGAGACATGAATTATGATGTAAAGGTTATAATTGTAGTGTAGAGTGGGTTTTGATTATTGCTTCAGAGAGCATCTTAGGATGCTTAGTTGATACGTGTTATCATATTCTAAATAAGCACGCATGAGCAGTAGGTAGTTTAGTAACTATTTCTTATCTATTACAATTATTGTGTCTGGATCATCTCATATATATCTTAATGTTTATGCCATGTATTATTATGATGCCTTATGGTTATTGTGCTAGGGTTTTCTTCTAATCATACTTCAGATAGTATCTCTGGGTTGTTCATTTGGTAAATTCTATTATTTCAGAAGAATGAATATGAATAGTATGTGACCACGATGGATTTTTATTATGTAAATGATTATTGTATCTCAATCCTCGTATTTGTATGTATATGTCTTGCATGTGTTCCATACTATTTTATCATATTAGTTTGGTATAAAGGGTTTCTCAGTACCGTAGTACTGAAGGGTTCATTTTGGTAGACCCTTGCCTATTCAATGGGCAATAGACTTTACAGGTCAGTTCCAGAATCCAGTTGAAATTTGTCAGTTAGTTTTGAGAGCATAGGAATATCCGGTGTCTCTTCTATTATCTGGTCTCCATTTGTTTTGGACTTTTATGTCCTCTTGTAATTTCTCTCTTGAATTTTGGTAGATTGCCGACGGTGATTTTAACTAGTACCGTACTTATCTATTATCCTCTATATTTGGAATTTTGTAAGTATGTTATTTAAGTAAAGTAATGTTTTAGCCTTAGCACTTAGTATAAGAATTATAGCGGATGCCAGATTTATACTAAGTGTGGCAGTAATACCCATTAATTTTATAATTAACACTTCCACAAAATGAAATTTTTAGTAGTAAAAAAGGGGGTGTTACATTGGCAGTCTATTCATTATTTGTTGTCTTTCTTGAAAATATTCTATGAAGCTACTTTAAGGATTTCAATTCTCTTTATGTTATTGGAAATGTGTATTTGTAAGAAGTTGCTCTTATTGGTACATTGATTGATTCTTGTATTAATGAAAGTGGTGATGAAAATGTGAAAGTAATGACATATAGGATGAAAGCTAAGATTTATAAGTATTGGGCTAACAAAAAGAATATGAATTTGTTGACGTTTATTCTTGCGGATCTTGATCCTAGTAGTAAATTAGTGTATGTTGATTGAGAAATTAATGAATATTTTGGTTATTTGAGTGATGTGAATGAAGGTATTAATGATGTTGATGAATATAGATTTTATCATAGTATTTCTAGCACCACTTTACTCCAAGATGTAAGGAAGTGCTTGAGGTTATTGTATGCATTCTATGCCTTTTGTCAGTCACAAGTATTTGTTAGCAAATCAAGCTCTCTTTTACTAGTGATCGTGAGGTTTCACTATCATCTAATTTAAAATTTCAAGAAGCAAGAAGACAATTGGATAAAAATTTTAAGATGACAAGGGAAAACTCAAATATTGAAGAGAAATATAAATTAGATAGGTATCTAGATGATAATTTGGTGGAGATCAATGAAGGAATGAGTGAGGAAGTTGAGATTCCTCTTAGTCCTAAAGATATTTTGAGTTTGTGGAGAAATAATATATCAAGGTATCGTATCTTGAGTGCATTGGCCAAGGATATCTTGGCTATGCCTATTTCTACTATTGCATTGAAATCAATTTTTAGCACTGCAGGATGGGTGCTTGATATTTTTTGTAGTTCTTTAACTAAAAGGATGGTAGAGGCTTTGATTTGTGCATAAGATTCGCTTCGTAAGTCATAAGAGCCGTTATTGTTGGGAGGAAAGTCAGAGGATCTTGAAAAAAAAATTGAAGAAGGTAATTTTTTAGTCATCTTTCTTTGTTTGTAGTTGAATAATTTTTACAAGATATTTACTAACAAAATAAAGTGTTTTTCACTATAGAATTGGAGAGAAATAATATGGTCTAACCATTTATGCACATTGAAGAATAAGAGTTCAGAATACTTTACATAAGACCCTAGATAATGTAGTAGCCCCTATAATAACACCTACCATTTGCAATGATTCCTGATTATAACGTGTAGAAGTTGATTGTGTGTAGAAGTTGAATTTAAATTAGGGTTTGATGTAGCAACCTCTACTATGTATGTTTGCAATTGCAATGGTTCAACCTCCACTATTGTTTTCAATGATAATGTAGATTGTATAATAATAATGTAACTCATACCATAATTTCCTGATTTAGGCATTTGATTGTGTGCATAAGTTATATTTTAATTGGGTTTGACATGAATTATTATAGCCTCTTGATTGTTGCAAAATTGCTATAATTTATGGTCTATGATGGTATGTACGTTGAATTTAAATTAGGAATGACATGAATTGTTCCAAATTACTAATTTAATTCTCGTTTTACATTTTGATTAGCTTTCTTTTATTAATTCACATGCATAGTGCATGGTTATTGCTTTCAAATTCTTGATTTGTTGCAAATTAGTAGTGCAAATTAAGAGACACATGCTACAATTTTGTTATATATATCATTGACAAGGGACATTTATTGCTTACATAACATAATTTCCAAGCTAATTTATAGATTTTTTTTATTGTTAAATTTTTACCATGGATGATTTTTATTACAGTTGCTACCAAATGTTAGATGCAGTGGCTGGATCAACCAAATTTTTAATCCCAAAATTTGGTATGGATCTTCAAACTTTTAATGCTAGTAGAAACCAATGACAAGGATTACATGGCTACCTATGGATTTGTATATATATATTTTTAAAAATTTAACCATGTGTTGTATTATTTTTTTGGATAATTTTATGCATTATTGAATGTCTAGAAAAATGGTCTGTAATGTATTTGAATCGGATCAAATATAATCTGATCGGATCAATGTCATATTCACTCAAATTTTCAAGTTTCACATCAAACCGAATATCATCCATTGGATTGGATAAATTTATTATTTGATAGTGTTCTTTTATATTTAAAATCAATATCGGATATTTTTTGGATTTTTTTAGTGATCCAATAAGAAACTTCAAATATTTGAAGTTTTGGATTGGATCCTAAATACTAGTATATCCGAAGTTTCAGATATCCAAAACATTGAATAATTGGTACGTGAACATCCTTAATTGTACATTAGATCTTCACTTGTGAGATTAAAGCTTCTATGTTATATAATCAACAGAAACAAGTTAATAATGGTTTTAAGCTTATTTATCCTAATGGGAGCCCACAACAAAAGCTTAAAAGACTTAAAAATTGAGTTGTGGTCCCACAACTCAGCGAATTGCTCTAGTGAAAAAAAGGGGGGAGGGAGGGGGAGAGAGAGAAAAGAAGAATAAATAATGTTTTTGATATATTTTACTATAAGATGGTTGTGGTGTGGTATAAATTTGATAAGATGATATATTTTATCATTATATTATTTAACCCTTGTGGAATTGAAGCTCAAAAATCTCAAAAACTACTCTTTTTTTTTCTTTTTAGTTTTTATCGTGGATTATTTTAGGTTATGTGGCTTTAAAGTATTTTTTGTTGCTAACATTCCATAGTAGATAAGTGGTGGTTGTTATTGCTAACTTCCATGCTTTAATGGTTTGACCTTACCCCCTTCATCTTCCTAATAGCCATGAGTGTATTAGGCATTATATTCATCCCCTTTGTCACCCACAACCAAATTTTTATTGCATTCTAGATAGTGTTGCACTGGAAAAACAAGTGGTAATGGGTTATTTAGTCTCTTGGCAAAATGGACAAGTATTGCCTACTTTAAGGTAAGTTAATATTTCTATAGTTGATAACTTATCCTTTATATCAAGAAACAATATAAATGAAAACTTTTATGAGTTAAGGCTTTTCTACACCGCCTTGTTATTAATCATCTTCTCATTCTTCTCTTTCAGTGTTGATATGTTGCCCCCATTGAGAATTGATCTTTAGAAGTCTAGATGGTTACAACATTAGTACATAAATCAGAATATACAACAAAAAATATAAGCCTATTTTATGAGTTGTCATGCATACCCTTATCCAGTAAAAAAACTTACACGAAGAAATTTTACATTTTTATGAAGAGTATAAACAATAGTTAAGTAAATAATTTTTTTTGTATACCCTTACTTAACCAACGCTTTTTGCATAAGAGTATACTCTCAGTTTCCTTTTTTTAATTTAAATACTACAACATGTGATGATTTCATGTGATAATTGTCGTGTACACCTTTTTTTTTTTACTCCTTCGTGTTTTACCCTAAATTTATCCCCACAACTTTTGCTTTACCTAACCCGATAGAGAGAGAAATCATCAACTCCATTTGAAGCAAACATTCTAATGCTATTTTTGCCATCAAATGGCCACTTTTGTCTCTGTCTTCCTTATTTATCTTCTTTTATTCATTGGTATTATCCTACTCCCCCTTTACTTATAGTATGCTACATTATTCCTTTATTATTTTTGAAATTTATGTTTTGTTGAGCATATATGTATATTTCAAATTATTATGAATTTTGCTTGTGTCTTGCAAATTCAAATCAAGGTAGTATATTTATAGTGTAAATGTTGTTGTGCTTTATATCTATACATTATATGTTGGTACTTTTTACTTTAATATGCCTTGTGGAGGTGAAATTTTTTTTACTAGCTATAATGTCAAACTATTTTAAAAAAAAACATAGTATATAAAGGAAACAGAGAGTGTTTCAGGAATCGTGTATGAGCTATTATGTTTATAGTAGAAATATTTTGTGGTGTATATATATACATTATATGTTGGCAATTTTTTGTTGAATTGGTTACTATGATGAGATTCCCTATTTTTGTTTATAATTGAGGGGATTTTACTTCTCATTATGGATCATCATTAGATACATGCAAGTAGCTTTTATAAAGAATATATAGATAATGTTTAGGAATTTATTAATATAACTGTTCAACATTTAGAAGATACTTTGTAGGATATTTTTTCCATGTGTGGATTCCTTCAAATGTTTGTTTTTATATACATCGTATGTTTTGTTTTTATATTTTGGATATTGCATTACATACTGCAATTACTTTACATATTTTATTTTTATATTTTTCATATTGCATTATATGCTTTAATTAATTCCTAATATATAATTTGTATCCTCTATTTTAAGTATGGATATTCATGAAGATAGTATGCATGCTAAGGAAGGAAACACACAAAAAGAGAGAGGAAGAAATAGGTTGATGCACATTTCTAAGAATAAAGTGACATTAGGCTCAATGTTCAATTTGATGCTTCCAAGTATCCAGTGGATGAGAATAGGGATGTGTTCATCAATTATTGCAACTCTAGGGCTCGTACATACATTCCCATCACTTATCATTCTTGGACGGATGTACCAAAAGATAAGAAGGATATGTTGTGGGACAACACTGTTGTTTGATTTTAATATTTGAAATATATAGGATATTTTTATTACCATGTGAATTTTGTTATATAATTGCTAACTATTTGATTCTTTAATTTTGTAGAAAGAATTTAATGTGGGACAATAACACAAGACACTTTCTATGAGTCGAGATACAAAGTCTTAGATGGATTGAAATTTGTATATGGATAGGAATTATATGTGTGTTGCTTATGGTAGTATCATACCTACTCCATTGTAGCTCTATAGATAAGTGATGTCCCTTGACTAATGGAGGGAGTTCTATGCATGGATGAGTTCATAGGAATTTTAAGTGTGTAAGAACATATTATTATTAACTTTTTAATATAACTATCATGTACTTACCTTACAATTCAAACTAACATAATCTCTCTATTTAATGTGGTAGAAGAAGAGTGACAAGAATAAAACCAATGTAGAGAAAAATATTTATGCTCACAAGGCGGGGCATAAAGACAACAATGTACCTAGAGAAGCATTGGTATGCAAATTAGTTTGTGTGGGTGTGTGGGTGTATTCTTATATGTAATTCTTTCACAATCTAATACTATTACTAAGTATTACTACTTGATACAGTAAGAACAACAATAGATGGTGGAAGTAGAAAAAACTCATGGCCCCATATGTACCCCAAAGTTAGTTGATATCTGGATCTGTATTAAGGTAAATGACAAGAGGATGACTATCAATGAACCAACTCAAGAGACTGTTGAAAAAGTATAAGTCCCAAACTATTTCTCTTGACTTGGTTTAATAAGTTTACTTATCCCTAATTATTTGTATTACTTATAATAGGAGGGTTTGAAAAAGGACTCTTTGACTAGTGCTTTTGATAAACAAGGCCCGAATGACCTTTTGACAAACACATCGGGCACTCAAGAGCATGGTGACCAATATAAGATGTATAATTATGGGTTTAACCTATCTAAGGTTTTTGGATTTCATCATAGTTCCCCTATGAAGGTCAAGTTAATATGGATGGAGGACGAAATGACGATGTTAAGAGAATCACATGAGGTGATCCTTGGGAGGTTGGATAATATGTCATCCTCTCTAAAATGTCTAATTTCACCCTTGAAATCTAATGTCCCTCCACTTTTTAAGGAAATTAATGAGGTAATATACTACACTAATTTTTAATTTGAAGATATTATTGATCTACATTTGACTTTGTGGCCATAACTTTATATATATATTTTTTACTATTATAGGGTTAGTATCCTTATGACTTGATAGCTATAGAAGAGGGGCCAGTTATGGCCAATGCTTCTTTCTTCATCGAGTCAAATTTAGTACTTCATACTCAACCATTGGGAGTTGACAAAGTTTAGGTCTCAATTCATAATATCTTATGGAAGTATTCCATGGACCAACATCTAAAGGGTTTAGAATATAGTCCTGACTATGTGTATAGGGATGTACCCTCACTTTACTTACTAGTAAGTTAATTTGTAGGATGTTTGAGTAATATTGTCATTATCAATGATGAGGTAATCTAATTTTTTTATTATTCTAGATTACATTCTTTTTTAGTGGTAGTGTATATTAATTATAATAATTATATTTTCTACTCTTTCTTACTTAGGGTGGTAATATAGTTGCAATAATCCCTAGTACTTTGGAGATAAAGGAGATGGAGTCTAATAAAGCCCAAAAAGCCTTAGTGAAAAAGGAAAACATCGATACCTGAAACCTCAATTCAGGATGTATTTAGACATATCACTATCTTTGGGTTGAGTCTACATTATGGTTTCTCTTCCATCAATTTTTTATAGAAAATTAGTTGATATGGATCTCTAGATTGGGGTATAGGATATCCTACACTTGTTACACTACGACATGTTACAATGTCAGCATATAATATCATATACAAGATAATTTCAATCCTTTTATGGTTAACTTTATTTTAATAGCCAGTGGAAAATACTATTTTGATACTAAATATGCAATTTATTCTTTCATAGTCATATGTTATTGAAAGTTAATTTCTTAGCTTATGTCATGGATGGGGTCAATGTATATAGATTTTTATGATTAGACACAATATCCAATGAAGATGATAATATAGTGGGTCGTGTTCCATATGTGGTCAATGCGATGATTTTAGCTATATAGTGCCTCATTTTTGCTATATATTCCTTTAAAACACATTAGGTAATAGTGGTATTCTAGCCATCTTCAATGACTGCATATTGGTTTGATTCAACTAGTGGAGATTCTCGTTTAAATCCAAAAACACTTATTAAAAGGTAAATATGTATCTATACAATAATATTAGAATCATATATTTATGTACATATGGATATTACATTAATTACGTTATTCAAGACATACTTTTGGCCAAAAAAAAGGAAGGACACCACTACCTCATATGACCGGTCACAAAGTTCAAGTTTGTGATAGATATTTTATTTAAGGATCATTTCCTTTTAATTTTAAGTATTTGTATGAAACCAATAATATACTTTAAAAACAACAAAAAATCATTATCTATGACAATAATATGAAGTTAATTGCAGATACTACTCATAATACTCATGAAGAAAATCATTTGTTAATATTAGATATGATACATAGAAGTATGTATTTACTTTATTTAATTCATATCAATTACCATTAGTTAGATGGACCTATATACTTTAATACTAACATGATATTTTTCATTTTTGTAGGAGGGTAAATATGATCAAGCTAAGATTGATAAAGTTAAGAAAAAATGGTTAGACTTTTATTATAAACTTTTATGATGTGCTTGAATAGGATCATATGTGTTCCCTAATTATTTTGTTGTACATACTTGTGTACATTTTTGGTATCTAGAGTGTAATTAGGAATGAAACATAATTTCATATATGGTTTTGTATGCATAGTATAATGAAAGTATTATATTTACATGTGAATTGTAACTAGTTTTGGATGTACAAATCTAATGGTAAAGTGTTGATTATTGTGAAAATGTTCCATAAATTATGTGTGAGAGAGAAAGAATAGATGGTGATTATATCGAATGTAATTATTGACAGTATACGGCATAAGTAACATGCATTCTCTTACACTACATATCAATATTGTTTTACCTAAAAGGTATATACGGCAGTATTGGTGTATAACCAACACGCATAGTCAACTTTATAAGGCAGCCTAAAACTGTTATTTATAATATGACATAAAAAAAAATTAGGATTTTTAATCTTTAGACGACGTTATATAGCATATACATGACTCATTAAGCAACTTTTTTGAACCGCCGCATATACCTCTTTCACAACCATTGTTTATTCCCTTTTCTGTAGCAGTGCAAGATCAATCATTGCCGGCCTTGGATTTAGGCCAATTAGGTCAGAACCTAGGGCTCCCGAATATATAAGAGCATCTGTCAATGTTGATTAATATATAGATTGTTGTAAAGTTATAAATTATTGGTGTGTTTATGTCGTAAAATATATAAAAACCTCCATCTAATGCGATGTCGGTTTTTTCGACGTTTGAAATCTAACATTTACATTATTTATTTCTTTTGAATGCCTACAAATTTTTTACTTTATAATATATTGCTTAACACAATAATTGATTGTGGGGCTTGTGTACTTTTTTCGGGAAAACCTATTATCTCACTGGTAAGTTGTTTATGTAAGTGTTAAATTGTATTAAGATTAAAAGTCCTCTCCATGTCTGCATATATATTTTAATTTATTACAAATTAAAGAGTTGTTCGATCACCGGATTGAAGTTATATAGCCAAATATTTTGCTAGAGTAATAACTTGTCGATTTTAAAATAATTTGAAGTTAATAATAAATTTTATTTAGATACTATATGACTAATTATTTTAAATATTTTATATTTTAATAAGTCTACTTAAGTAATATTTATATTTTAAAATATTTATATTTAAGTATCTAACTTTAAAAAAAATATATATCACATTTTAAATTTTATTGAGACAATCAAATAAAAATATATTCAATTATAAAGTTATCAAGATAAAAATTTTAAAAATATAAATGCATGTAATTTATAAGAGTTCATGATATGTAAATAAATTACATCATAATATAGACGAATTTATAAAGGCACCATACCCCAAAATCTATAAGGCAGACCCTAAGATTAGAGGTGGCAATCGAGTTGGGTGGGTCGGGTTCAGATCGGGTCGTAGTGGGTTGGGTCATTGCATTATTTGTGTCGGGTCAATTCCGGGTTGAGTGGTTGCAGTTCTAGGTCATTTCGGGTTAATTTGCCTAGTCGGGTTGACTTCGGGTCATTTTCTAGTTAACTTGATTAGGCGAGTTCAGCCCGTTCGGGTCATTTTATGCAATTTAACGAGTTGATCCAGTTGGGTTTAATTTGTTTTGGGTTCACTTGATGGGTCATGTCATTTCGTGCAATTTGATGGGTTGAGTTTGAGTAGTTACAAGTTAACTTCATCGGCCGGGTCAGCTCAAGTTTTGATGAGTTAAGTCAAATTTGAATCCAGGTAATTATTATTTATTATATTATAAATATTAGAAACAATCATAATATTACTAGTACACATAAATGAAATAAGAATATTAGATGTGCTTTATTTCACAAGTAAATAATAAAGATATTTATAAATTTAAACAATAAAAAATATTGCATGATTTAATCTAACAAAGATATTTATCATTTATTTGATTACTTAAAAAAATATAATTTTATAAAATAAAGGCGAACATAATATTACTATACAATATATAATTATTATTTATTACATTGTAAATATTAGAAACAATCATATCTTATTTTGGTTTTTTATTTGTCAATAATATATTTTATTTGTTAAGGAAGATGTTAGAAAATTTTAGAAGATATTGTCATTTGTCAAGTCAAATAAGTTTGCTAATACATAAATTATTTTATTTTATTTTATTTTATATAAAAACATGGTGTAATGATCAAAATGATTCGAATAACAGATTATGCTTGTTATTTGTTAACTTGTTATACATGTCATAGATGATGGAATCAGAGAAAAAATGTTATTTTACACCATAAGTAATAACATATAATATAATAAATCAATAATTTGCTAATTTGCTAGTTGAGTAATATAAATGATTATGTGTATAAGTTCATTTGATATTATAGGACATGTATATGTTTACAAGTTGTGAACTTGTAAAAGTAGTTAGGCAAAGAAAATAAAAGATATTAAAAAATTATCTAATATACACCTTCACCACCAATATTATTCCAACTCATTAACCTCGTAAGTAAGTATTAAGTTTGATTTCATATGAGCATGTAATTAAAAATATGTTATTAACTGTTACTTGTTTATTAAATTATTATTATGACTTCTTAATGTTGTATTTTTGTATGGAAAAATTTATTAGTATATCATTAATAAATAAGGATGTATAGGGTAAAAGTATGAAAAATAAGTACAATTTATAAACCTCACCTCTCCTTACACACCAGAATTACTAACTACACACCCATATACCCTTAATATTTTCACCAATTCTAATTTTTCCCCTCTCATTT
Organism: Tamarix austromongolica; assembly: GCA_039764185.1. NCBI lineage: Eukaryota > Viridiplantae > Streptophyta > Magnoliopsida > Caryophyllales > Tamaricaceae > Tamarix > Tamarix austromongolica. Next base: position 44,334,897 of record CM077812.1, on the reverse strand, counting down.
CATCACCCCTCAATTTTTTTAACATATATTCTCTCTTCTCTCTCTTCTCCCTCATCCCAACTCCTCTCAAATCCTTCCCAATCTTCAATCAATTGAGCAAATCTGATTGTAATTAACAATTCTACACATTCCATTTCAAAAGGTATGTAAGATTTATGAATTTTTTGTTAATTTTTTTTTATCATTTTTGAAAATGTTGAAATGCATAGTTTAATTATGGAATTTATTGAATTTTGGTGTCTATTTAATTGAAATTAATATTTATATACATACATAGAACATGTATTAGCTTCGAATGATGAAAATGGTGGTTGGGGTCGAAATAGTGGTCAATGAGTAATTTACCCGTCAGCCACGACTTGCAACGAGTAACCCACCCCGTCGCACAAAGAACCTACTGGGTAACTCACCCATCCAGAGCAACGAATGGCTGGTGATTCACCCGTCACCTATAATTTGCAGCGGGTATTTCACCCGTCAACTACGACCACCAGCGGGTGATTCACCCATGAAGCATCGGTCCAAAGGGGTATCTTACCCATTTGAATCCCTTTAACCTAAAACCCTAACCCTAACCCTAAACCCTAAAACCAAAAACCCTAACCATAAGCCTAAGCCTTAAACCCTAAACCCTAAACCCTAACATATAAACCATAAGCCCTAAACCCTAACCATACACCCTAAAACCTAAACCTAGCCCTAATTATAAACCCTACACCATAACTCTAACCCTAAAACCCTAAACCCTAAACCCTAACTCTAACCTTAACACTAAACCCTAAAGCCCAAAACCCTAACCCTAACACTAACCCTACACCTTAAACCCTAAATCATTGATGGGATAATGCATAATATTTAATGATATTTTTTTTTTGTTATTATTGACAAATGACTGGTAGAGGAGGCTAAGGAAAATATCTGAGAAATGTTATATAATACCCCAAATTGAGCAAAGTGTTATAAGGATTGGTCTGGCTACTTATTTATATCAACATGATATACCATCCTTTTAGTGATTATGTCCTAAGAACTCTATAATGAAGCATGCTGGCCGTGGAGTAATTTTTAGATGGGTGACCCTCCTGGCAAATTTCAAAAATTTCTAAACATTTCTCGGGAAGTGCGTGAATGAGGAAAAAATGAACTGAAAGGACTCGAATTGATCTATGGGGCCAATTAATCAATCCGAAGGCACTCTAAGGTAGCCCCCGCATGGTCGTATCGATTCGGGGTGTTACAAATGGTATCAAAGTGAAACTGCGACAGTGAGCTAAACTTGGATGAGCCAGTTAGCCACCTAGTGAGACAATTCTTAAAATAAAATTGTATTGAGATAGTTAATGGTTGAAGTGCAACGAGGACGTTGCGCTCTTTGAGTGGGGATGAATTTAATACCCCAAATTGAGCGGAGTGTTATAAGGATTGATCCGACTACTTATATCAACATGGTATACCATCCTTTTGGCGATTCCGTCCTAAGAACTCTATAGTTAAGCGTGCTGGCAGTGAAGTGATTTTTAGGATGGGTGACCATCTTGGGAAATTTTCTAAAAATTTCTTAGGAAGTGCATGAGTGAGGATAAAGTATGTTGAAAGAACTTGTGTTGATCTGTGAGGCCAGTCGATCAATCCGAAGGCGCTCCAATGTAGCCCCCGCATGGTCATATAGACTCAGGGTGTTACATGTAACTCCTGCTACGATTAGGGTGGTGAAGAGGATAATTACTGCCAGTGCTAGAGCACGAGTGGCAATGGAGTGTGGTAAAGCTCCATGTACTATAGATAAATATCATATTCCCTTTGAGGAAGAGTATGATTATCCCAGAAAGGAAGCTTTTGCCAGGAATAGCACATCTGGCCACGCAGCTGGTTCTATTTCATCGTCGTCACCAAATAACAATTAGAGATTGACTAGGCTTACTAGTGGGGGTCTACTCATTCCTGATCTTATAACTAGTTTTAAGGGTCATGTGGCTTACGCCATATGGAATGATGCGGAGGTAATTTATATTAGTATATATATTAGTTTTTATAATTTTTATAATACCCCAAAAATATAAAACCTAGAATTTAATAAATAACCTTAATTTGGGATAATTTAAAATTTAAAATTATTTAATTTAATTATTTTATGGATTTTTGAGTATATAAAATGAATATGAATATTTAATAAATTAAAATAAATATTTTGTTATTTTATCATACTCATTTTATTCAAATAATTTTTCAAACAAATATTTTACTAAAATTACCCTTTTAAACCAATATATATATATATATATATATATATATATATATATATATATATTAAATTCTAATAAATTAATTTATCTATTTAAATAATTAAATACCATATTCTAAAATTAAAACCTTTTTTTCTTTCTCCTTTTCCTTCTTTCTTCTCTTCCTCTTTTTTTTTCTTCTTTTTTTTTCTCCTTTAGGCCGCTAGCCTGCCTCTCCCTCATGTTGGGCCACTGGCCCGCTCTCTTCCTTTCTTCCTTACCCTCTCCCTCGTGCATCCAGCCCGTTCCCCCTTTTTTCTTTTCCTTTTCCCCTCCTCCTTACGCACGGGCTAACCCATCCTCTTCTTTCTCCCCGCCCGCCCAACCTGCCTCTTCTTTCTTTCCTTCTTCTTTTTTCCTCCTTCCTTCTCCTTTGACCACCGCTTATCTGTACCGCCTATGACCGCTGCCTACAACCGCCTGCCTTCCCCTATAGCTCTGCCCTCTCTCTCCCTCTCTCCCTCATCCCTTTCCCTTCCATTTTTGAGCCAAACACAGCTTCCCTCGCGTGGCCTTTTCTTTCCTTTTCTTCCATTCCCTCTCCCTGCCACCCTACACCCGTTGATCTACAAACCCCATTGCTACTACCTAGCCAGCATGCCTACCACCTCTCCTCTCCCTCTTCTCCTTTGCCCATTTTCTTCCCCTGAGTTCCTTCCTTCCCTACTCATCAAGCCCTATTTCTCCCTTCTTCCCCTCTTCTCCTCTTCCCCTATTTTTGCTCCACCATCCTCAACCGCCAATGTTGCTGCCCAAACAACCACCTACACCTCCTCCCTAACACACCAACAACCTCCTTGCACCACCCTATCACCCCCACATGCCACTACAACCTCCTTCCCTCCCTCTCTTTTCTTTCTCTTCTTCTCAACCTCCACCTTGCACCACCACCGTCCACTACTGTTTTGCCTCTTCTGCTGCCTCCACAGCCACCCATCAACTCCCTAGAACCTCCCCTACCACCACCATTCCTCCCCTTGGGCAAAATCTCCCCTGTAGCCATCCCTTCTCTCCTTATTTTCCCTTTCTTCTTCTCCTCTGCTACCCTTGCATCCAACTTTGCATCCCTACAGCCGCTGCCCTGAGCCGCTGTGCACCGACCCTCAACCACCACCTACACTCCTACTCCTTCCCTACACTCAGCCGCTACCCTAACTCCCCTCCACCTACTCTCCACCTCACCCCCAAAACCCCAACCCGAACCAACCTCTTCCTTCTCTCCACTTCTACCCTTCGATCCCTTCTACCTAAAATTCCATGCATGTAGCTCACACTACATGAGCAACGTGAGACCTACCTTCTATTTGAGCATGTTGGTTTAATTTTTGAGGTATAATAATGGTTAACATTAGTATGTCTCTAATTAAGTTTTGATAAAGGTTTATTCTTTTGGTTTTTCTATTCCTAATATCATAAGTATTGATATTATTTTTAGGTATTAATTTTGCTAATCAAAGCTTAAACCTTTAATTAGGGTATTAGTAAGGTTTGATTATTACGGGAAATAAGGTAACCGTTATACCCTACTAAAATGTATGGATATCCGTATGTTAGTACATTAGGGTTTTTAATATGTTTATGTGCATGATATATGTTGTCAAATATAATGAATTTAGTGGCATATTTTGGTTGATGAAAAGAAAAGCAAGTTAATTTATGTGTCATGTGTAGAAATAATGCTCAAGGAAGGAGCTTTGTTGTTAATAATAATTTTAAGTACATATGTATGATATGATATGCTAATGTGGCCATTTGTCGCATAAATAATGTTAATATGAGCCCTAGAGGTATTTTGGTAATTTTGCTTATGCAAAAGGTGTGGCCTAAATATGTGTGTGTGGTAGGTGCTAATGAGTATTAATGATAAATATTAGTAGTTGGTAGTGTTGGATGATGCATATGGATCATGCATAACAATATTTTATGTAGTGAGGGCATTTTGGTAAAATTTGTACAATAAGGGCAAAATGGCAATTTATAAGTGTAAAGGGGGTGAAATGGTAAATGGATAAGTAAGAGGCATTTTAGTAATTTTACATGGAAAAGGAGGATAACTTGGTAATTTTTGTCAGTAAGAAAGTATTTTGGTAAATTAAATAAAAGAAAGTGTATGTTGGTAATTTTGTAAAGTAAAAAAGGGTAAAATGGTAATATAATAAAGAATAAGGGTAATTTGGTAATTTGGCATAAAGAAAAGGGTATGTTGGTAATTTTGTAAAGTAAAAGGGTAAAATGGTAATTTAATAAAGGAGGAGGGTATTTTAGTAATTTGGTATAAAGGAAAGGCTATTATGGTAGTTTTGTAAAGTAAAGGTATAACTTGGTAATTTAATAAAGAAGAAGAATATTTTTGGTAATTTGTATAAAGAAAAGGGTATTATGGTAATTTTGTAAGGTAAAGGGATATATTGGTAATTTAATAAAGGAGAAGGGTATTTTGGTAATTTAAATAAGTATAAAGGGTAATACAATAATTTAACTCATTGGAAGGGTAAATTAATAACTTAACAAGTATAAGGTGTAAAGTTGGTGATTTAATAAGTATGGAGGATAATTTGGTAGTTTAACAAATACAAGGGGTAATCTGGTAATTATACAAACATGAAGGGTACTATGGTAATTTGACAAATAAAAAGGGGTGACTAGGTAATTTTACAAACGAGGGGTATTGTAGTAATTTTGTAAAGATTATGGGGTAAATCAGTAACTTATGTTTAACATGTCAATGGATTAAATGAGTTTCGTAATAAGACACAACATTGAATAATAAGATAAAGGGCATTTGATAAATTAGGGAGTATCACAAGAACATGGCATAACCTAAGGTTGGATGGATAATTAAGGGGGTGATATGGTGTTATATCATAATTATGCAAGGGGTTCCTAGTTGGTAAGTATGCATGGAAATGTGTGTTAGATATGTTTGAAGTACGTATTAAGGTTTTGTGTATGTCACGATCCTTGAAATAGAATGCTTGATTTTATGGCCCGTATATCTTTGTGTCTCTGGATTCATGACATTTTTCCTTCCATCGAATTAATTGAATGGATCTATTAAATAAGACATGAATAAAGTACTAATTACATAAAGTGAAAGATTATCGAGTTGGGCCCAGTGAGGATAATTCCTATCCACCGGCTATAATAGTGGTCAAGAGCGTGCTGCCCTGTGGAGTATTTTCGGTTCACCGGCTATAACAGTGGTCAGGAGCATTTTTCCTTGTGGAGTATTTCCAGTCGATTGGCTATAATAGTGAGGGATTCCGAACTTGATAAACCAAACCTTACATGGTAAAAAATCATGGGAAGCTACTAATTACTTACAGTGGAACACCACGTGAGTTGGGGCTAGTGAAGATAATTTCTGGCCCACCGTCTATAATAGTGGTTAGATACATTTTGTCTTGTGGAGTATTTTCGGCCCACCAACTATAATAGTGGGGTCCTCGCACTCACATGGATATAATTCGAGAGATAATGATTGAATAATGATATTCATTTAATGGCTTAAGACCGAAAAAAGGGTTACTTTCATCCTCATGATCACTTCTTATTGTATGTGGTGTTGCCTTGTGTATTAGTTTGTATGTTATTGTTTTATGTTGTTTATGTTTGATGTGATGCATGCGGACCTACCTTTCAGTTTGATTTAAAAGGATTACTCAGTACTATAGTACTGAAGGGTTCTATTTGTAGGCCATTGCCTATTTAATTACCAGTGTCCCTTGCAAGTCTATTGCAGGTGTTATTCAAGAGGGAATTGGGTATGAGTGTAAGGATTATCCGGAAAACTTTTAGGGTTACTCTTCCACCTTTTTAATTTCTTGGTAAATGATTTTACGCTTATAATCATTAATTGTGGGTTTATACCTTTTGTAACGAATTCAGTATGCTACTCTATTTTAAATTGAACTTGTATAAATCATATTTTGTTTCTTTTAGCCTTAGCACTTGGTATTGGAACGGTAGGAAGAAACCGATCCTATACTAAGTGTGGCAATAACATCCTTGCAATTTACGAGTTTTGCTTTTTCAGTAGTAAATTTTAGAGTGTTATAATTTTATTGTGTAATTCATTATTCTAATATTAATTTTATTGTAGGAACCATGTCCTGTGCTGAGGGTTCAATCCAGGACGAAAAAATTGAGAAGACTGCCCGACGATGATGAGGGCATGGGTATTGTATATGACTATATGAAGACCACGAGCCTTAAACATCTACGCTCCACATTCTTCCACCATCATAATGCTCCACTCATCTCTGCTTTTGTTAAAAGGTGGCACCCAAAGGCCAACACCTTCAACCTTCCATTCGGTGAGATGATGATCACTCTACATGACATTATCTACATTATGAATATTAATTGTCATGGTTATGAGTGTATTAGCAAGATTTATCCTAGTGATGGTGATGTCATAGAGCTTCTAGCTGAGATGTGGGGTAAATTTGATGTGTTGGATAGATATTCTTTTGTGAAGGGAGGTGCGGTCACATTAGATGATATTTATTATAAGCTTACGACTGATCATGTTGAGGATGATAAGTCTTATGCCCGGTTTTATATGTGGTATCTGCTATCCTGTATGATTTTTGTTTACAAGTCCAGCAATGTGCATCATTATCAATGCTTAGATTAGTAGCTGATTTGTGTACGTTAGGTGATCAAGCCCTTGGAGCTAGGACTTTAGCTTATTTGTATAGGCAACTTGGAATAGTATCTATAACCGGGTGCAAGCAAATTGGTGGTTACATGACACTTTTAGAGGTCATTGTTTATTGTGTTTTTGGTTTGACAAAAGTTGTTTAATTGTTTGTTTAATCTTGTTATATGTGTGTTATATTTATGCACATGCATATATTTACAAGTATTTCCCCTTCTTTCGGTGGAATTATTCTCGTATATATAACCTTCATGTGATGCTGCAACTAAGAGGTAGGACATATCTCATCAGACAATTCCACCCGAGTCCATTTATGGTGTAATTCAGTACATGAGGCAATTGGATTCTCTGAGGGCACAACAGATTAGTGAAATAATTTTGTGTGAGTAATTTTCATTTGTTTATTTTTTAAAATAAGTGATATTCTAATTTTTTGTACATGTGTTTGTAGGTCGACTTCTTACCGTTTGATCAAGATCCGGGTATGAAACATCCTAAGTTGACGTACTAAGGCAGTGGTGCGTTGTCGTATGCACAACAAATTTAATGAATAAATCATAATTTCCAAATACGTAGTAGATGGTAAGAAGGAGGCGAACCCACCAGGAATGATATATAATTAATAATTTTGTAATTGATGTTAAAACCCTGGTTATACAATATCATTACTTCTATCACTAAGTTCTATACTATGGAATGCTTTAATCACTAATTAACGAATGAGGATAGGAAGGTATTGATTATGGAATTAGGGTATCAAATAATCATGGAGAAAAGAATGATTTTAAATGATTTAATGTTGACCTCTAGAAACTCATAATAATTCATCTCTTTGCTTTCTCTTAATTCTAATAAATTAAATAAGCTCTCAATTTATCATCTAACCAATTAATAACCTAGGTAAAGAATGCTAGATTCAATTAATGGCAGCATTACGAATGGAAAGCAGTCAACTACGATCGTAATCACATAATCTCGGATCATGCAATCGTACGAATTAAAGGACAAGATTAATAATTAATCTTTTTTCTACTCTAGATACATAAATTAACAATTATGTATTAATTATGTAATCCTAGCATAGATTAAGATCTAAACTAGAAAGGTGATCAATCTAATTAGTTTAAATTCTTAATATATGATACAAGATCATTCAATTATGTCCATCAATTCAATTAAATTTCATCTAGAATCATGATTTCAAATTATGCTATTATATTCGAATCCTAATTCCATCCTCAAATCCTCCTACTCTATATTTTCTACTCTACTATCTGCATAATTGTAAGATCACACAATTAAATGCATTAATTTATAATTAACATAAATGATTTCTAATAAGTTAGTAATGAAACATTAAAAGTAAGAGAAATAATAATGCAATGAAGAGAATTTACTTGCATTCAATCAAAATTCAGAACTTGCAATTAAGAGAAGAATGGAGAAGAACGTATCAACTTGAATTGTAGAATGTCAATTGTTCAATTTAATACAAGGAAGATAAAGAAAGTTGGAATTATGAATTACATGTGTTTTCTAGAGAGGATAGAGAAAAATGGAGAATTAAACTTTCAAATTCTAAAAAAAATGACTCTCGAACTCCAGAATTATCAGAGAATATATCAGAAAAAAGTTCGTATGAGTGGTTACAAAAATTAATAAAAACACGGGACTTCCATGTTTTTCTTTGAGTTCTCTACCAATTTCTAGATTCTAAAAACTGATATTTTATTTTCTGGTGGAAAACACGGGGGTACCGTGTTCTTTGCTCCTTCGTCATTCCTCCATGAAATTTCAACACACGCTTTCCTTTGATGTCTATTCTAAAAACTGATATTTTATTTCCTTTGATGTCTTTTCTTCCACTGATTCAATGTCTCTTGATGTCTTCTTTGCTTCATTTCTTATTTCTTTCCATTTTTCCTTTGAATTTCTTCATTTTTATCTTTTCATGGAAAATCTATTCAAAAGATAAAAAGTCGAGAAACGGTTAAATCTTGTAAAAATAATGAGGAATAAATGACATTTTTACACAGGAAAATAACATATAAATTCCATCTGTCACGCAGCCTACGCTTTATTGATTTGGTCAAGCCTTATATGCCAGACCGATTTTCTCAACAGTTTGGCTACCCTCAGCTCATCCCGATTCCTCCTATCATTCTAGCACATGGATTTTGTCGGAGTGCCAACATTAAAAAGTATAAGGCAGATTACTCCAGTTGTGTATCATTTTAGAACATTTGGCCACATCATCGACTAGACTTTAGCTCCAATTTTCATCAGTCAACATATAAGCATGATGCCTCAGCCAAATACCTTCCTTAGTGTCATCCTTGGACGCATCCAGTAGTCCACCCTGTACGAGTAGATCAAGGGTCGAGTGATGCTCCATATATAAGGACAAATGTGGAGATAAATAATGAATTGATGGGTGGATTCCGCTACTAGTTTAAAGAAGAAAAGAAGGGTAGAATTAGTAAGGATGAAGGTTTTGATAGATTGAAGGAGGTGTACCTTATTGTGGGCGGGCTGAGATGGTCCTCTAGTGAAGAGGAGGAGGGCGAGAAAAACCCTAGAGATGATATGTAGTAGATCTTTTTATATTTTATATAAGGTTTAATTTTATTTGTTGAGATAGTGTTATCAGAATAATTTTGTTTAATGTATGCTATTTTTAATTTTACGTTACATAATGCAATAAACCAATATACAACATGTTACAAAACCAGAATAATACTTTAAGCACAAATCATCAACCTAAGTACCCCTCCCCTTGTTAGACACCCATACCCATTAAATTCCGATACAGCTGAATATGATCACGATATGGCTCGTCCCATCCAAATATGCTTGAAGTAGCATGTTTATACCATTGATTAGATATAGGTGGTAATATTGCGTGTTCCACCAAGGTTACCTACAACCATATAAAGTATCATAACATAAGTGTCAATATATAAAATATTGAGTGTAATAACTTACATACCGATACATAGTGAGACAAATTATTCATACTTAAGATGATGATGATTTGATTAGGTTGTTCGCCATTACGTGGAGCTCTGTACGATAAAAAAGTAATCGACCCATGTATACTCAAACAAACAAATAGGACATTGTATGTTGTTACAAAAAGAAAGCCAAAGTTAAGCCTATGCCACCATTTCTCTATTAGAGCCAATCCCTTCCAATGTACCAAGTGTTACATATTTTTAGCAATAGGATCAATAAAGGAAAGAGCATATAACTCTTCACGATTCACCAATTCCCTATACATTGCAGCTTTAACATTTGATTATTCTGATTCTCTCTCAAAGAGTTGTAGTGTGACCACTCAAAACCCATACTTTCCATCGTCTAAAACATCAGACCAAGATTCCACCCACGGGAGCATAATTAGCTTAATATCATAAGAGCACGGAAAATCATGGATGAGTCTAAGACTCCTCCCAGTACTATGTCTCCCACTACTACTTCTTCCTCGATCCAATTAGGGATGACAATTTTCTCTGCGGGTTCGGGGCCTCGTTGGGGAATCCCCGTTTGGGTTCGGGTTTAGGGATTTTTTTGGGGATAGGGCGGGGATGGATTTGAGGTCCCCATCCCCGAACCCGCCTCGAATAATTTTTTTATTTTTGTTATATATATATATATATAATATAATTTTTTTATAGAATATAAATTAAAAGTATAATATAAAAAAGGCTTGATGATCGGGGATGGGATCAGGGATCGGGTATAAAGTCGAGTTTTGGGGATCGGGTCAGGTTTCAAGGTCGGGGAATAAATCGGGGATGGAAAATAGATCGGAGATGGGGTCGGGTATGGGGATTTGATCCCTGTGGGGATTTGATCCCCGTGGGGATTAGTTTAGGGAATCCCTAGTAAAAAAAAATAGGGATCCGGTCAGGTTCGAGGATTATTTTTCTTATCGGATTCAGGTATAGGGATGGGGTCCCCGTCCCCGCCCTGCCCCTTTGCCATCCCTAGATCCAATCAACTAGGGGAATAGCGACCTCTACCAAGAGATGCATGTTTTGATAAACCAGGGGATGAGTGACCTCTGCCACATCCTCGACTCGATCAACCTCGGCCTGTAGGTGATTCCAAATAAGTACGCTTTGTATACTCCCACTCTGATAGTTCCCTCCATATGCTATTACTAGGACGTCCTTTGCTTTGTTGGACATTTGGTTCTAACATACTTTTTTGGGCGGGATCGAGCATCTCATCAATAAGATTAGAATAGAAACGTAGACATGATGGTAATTGGTCAAGCATAATTTTCACCTTAGACATAATGTTAGAAGCAAATGGATGTACGATTTGATCAACAATTGAATCATCAAATGCAAACCTTTCTTCTTGTAGTCTGACAAAAGTGAAAATCTTTTAGAATGTATGCACTGCCGATACGAGAATAGGTTGATGATCTTGTTTGTAATGAAAAATCTCGTGTGCATACGGTAGACCATGTGTCAACCTAAGGTAACACCCACATCCGAAGGATTCAAAACCAACCATATTGGACCTCTTATTCTCTTCTTCTATCAAGTTCAATGCTCTACGACATACAACAGACATGAAATCCTTAAACAATATGTCATTAGTAGAGTAATGTGGAATAATTACCCATGATTGCTCCAGATCTTTTTTCACCTCATTAATTTGGAGTCTTATCAGTGTATCGATCTTCAGACATAATGTGTCAAAACTCATCTGTGATGATGCTATATATTTCTTGAGCTTTCCATGTTCACTTTCCACCCTACAATATGAGTTTCAAAAAATAAGTAATGGTTAATTGTTACACACTTAATACGTTAATAGACATTAAATATTTATAACAAATATGCTATACCTCTTGGTTGTATGAGTGCCAAAGTGAATGATTTTATTGACCCACATTGAAACAAACCTCTCCTTATATGAATTCAACCAGGTCTCGTATACATATTATAAAAGATGTGGAAATCTGCCCTATTTGTCACCTATCAGTAGAAGCTTATTCTCATATATCTCAATTGTAGTGGCTTGTAAAATCTTCCTCCAACATCCTAGGAAAATTTATCTTGCTACTATACTTCCCAACTTCTTTATAGCATGTGACAAAACATTCTTACTAATGTGTCATCTCCACAAGAAGGGCACTGCATTAGGAAAGACTTTTAGCATAGTTTGTGTCAGTTCCAGTTCCCTATCAGCGATCACCACATTTGGTTCACGGGGGTTCCATCAATATCTTTACCTTATTGAGAATCCATTTGTAGTTATGTTCCTTTTCCTTCATCATAAATACCAAGGAAATGGTAAAATTCTTACCGCTAAACACACAACCAACGACCTTTAAGAAAGAATGTTGTACTTGTTGGTTTTGTATATGCAATCCAAACAAATTATATATGGAAACACATGCAACAAAGTAATAGAATCTGGGTGCGAAGATACAATATCACTAACCACATTAGAGTCGGGCAACTGATGATGCCATGAATGATATTAGTTTTTTTCCATGAAGTGCAATAACTGTTGCATGACTATACGTCCCATCAACCTCTGAACCTTGAACTTATGTCTAGAATTGTATATTTTTCTAAGTGTTGTGGTATTATTACCATCACTCCATTTTAACTTGTTGATAATTTCCCTTAGTTTGACATTTATTTGTGTTAGCTCAGCCACCAACCTCCGTTCTTCTGAAGATAATCGACAAGCAAACGAATGCCCCTACAAATATGTACCCAATCTATGATTATGTATTCCACATTCTACTACTAGTTTCCAACCACTGCAAACATATTCCCTTCTACGAATCTTGAATTCACATCCACACTTTTTGATCCTAGTAGATCGAACACTTTCCGAATTCACTGAAGGTTGTCTTTTATAAGCACCTTCTCTTTCACAATGAATCCATACCTTACCTTTTTTTTTTATCTCTTGATACCGAAAATCATATTATGTGGCCTTCTAATTTCTTTATGCCAACCAATTAATGACTCTCGATCATTAAAAATCTCATCCGTTTTAAATAATCCGCTCCAATCAGTATTAATTGAATCTAAATTCTGTAGATAATATTCAAAACACGAAATTTTAATCCATAAATAAAAAAATTAATAAAAATACTTTTCGTAAAAGGGTAAGTTGATGGGTGAGTTGCCCGTCACTTAGCCTCTCTAGCAGGTGACTTCCTCGTCAATCATCACTTTTGGAGGGTGAATTACCCATTCATGAGCTTTTGTGATGGGTGAGTTGCCTGTCATGTGTGATATAAGATAGGTAAGTCACCCATTAAGTGAAAAAATTACGCAAAAAAAAAATGGCTTACTATTATTTCTTCTAATTCATTTTTCCTAAAAAATTCATTGGAATCGTAATCTTCATCCCCATTCATTGTATTCATTGTTGTCAAATTTTAATTTTTTATAATTATTTGAGGAGAAGAGAACGAAAAAATAGAATGAATTTAGTGTGGCTGAGGAGAAGAGAACAAATAAAAGGGGTATATTGGTAAAAAAATAGCCCATTTTAAGGGGTGTCAACTTAGAGATTGGGGTGTGTATCTAACAACACCTTTTATAAAACACTATATTTTTATAAGTTTTAAATAAATAATGAAATATGTGTAATTTTTTTTTATTATCATATATTTTAATGTCTGGTCGGGTCAACGTTAGGTCGGGTCAACGACGGGTCGGGTTTATGTCGGGTCGGGTCAATACTAGGTCTGTGACGGGTCATGGGTTGGGATCGAGTCGGGTTGGATTTATTGTTATCGGATCGGTGACGAGTCGGGCTGGGTTGCTGAACTTTTCAGATTTTATCGGGTCAGGTTTCGCTCTAGTTGGGTCGAGTTGGACGAGTTGGATCAATTTTTGCCGGCTCTATTGAGATCATCTTCGGATATGATCCAGTGATGGATATCAAGTGATGCCTGATCTTCCGGTGAGCATCTTTTGAGGTAGAAATGATGGATTCATTGTGTCCAGAGAGGGCAATCTTTTCCATTTGCATCTGCCTGAGGTATTTGCAGAGGAAGGATGTGTTCCACACTGTCAAATCTTTGATGCTCACGCCCTCTTCCTACTTTGTCTTACGTATTTCCCTTCCATGAGACCGCTGGTTTCTCCGATTGCCACACAAAAGACCTGCGTAAATGGACTAATATTTTGATAACCATGATTAGTATTGAGAACAAACCTAGTCAGAAGGATGCAATGCATATGAGAATGATCTTGCATGCCATTGATTGATTGTTTCAGTAACTTTGGTGGTTAACTCGTTGCTGGCCTTAGCTTAGCAGGACCCACAGGCACACCCAAAGATATTTGAATGTATGAAACCAATAAACACATTGTTTAGTTAGCAATTTTTTTTTATCTAACTTATAAGTTTATATATATATATATATAAAACAAAAACTGCTTTCAATAAACTATAACTTTTCCGCTGTCAGCTAATTTTGTCGAACATTCTGTTAATCCAAAAATACTATTGAAAAAAATTGTTCACAGCACCTACAAATGAATTTATAAAAATATAAATATAACAAAATGAACACATGTTTTCGTTTAATAGTTGCACACTTTGTATACTGACGAGCAATCAAGCATAACAGAAAATTGTAAAACCAGTTTCAAAAAATTAATCAAGGACATTCTACGCAAAAATGGACAGAAAACTAGAAAAAATAAAAATAATACCTAAATAATCTACTATCTTTTTGCTGGGATTAACTGCATCGATTATCTATTACCACAAGTTATTAGTGCAATCATGCGCATGAATGAGATAACTGAATCGACATTTGAATTGTCAGCTGACTAATTGATTACTATTAAATCAACTTGCTTCTTGAGCTAGTGACGTAAATTACCACCACAATTTCCGTTCACTTATTGCAATTTCCAATAAATTTGTCTTGTGGCACTTTTCATGAATTCTAGATTCAGCTATTATAAGTGACGTAAAATTTAATTACGTTTTGCAGCTGCCTGCCGATGTACGGTTCAAATAACTCTCTTTACGTGAATCAGACTTTTTTTTTTTCAAAGGATATATTGATTAGAAGAATGTTTATGAGAAGAGCATTTATTGTTTATGGACATTCTGCATACTCCAAATTATCAGCATTAATTATATAAATATTGTTTATACAGATACAGAAATAGTAGTTCTACATGGGAAAATGTTACAATACTAATAGCCGCAGTCTGCTTTGATCCATCTATTGATCCATACGATTTTCATCTCTTCCCTGCCTAATCTCATCCCTGTGATGCATGTACACGCCAACTCTTTTATCCTGTCCCGTATCGGTTTCAGCCGTCGCCCTCCATTTTTTCCTTTCTTCTTAACCAGTTCTTTCTCTGCTCCGATCCATATGATGACATTCATATAACAGAGCCGTCTGGAATTGTTGCTTTCTCTAATATCACCGTTATTCCTGACCTTATGTAAAACCCTTCGCTTGGCCTGTCAGCTTCTTCCACCCCCTGTATGGGACAAGAGCAAGAAATGCATAAAGATGGTTCATTTTTTTTAAATCGTTGTACAATAGGAAACACAGGAAAGATCTTCATTATCATATACGAGGAGCGTATGGAATGCAGGCAGGCCGGCATACTTACGTCTTTGTTCATGATGACCACATTGTTCCCTATCTTTGCATTCTTGTCTATGATACAGCTCCTTCAGACACAACAAACGAATACAACCAAACGCGTTACTTGAATTTCAGTATCATCCAGATTTGACATTTCAATAAGTAGGCTTTCTTTTTCCTAGCGTTTATCTTTTCGTTGAGTTTGATGGACAGATTCAGCCAGTTCTTATCTACTACTATTATTTACCTGATTTTTGTGTTCCTTCCAACCCCCATTGGTACCTTTCCTTCGGCTAAGAGGGACGCAATCTCAGATTCCGTTTGGTAGTTATCTGCACCCATCATCAATGAATCCTAGGGAAAAAGAGGCCCAAAAATCAATCCCGTTAAGCTTGGATATACCATCCCGCACTGACACACAAGCAAAAATGATCTTTCTTTCTTTATTTATTTATTTCTTTAAGACTCCCAGTTTCATGCGACTTTTGAGCATAAATATATACGTGTAGAAGAACAAAACTATAACACAGAAGCCCCTTTTCTTTCTTACCATGACCTCAACTCCGGAGTCTAATCGCGATCGTTCGCCTATGATAGAGTGTTCGATTCTACAATCTCGCAAGAAGCATCCGTGCGATATTATCGCATCCTTGATCTGCAAAACCATTACCAATAAAATCACACCACACGTAGATCGATGTGAAACTCGATTAAGGAAGCTATTATTTGAAGCTTGATTCTCACCACAAGATAACGGTGTACCTACCTGGCAGTTGTCGATCTTTGTTGGGGGCAAGAACCGAGGAGACGTGTAGAAAGGTGTTTTTGGATCATAAAATTCGAACTTGGGAAACTGTGCAAAGGAAGAAGAGATAGAACACAGGATTAGTTAGTTTCCATATCTTTGGCAGGTAAAAATGGAACTCTTAAACAGATCAATTTTGGAACTTCAATAGGCAAATATCATATATGAAGTATCAGAAGTCATACAGACCTCTTCAGTAAGGTCCATGCTAGCATCGTAGAAGGATTTCAGAGTTCCAATATCTTCCCAATAGTCTCTAAACAAATACGCCTGAGAGAAACAAGGAAAAGGAACAATTGCATACTGATGTTAAAGAAATTGGCCTTATGAAAGCAGATGCAGGGACAAGCAGAATAAATGCCACCATTTAGTTTGCCGCCTTATTGGTATATGCCATGAGACAGCAGCAGAAGTAACTATAAGTCTCTCCAAGCAAAATGATCAGGAGATATTAACGACTGAAGTTTCGAAGGCTCGAAATTCTCAAACCTGAACATTGTGGCCCCTTAAAGCAGAAGGAATGATCTCAGATCCAAAGTCATTGGATGCAGGGCATGTCCCCGTAAGAAGTTTAAGTAGAACTTTTGTTTTGAATACATAGACTCCCATTGAGGCAATGTATGGGCTTTTTGAGGCATCTTCTCGAGACAGCCCAAGGATTGAGGTATCTACTCGCTGCACAGAAAAAATGGCAGAACATAAATGCTACAACGTATAAACGGACAAAAGCCGAGACAAGTCATTAGCATTTTTCGACTTCTTGGAATAAAATAGGCAGTTGCTGTGGGGATCGATGGAGCCAACAACAGCGGTAGATTACCTTACCATTGCTTTCAAGTCATTGCCCACTGGTTTCTCAGAGAACTGAACTACTCGGCCATTGCTATCTATCTTCATCAGTCCATAATCTGATGCACGACTGCATAAAGGCACAGATATCAGATCATTTCCATTAAAATACAACATGAAACGAAACTTTGCAAAGGGAAACAAAAAAAGTCAAATCATACCTTTGACCAACAGGTACACATGAAAGCGTGATGTCAGCATTTCTGTCAATGTGATTCTGCAGGCAGTTTGATAAAAAATGTAAGCTAAACTGTTTCAAGATGAATCCCCCTCCCCCAGCTGAATGCTTTCTTCTTTTTCTAAAAAAATGAAAACAGAAGTAGAATTTAGAAGAGTCGCTGCCATCGCCATGATGCAAATGATTGCATACCTGCACGAATTTCATGTAATCCATCCGGTAAAGCTGATCTCCAGACAGTATGATGATATTGTCAATATCTTTATTCCTGGCATCCTACAAGATCAAAGAAATCTTCATCATTCTTTCAGCTCCAATGAAAAACTGCAAGCACTACTATGATCTTGCTATTGCAGCTAACAGATTAACGTGTTCTAGTTCCGAAGGAAATAGGTAATGAAATTATAGCACCGCACCTCAAATAACCATATGAATTGCCTTACAGCATCAGCTGTCCCTTGGAACCACTTCATTCCTGCTTCACCTGGTGTTTGTGTAGCCGCCAAAACCTAAGATGCATAATAACCTCAGTGCCAAACATAAAATATTCGTTTTCATCCTCGTCTTGGTAAGATGATCATCATTATCAATCACTTCTCACGCACTGTTATTCAAATCTTACCTCCACAAATCCGTCTCCAAAGTTGATCCCATTTCCATGGTAAGTGCGGTGAATATGACGATTGAGGGATGCAGAATTAAATTGTGTCAATACGAATATCTTGTTTATGCCACTGTTGATGCAATTGCTCATCGGGATATCAATAAGCCTATAGCATCCTCCAACAGGAACCTGCACAAGACCAGCAGATGCATAGAAGAGATGTCATTAACCTCTGACTTGATCCTGACAAGAAACGCAGTGGTTTTAAATTACAGTTGCGATGCAGGTCAAGAGGCCGTGTTGGAAACTTGGAATCACTTGGAACTACTTTAGAAACAAGGAAATCTCAAAGCAAAACACCGTAGTATAATTGATGTTATGCAAATCAAATGCTGAGAGTTGATGCTTACAGAAACATACTTACAGCAGGAGTTGCAGTTTTAGCGGTAAGAGGAAAGAGCTGAGTACCAGCACCACCGCCTAGTATAATTGATGCCACATTTCTAGGATCCCCCCGCCGTCTCTCATAGAGGGGAAGTTGTCTAGTCTGAAATAAAAAATTGAAGCTAGATCCTCAGCATTAACGTCAGAAACAGAAATATTAATACCCAGATTCTACAAAATTTTACAATCTATTAATAAAATAACGACGAAAAATCAATCATAGACTACCCTAAAAAAATACAATAAAATAAAATCCACATACAGAGATCAGCAGAACGATTGAACCTTTTTATTCAAATCAAAAATATTAAACTTACCAAAGTCTCAGGGACGACACTTGATGTCATAACAGAAAAGGCAACTCCAGGTTTACGAAACTTCCTCACTTGCTTATGACTTCCAAAACCCTTGGACAGAGTCAATTGATTAACCAAAACATTGTTCTTACACAAACCCCCACCCTGAACAGTTTTGTCTCCCCAAAACCCAGAATCCAAAACTCTTGACCCACCAATTCTTCGCAAATGGGCAGCACCACCAGCAACAGTGCTGGGTCTCATTGTCGCAGTAGCATAACAAGAATCCATCGCCACCAAAATCCGTCGACACTCAGGAAATCAGAAACCTCTCAACAAGCTGATTAGATGAAAGTTGATTATAGATTTAGTAAAGTAGACAAACCCAACCTAGTGATCAAGTAAAGCATAAATTACATTAAAGCGATACTATTAGTAGAAATCATAAACTGATGACAATTTGTTTGCATAATCGATTACAAGATACAAAAATGACGACTTTTTAATAAAAGAGAGAGTTTTGCTGAAGGAATGGAAATAACCTATGTCTGCTGCTTCCTAACTCGGCCAGAATGCAGAGGGGAGAATTTGAAGGGACCCGGAGTAAAGATTTGAGAATCGTTTACAAATGTTTGGGTATTCTAAGGAAGGAGAGAGTGACCAGAAAAGAAAATGAAGGCCTTTGGAAATGTGATCAAAGATGTGAGCCTTTATGTTGTTAGAGGTGGTTGTTATTTATACGTGACAATGGAAAAGGGCCGAGGGGATGCGTGCTAGATGAAAGACGGTGTGTGTGAGTGCCGTGGATGGTAGGACTCTTTATCGGCTGGTTAAGACTGCTCACGAGAAAACGCAGTAAATCAAGACCCCAATTTGGCTTCTTTGGCTCCTTCTGTATTGGATTGCACTCAATATGTAGCTTTTTGATACGTTTGCACGTGCTGCTTAGACTTTACCGAGGAACCGATTGTGAGATCTGCGGTTTAACTTTGAGATAGTATGTTTTAAAGTAGTACTAGTATTTTTCACTGCATTGCAAATATCTCTAATGAATAAGTACATAAGTGAAAATTATGTTCATGTGTCGTTATTTTAGATTATCAGTAATTTATTCTCAGTTTGTGAAAAAAGAAATTGATGCAGAACGTTGGGTTAAATCCTCTTTCGAGCAAAAGGGAGCTCAAGAATAAGAAATTCTATAGGGAAATGTATTTTAGACTTAGAGGTGAAGGTTCATTTCTAATAATTGTTTGTTGTTTAATATGACATATTAGATTTATTTATGATCATAAAATCGAATAAGTTAATAAGGTTTTATCCCTTATGAGAAAATGACAAACAATAAATAAGTGACTTTGTACTCTATTGTAATAAAAATAAAAGATACCAAAAAATTCATTCTATTAAAGAAAAAAGAATCACAACAATGCAAGCTAAATATCTAAGGATATGGTTTGGATCGGCTAGTAATATAATCTTATTGCTGTGTTAAATTTCTTTTAGGCGTTGACTTGACTGATGTCAAATTGGATGTATATCAATACCCCGCCCTTCAAAATAACCTTGTCCTCAAGGTTGACCTTTTTTTATACAAGCTATCATCTAGAGACGGACACAAAAATTGTATAACCACCACTCATAAGTCATAACTGCCAAGATCTTTACAACTACTTGCACCATGTTGCATCCAATTATTAGAATTTTGGAGTGCAAATCTAGGATAATATATCATAGCACCTACTCTTGTTTCGGACAAGATAAGTGTAGCACCAAAACTCATATCCTTCCAAAATCTATTCCAAATCCTCAAGTAGCACATATCGGTGACAACTAATAAGAACCTGACATATTCCCTTGAATCAATCAGCATAAGCATATAAACCCCACTCCAAATACCATGAGAAATAGTGATGAAGATACGAAGGAGCTTACTGATAGTGATAACCCACCTAGATAAGTTAAGTATGATAATAACTCCAACCCAACCCCAACTAAGCTTGTAGAATAAGAGTTGATTAAAAAGGATGTGAAGGACCAAAACAGTGGTAGATATCCATGTCATAATCATTACTTTCAAGAACTTTTGTGTAAGAAGGTTTAAAGGATAAGAAATTAACATGGGAAACATCCATAGAGAAAATATTCATAAGACCTTTAGAGAGAAATATCAAACTCAAAAAACTTTGTCTCATAAACCTAAAAATACAAGAAAATCATATAAGGCCCAATAATAAAATTTGATGGTCTTATAGCTTATTATGTCTGATCAATATCCTTGAAATAAGCCTTTAATTTTCAATAACATATCTCCAAAACAACCATTTATCTTGGTCAAAACATAAGCATCTAGCATACTCGATAATTGCCATAGTTCAGAAAGGCATGTCCCTTTTAAGTATTTCCTCAACCACCTTCCATGAAAAACCCATAAATGTAAATACATTAAGCATCAATACAATATTATGCAACCCCAATAGAATATTTATCCAAAAATTTCCATATACAATCTTGTATGCAACAAATACACTGCATAGATTCTTTTTACGTATGGAAAAGACATAGGAAAAGGGTGCGTACCTTGAGCCATCATCGGGCTCTTCTTTATGCCACTAACCAAGAGATGAAAAATTGAGGGATAGGGCAGCCATAACAAAAAAAATGATAATGAGAAGCTAGATATAATTTGAATTGGAGGTTCGATGAGTATGTATGTGTCTCTATTTTACCAAAATAAAGATAATATGGCGGGTAATAGTTGTTGCACGACATTATTAAGGGATAGAGTAGACTTTGGGCTAAAATAGTATTAAAATTCTAGCCTATAAAGTACTCAACCTCACCTATATTAGTGAGCCCAAATCCCTCATCTAGTTTGGCAAAACAAAATCTCGTCATTCTTGAAAACCTCAACACATCCTGTTATCTGCTTGTTGCTCCCCAATGTAAAGAAAAATTATCCCTCCCACATCACAATAGCTAAATTTATTGACCTCAAATCAAATAACCTAGAAAATAAAGCATTCATCCAATTAGGAAGGTCTGTCATTGGTGACCGAAGTGGTTATTATTTCATAGTTATCATGAAATAATGATGTATGTCCAGAATTTGATAATTTTTAGACAGTGGGGATTTGCATTGCCTGTTAGTAACAAAAAATGTTGGTGATCTTTGTTTGGGTTTGGGATTTCCTTGGCAAGAAAAGACCGAGGATGAAGAAAATCAATTATTCTTGATTTAATCTTTTTATCAAGAGGCTTAACAAGATCTATAAACAATGGGCTTGGATCTCCTTTATGGTGTAGCTCAAAATTAATTTTGCTTAATTAATATGGTGATGACAAGGGAAGGGATATGATCGGTCATTTCATGACCGGATTGGTATGGTTAAGTGTCTCTGGTAGTTATGAAGAAAGAGAAAATAGGGGCTTGAGCTTTTGAATTTAGGGGTAGAGGATGAAGTGTGTTTCATATGCTTTATTAAGTATTGGTTGTAGGTTTGGTTTGTTGGAGTTTTGTGGGTGGTGCACCAATGATTTTGTGTTTGGTTCTTTTAATTTCTTTGATAATAGTGTTAGAGGTGAGGATGGAGGTATCATTGAAACTTGATTGTCATTTTGATGAGAAGGTTGCTAATCTAAAGTGGTTTATGTGCTATATAAAGTAGGATGGCTGAATATCAATGGTGATTTCTTCGTCTTCTACACTAGTGAAATTTCCCTTTCATCTACTTTATGATGATTTTGATATTTTTCAAGCTCACTAAGAAGGCATTGAGTTTGAGCTTCATCCTCAATGAGAAGATAGGCATGAAAGTATATGCATTTGTGAGTAACCTCATGCTCAGTGTTGTAGAAGATGCATAACTTTTTAGCTTATGGATCATAAAACTCATTGGAGGATATTCATCTAATAGCGTAGGAATAAGAAGCTAAAAATTCAAGTAGATCAACCATGGAAGGCAGCTTTACTCTCAATGAAAGCACAATTGATGTAGGAATGTTGATTTAAATCTTCTTTTGAGTAGAGGGAGATCCAAAATGTGAAATGGGAGAGGGAAATAAATTTCAAAGTTAGAGGTGAAGGTTCATTTCTAATAATTGTCTATTATTTAATATGACATCTTAGCTTTATTTATAATCATAAAATCAGGTAAGCAAACAAGGCTTTATCCCTTTGGAGGAAATGACAAACAGAAAATGAGTGACTAAAAGATTATTTCTATTAAGGACAAAAGTATCACAACAATTCAAGCTAAAAATCCACTAATATGGATTAGATCAACTGGTGATATAATCATATAGCTGAGTTGAATTTCTTCTAGGCTTTGACTTTATTGATAACAAGTTGGGTTTGTATTAGAAATATCAAAAATTTCTAAAATCATTCATCAATGTTATAGTGCACGGCCAAATATTTTTCCATTTCAATATAATTAAAGACAAATTTGCCTACAAATGATAATACAAATTTAACATAAAATATATAATAAAATAAATACATACATAAAAGAAAATTTGATTAGCATAATAGTCAATGTTCATATTAGAAGGAATGGTGTATGGCATTTCAGGGATCCAAATAATTGTAGAATTAAGCTCGATCAAATTTGATACAATTTTAAATTTAAATTGTAATATTGCAATTTGAAAAAAGTTTAAACTAGAACAAAGTGTATTTTCAAACTAAACAAAGCAAATTAGCTAATAATTTAACCGTTCAATCAAGAGTGGATTACAAATTTTATACTATTATAGAGTTGAAGAAAAATTAATAAAGATCATTACATAATTGATTACTAGCTAACTAAAATGATTCTAGGCTCAATCATCTAATAATTTTCATCATATATTTATAAATGACTAATTCATATTTTATTGTGATAATACTGAAAATTTCAAATAGAGATAATGAGAGAGGAAGCACATGGAAAGCCTTGTTATTCTCATTGATCTATATTAGTTTTTATTATATCTCAATATACCTCCTGCCAATATGTATAACTTCAAGTCATAATAGCGTAGAGAGTTAAATAAAATGGAAGGTGATGGAGAAGATAAAGAGTTAGGGGTTAATCATAATAGGAAAAACTAGTATAACTAATGGAAACAATGGGGGTATTAAACCTAGGAGTTAATATAATACAAATTCATAAGATTATACATCCACAATGTGTAAATAGGATATTTACAACATATAACACCCTCAATTGTTGTAATATTTTTTTTGCTCGAAGAGTAGAATTGAAGAAAAAATAAAAGTCAAGGATGAATTCACCACATTGAACATAAAAAGCGTGTGATCATCACCTAATCAATGACAGGGGTTAAGCAAAGATTGAATCAATAAAAAAAACATTACAATTGCTTAACCAGATTAAGAATATATGTATACATACCTATAGTGATAAGGTTACAACAAACAATAATAAACATAAAATATATTTCACAGTTATAAAAAGGTTTGAACAATCGATAAAACCATAAAGGTCCCAAACATAGGCAAAACTATTTCCTGTTGGCCTAACTACAAGCATCAACATTCCCCATTATGTACTTAATGACCCTCATTAGAGAGTTGATTGTCATAGCCATCATCAACTAGTGATTCAACACCCTGTACAAACATATTACCTATATGTTGGATGGATAAGGACCACAAGTGGTAGTATTAGTACATGGGTACTAAGTAAGAACTCTTTACCACACATAAGCATAATATGTTGGCACCTTTTATATAGTATAAAATAATCATATTTTAACAATCATGAAATCATAACATAAGAACAAGCAAGAATCCTATCATGATAAGAACATGGTACTATATCACATGAAATCCATATTCCAAGGGAAGAAACCATAAGGCATCTCCAACTTGCAGTTCCAACATAGAATATGCTACATGTTTTCATTAATGTCTTAAGATAGTAACACTAAACATATATCATTATATTTAATGAGAAAATCTTGACATAATGTAAGGAAAATCATATAAACCACTGGTTATAAGAACAACAACTCTAAGGCACAAGTTTGGGAATTCGGTCCTATCATCAATGAATAGAATTCATGGCATAAACATAGCATTAAGGCATAAAACCAAGTATACATGGAAAAATATCTTACCAACATAAACAAACCCAAGGGTACAATAATAATCAATTAAGAAACTCACTCCACTGCAAATGAGCATACTAACTCGGGGGGTTTTGTGCAAGGACTCCAATGTCCACCTAGCCCAGAACCTTAAATGTTAATGTAGGTCGAACATCTAGTCCATTACCCGCAGACTCTAGCCAAAGTAATCTCACCAAATATATCTTAATCCTTAATTATGCATACCATGTATAGAGTTTCAAGGATCATATGTAGTGTAAAAAAGCACCAAGCTACTATAAAGATAGAAGCCCCTAGCATTTTACGAAAATGCAGAATGAGGGTCCATAGGACCGTATTTTTATATTTCCAACACAAATCGTATTACACAAAGGAAACTCAAAGGGAAAACATATCACATAATACACATAAGTGATTAAGGCTAACATAAAACCCTAAAGAAAATCAAATAAATATCATTTTTTTCTTAAAATAGCACTTTTAAGTTGAAAAATCTAAAAAAAAAAAGATAAAATAGGCTTAGTCATCATAAATTAAAGTCATGCCAAATTTATAAAAAATTATTAGTAGTAGCCTGAAAGAAACATCATTTTATACCAAGAAGCTTTAAAAAAATAGAAAAATATGTTATTGCTGAAAATTACTATTTACCAAAAATCACTATTAACCAAAATTTACTATTCACAAGGGTAAAATGGTTAAATATAAAAGGTTTTGGTCAAACTTTGAACCTGGAAGTCCACTAATGCCTTTCAGAGGTATCTTAGTTTATTATCTCAAAAACACAATTATTTAAAAATTAAACTATACTTAGGGTTATGAGGGAATCATTAGCTAAGAACACTTTGAATATCGTGAAGAAAGTGAAGAACAATCTAAAGCTTTCAAAACTTTAACCAAAATTAAGATCTTCAAATCTTGATTATTATTAAACATAATATATACCAAAATTGGTCTATATATTACAAGGATCTTCATGGTATGATCCAACCACAAAATCATCAAAACACCAAAATCATGCCTAAAGCTCTTAAACCTTATGTTTTCTAAAAATCATATCAAATGAACCCGAATTTAACATGTTAAGCATCAAATTTTATACAAATAAACCAATCTAGAAAAAACATACATGAAATCAAAAAACCCTAAATCGACCTCAACTTTACCCAAAAATAAATCATGCTTTAAATCATCAAACAATAAGTTATACATTAAATATAATTTACAAGTTACAAGGAATAGCATGCTACCATCAATTTGAAAAAAAAAACCCCAAATGATCAAAAATACCCAAAATTAACGAAATGCCTAAACCCACCATAACACAAATCAAGCCACCAAATCTACTAATTTATGCTTATATGTAGTAAAACCATAGTTCTTAAATTGAATCTAGCTACAAAGAGCAAGAAAGACGAAGATTAAAACAAAAATTAAGTCTTCAAAAACCTTAAAAATTACCCATAAAAAACTTAGAATAAAACTCATAGAAAAGGTATTAGAAATGAAGGAGCATTGAAGGAGAAGAAGAAAGAACCAAAAAGGATAAATTTTAGAAGCTTTGGAGTTAAAAATGGCGGAGGATGATTATGCCGGTGGTGCACGAAATGGAAAGGATAAAAGAGGGAGGTTTTGGTGAGGAGGATGAGGGAAATGAAGGAAGAAAAAAAATTATGACAAGTGTAGAAGGAATAAGGGTAAATGGTAAGTTTGGTGCAAACTTAGTTGTTAAGTTTTGTAATATTTTTTTGGTGCAAAAATATCAAGGAAATGGAGGGAGGTGGAGAATTAAAGATGGGGATAATATGAGTGGTGTAGGTTCATTATAATATTAAATTATTGGTGGGGATTAAATAGATAAAGGTTAGGGTAAGGTGAAAGAAGAAATTTAAACTTAATATGTACGCATCCAAAAATATCTATTTTGGTCCAAATAATTTATAATTATTTGTACAAAATTTTAAGTTATTAAAGTATAAAAGCAATAAATTATAGTAATTCTCAAATTTTCATAAAATTTAGATAGCTGAAAGGGTTTTTTTGGGGCTTAAATATGAGTTTAAGGCACATTAGGATGATGAATAATGTCTTTTTACCAACGACCCAGTCTAGTATTTTGAAAGAGACTAGGAGAATCATAAAATCATCATAAATTTAAAAATACACATTAGATAAGAGTCTCAAAAAATATTGATGGTCAAAAGCAGTTTGTAAGTCTTGCAGGAGCCAAAACCATAAGAAAGTGATAGCGGAAATTTTCAATAGCACCACTAGGGTTTATAATTTTTCAAAAGATTTATTTTCAAACCAATAGTATCCTAAGAAAATCATGGTTTTATAAAATGAGTTATTACACAACATTTCCCATGGATATACATATTCTGATATTCACTATAGCTATTTAATATGTGTATTACCCCTTAAAATTACTAAGTTTAAATGGAGGTGTATAAGAACCTCAAAAGCATATCCCCATGTACAAAGGTGTCTCATTCACAATTATTTGATAACCCCTCAAGAGTATACCTTTAAAATATTGTCTCGTTAAAAACCTTATCAAAAAATTTCAGTGGAAAAGTTTTTTAGCGAAAGAAAAGAGTACAATTTTCTCCCCCTCAAGTTGACACATATCTTGTATACGTTAAATATGTATGATTTCATTTATATGTATAAATGTGCACCCTATCATTCAAAACAGAGCTAATAAATCCCCCCGATAGATAATAACCTAACTTTTGTGTAAAGACTTGTGTCACTTTATTAACTTATATTTCTTTCTGAGCAGCCAATTATAGCTAATTGGTCTAACAATTTGAATGTTGAATTTTATATCCATGTAACTAAACCACACTTTTTAAGCGAATACATTCCCCTTTTTTTTGGTCTATTTAAACTCATTCAATTGTCTATCCAACAATATTTCATAATGAAAAAGAATAATTCTCGTTTTTATCCATTATTAGTTGTAACTATTTTGGTAAAAACAATACTAATGTCTATCTTATACCATTTTACATTAGTGTAAGAATAATTCATGGATATTTTATTTTTTTTATAATCTATTCTTGAATTCCATCAATATTATCATGTCAAATTCTTGTGGCAATTTTTCTATTATATATATATATATATATATATATATATAACTCCTATTTTAATGACTCAATCATCTTAACTCAAATCATACGCTTCCAGCATGTTTATACCATACTTACCACTAACTTATTAGAAGTTACTACATATAGTTCTATGTGAGTTGGAATATTAGTTAGCTTATATAAATTTCATTACTTCTTGGCCATAATAAATGTAAGTTGTATCTAAGCTATATATAGCAAGCATATGCATCATCAAATGCACTTTGTCTTTCTCTTTGGGTTAATATTTCAAGGAAGTTTTATTCTAAGTGCTTATTTGTTTTATAATGTTAGTATCCTTTTCTCTCCCCCTGAGACTAGGAAAGCTATTATTCCCATCTTTCTTTGTGACTTACTTTCATATATGTGGAGGAGTGCATGCACATATAAGATACATCCAAAATTTTAAGAAAAGCATCAAGTTTATTCCAATTGAATTGGTTTGAGGGATAATGTGATGTGTGTTTGGCGCATACCAAAAACAAAATCATTTGCATGTATATTGGCATATCAATTCCAGACCTCTCTAACAATGGTATGTAAATCAAATATATAATCAACAACTCTACTAGGTTATTCTGCTACCAACTTGAAGCAATCATATTGCATGATCCCAACTAGATGGCTATTCAATTTGTGTCAATGTAATATAACAATATCAGTGGTGAGATGGTGTTGTTATAAATTATTATAACTATGACACTTTATAAATATTTTTAACTTAATTTTTTTTTAAATTTATAGGGGTGACATATCGTCACTAGAAACACTTATTTCCATTGAATATTTTTTAGTTAGTTTTAAAATTGAAATTGTCAATGGTTACATGTCATCATTAATTGTATTTATAGCAATGACACTTTTTTTAATAAAAATTTTTGGTGTTTATCAAATATAATATATATTATATAATATAAATACAAAAATATAGTTATAATTCATACAAATCTAATGTCTATGAATTATTTTAAATGTTCGAAATTAGTATAATCTAATCAAATTTCTCATCGTTGTCTTCATTTCCAAGTTATTGATTATATTTTCCTAAAATTACCACAAGAGATTTATAGAAACAATTTCTCAATTGTTGTTTTACCTCAACTCCTTTAAATCAAAGTATTGCTACATAATAAAATAGAATATTAGTACTTGTTAACATAATATATATAGGCATAACATTATATCATGCTTGTCATATATCCAAAAAAAAAAAGTATACACATGTTAATAATTTCACAATATACACAAAATAAGTAATGGTAGCATGCTTACAATCCACAAATATACATCTAAATTATATCACAATTAAAAGTATAAATTTAGCTATATATATCAACTATTATATACATTTTCCTATAATTAAAAAAAATATTATGAAGAGAACAAAAATATATGTACAGAGAAAAAAGTTCAAGCAAAAAAAGAAAGGATGGTGATGGCCGGTGACAACAAGCGACCTCCAACGAGCACCGATAGGGTATGGTACTTACCTACAAAAATTAGTTTTAATTAAACTAAAATAAATGAAAATAATTAATAAAAAACTAAAATTCCAAAAATATATACTAAACAGAGCAAATGATGGTGGTGGTGACTAGTTGTAGAGGATGGAAACAAGTGTTAGATGAGGTGGTGAAATAAAAACCTTCAACAACCTCCCAAATAACAAAATCAATAAAAAAAACACGTATAAACATTAACTTAGCATGAAATAAACAAATTCAATAAAGAAAACTAACCTAAAAAATGCATCTTGAATCAAGGGTTGTAGAGAGGGGAGGAGAGGTAGAAGGAATAAGAAGAAGAAATGATATAAGGAAAGAACGTTCTACGTAGGGCTTTTAATGAAGTTATAAAGACGACACATGTCATTGTAAGAAGTTTTTCAAAATCAAAAAGTAAAGAAACGTTCCATGCACATGCCATATGTCGTAACTAAAATGAGGTATAGGATCAACATGTCATCTCTACAAATACACCTTTGACTGAAATTTTTTCGTGGGAAAAAATCGCTACCTAATTCACTTGAGTGTTACCACTAAAAATGTTTCTAGCAATGACACCTTTCATTGCTATAAATATTTATCAATTCAAAAAAAATATCTTTTTGTGAGGGAAAATGAAAAAAACATGCCATGAATGTGACATATGTCATGGCTAAAACGAGCTTTGGAGATAACTAAATATTCCATAATTAAAAATATAAAAAATAATTTTTTAGGAGGAACAAATTTTCCACTTCTTTTTTAGTGTTAACATTGAGTCATTGACGTAGCTATAATTTTCTAGTGATGACACTTTCCCTTAGAAGGAATAATATTGCTAGAAAATCAACAGCTACAATATGTCATCGCTAGAACAACGTTATAGCAAGGCCACATTATTGTTGCTATATGTAATATGTTTGTCATGACATGCACATGTGTGAATTTATTATTTTTATTTACAAGCTTATAAAATACTTCATCATTAACTAATAATGTATAATGACATTTAAATTAGATAGATTTATATTTTAGATTATATTCAGGTCTATGAGATGGGAACCTAAGCTTCAACCATCAACTTAAATTTCAATTGAGAAGCTTCAATCTTCAAACACCAAACTGCTTATGGAAAACTCTGGGCTTTAACCATCAAATTTTTTATTAAATGGGAAGCATCGGGCTTGAACCATTAAAAAATTGATCAGGTGAGAAGTTTCAGGCATCAACCATCAATTTCCTCTACCCTCTAAAACTATAATATAAAGAGGGAGGTTATTATAAATGTTATAGCCACTAATATGGTGAAGAAGACCTAACCATGGTAGGCTCTAACCATTATTAATGACAACGTAGGTGTATAATCTTATAATTAAGTGGCTAGCGAATTTCGCATAAAGCCACCAGCACTACTTTGTGATTTGAACAAATATTTTATAAATATTATGAAGATTAAAATTGAAAAAACTAAAATTTAAGAATTAAAATTGCATAGATTGAAAGTGAAAAAATAAAATAAGTGCATGGATATTTGCAACTACTAAATGATTTGATCTTCAGGATCGAACTACACATAAGGTACTTAATATTAATAAATCTCTCGATCTTCTTGGTTGTTATTGCAGAAGCTTGAAATACTTTCAACTATTTTATCTCCTTGATAAAATTGCACATAAGGTATTCATTTTATTATAATCATTTAATCTTCAGGATTGATGTAACACCTTTAAATTTTTTATAACCTTAATATTTAGGTGTTTAGCTTTTTAATCCTTTTCTAACCCTTAATTTTGGTTTAATTATCTTATCTCAACCTTTTTTTTCCAACCGGGGTTTTCCTAGTTGGTTCAACCGTAACTAAAACCTAGCTATGCCTAAATACATACTCTACTTCACCCATGGCCCTTTTTGCTTTCACACCACCTCTTTGTCAATACAACCCCTATACCCTACCTTACCTCAAGTTCCCTCACACTTATTTTATTTTCATGCAACCTCAACCCTGCTTAACTCCTTATCTCTCCCTTTATGTCAATATTTCCACCTCCAAACCATGATCCATCCTCTTCTTTTCTCTGAATTTTTCTCTTTCCAAACCATCCCAACTCTTCTCTTCTTCTTCCGCCTAGTTCACTATTTTTCTTCAAGTTGAAACTTGCATGGAACGTGTGCTTTCTAGCCTCACCTTTTGTAGATGTTAAATAGTTAGCCCCTCATACTCCACTAGTGTAGCCACCTTACACCACCCTCCTGTTTTGTGTTTAAACCTCATGCACCAACCCTCCTCCACTATTAGAAGCCTATGCAAACACCCCTAACTTACATTAACACCTCACGACTCACACTACTAGACCCAACCTCAAGCCACCGAAACTACACAACATAAACCCTTCATGCCACC
>CM077812.1:43500529-43700529 GCA_039764185.1 Tamarix austromongolica | reverse complement strand
GAAATCGTGCGATGGAAGAGGGGAAGTGGGCAGACAGGTGTGGTCAATGAGTCTTCATGGAAGGGAGGGAGAAGCTAGGCAGCGAACGTGTGTAGTTGCTGGAGACATTTTCGACCAGCAACAGAAAGAAGAAGGGAGGAGGAGGAAGAAGAAGTTAGGGGCAAACCAGGCCTGTCAGGGGAAAAAGAAATAGAAGAAAAAGGGGAAGGAACCAGCCGACTGGCAACGGTCATAACATTTAATGGAATGTGGTGTTCTAGGGAAAAAGGCCACGATACGTGACGTCTTGGCTGCCGCAGGAAGGAGGCAAGCGGGTCGTTTGGGCCGAGGGAGAAAGGAAGTAAGGAAAGGGAATTGGGTTGCGTCACGAGCCCAATTCGGCAAGAGAAGAAAAAGAAAGATAGGAAAAAAGAAAAAGAAGGAAAAGAAAGAAAAAAGGAGAAAGAGAAAAGGGAAAGAGAAAAGAAAAATTAAAGTAGGTTGGGGTCAAATAAATTAATTAGAATATTTTGGGCATTTAAAATAAATATATTTAAATAAATAATATTAAATTTCATTTTTGGTTAATTTAGGGATTTTAAAAGGTTTTTCCTAAATTCATTTTTAACTGACAAAAATACCAAATTTTCCTTTATAAAAAATATTTATAAATTCCTTATTAATTTTCCCTAAATAAATCCTTCCTATTTCCAAATAAAATAAATAATTAAATTAGTTCCCTAATAAATTCTTATTTAATTATATTTATTAAAATAAATATTTTTGGGGTATTTCAATTATCCATTTTTATAAATTTATTATTATTATTAGCTTTATATACTAGTATCTTTAAGATATCTTTTTTAGGACGTGTTTGTATTGTTTAGACTAGTATCTTTAAATATTTATAATATTATTTTTATTTACATATTATAGTGTTGTATTATACACACAATCATTTCTAGATTCATTAATATGTAATTAATTGATGGACATGATACGATGTAACACTTTCATTTTCATAGCCTAAAATTTTCATTTAAATAAAATTTTACAGAAGCTAAAATGAATAAAAAATATTTTTTCATATTTATCACAAACAAAGATATGACTAGTACCTAATCTATATCAATAAAATACTAACATGCTAACTCGACCTAAAGATCAAGAATAGTACCTAATCCAATAATTGACACAAAACTTTCAAACTCAAACATTTCTATTGAAATACAAGCTCCTAGATACTAGCATGGAAGAATTAAAATGGAAACTTTGAGATAAACTATAAATATTTCCAAATACATGAAAAGAGTATCAAACATGATCAACATAATCACACGCCATACAAACATGAAGTACATACAGAAAAGAAACATAAAAATCTAAGTACCAAACCAAAGGATCCGATAAGTAGTGCCCAAAATACCTCTATCTCTTAACTTAATCCAAATAATAATAGAAGAAATAAAAAAAGTATGTGCATAGAAATAAGTACTCAAATGTAGTATCATTACAATAAAGTATCAAGTAAATACACCTAACTTAAAATCACATAATTTAATTACACTTTACACTTGATCATGACAAATGCAAACAAAACATTGATTGAAACACAATAAGATACCTTTGATAATTACAACTATGATATCACAATCACATATAATCACCTCATCATGGCATAACAAAATAAAATATGGATAAAATGATAAATTACTGGTAAAATAAGAAATTATGAATAATAGGAGAAAACATGGATCACGGGGGGAAATACATAGATAGCATACAATAACAAATATTCTAACTTAAACAACATACAAAGTCAACCACTTATTCATTCTTATCACATGTCATAGTTGATAATCCAGGGTGCAACAATTACATGAAAACATTTACATACTTCTATTAAATTCATTCCATACTTCTATTAAATTCATTCCACAACAATGATGAGAAGCCACACTAATAATAATCAATTTATTTATCACATGAGAAGAAAAATGTAACACCCCACTAAGTAATAAGGCTTCGTAATATTTTATTATATCCAGTGAAGTTAGTATTTTATAATCTGTCATTGAGTGATTTATTTTATCCGTACTTTGTGGATTGATTTTCAAGTGATATAAACTTTATTCTTACTTTAGACTTACATATGTATGCTCTTATGGTATCCTATATTTTATTCATATATGCAAACAAGTGTGTGTGTGTGTGTGTGTGTGGGAATACACCGTGTCAAATCATTAAGCACTAAATGTGCATAGATATGCACGTGTGTTTATACATAAAGTTTATAAAATATTAATATATTGAATGTATTAGTAGTGAATGTGTGAAGGTTTATATATATGTGAAATGCCCCAAAAATTCTAATTTTAAAAATTATAGTTAAATAAGGTTTTATTAGAAAAAATGTAATTAAATAAATTATTTTATTTAAATAAAAGGAAATTAATTAGGGTTGTTCAAGAATAAATTTATAAGTATTTTAATTAGGAGAAATTTGGGAATTTTGGCTAATTAAGGATTTTATTTTAGAAATTAATTAAATAAATTATTTTATTTAAAATAAGAAGGAGAAAATAGTTACAAATTAATAGGAATTTTATAAATAATTTAATTGTAGAAAATTAGGGTGTTTTGCTAATTAAAATGGAATTTAGGAAAAATCTTTCAAAAATCCTAAATTAGCCTAAAAAGGAAATGTAATATTATTTTATTTAAATATTGTTATTTTTCCAAAATATTCAAATTAATTTAAATACCTAACCTACCTATTTTTCTCTTTTTCTTTTTCCCTTTTTATTTTTCTTTCTTCCTTTTCCTAGCATTTAACTTTTTCCTTTTTCTTCTCTTTTTCCAACCACCGCCACCACCGCCGTGCACCACTGCCAGTGCTGCATGTCAGTGTCACCACTAGCCTAAGGTTGAACCCTAGACTCTCTCAACCCTTTTACCCTATTTTTACAATCCTTAATATATTTTATTTCATTTATTCAAAATATATTACTATTATTATTATTATTATTTAATAAGTTTATTATTATTCAATGTAAGGTCGAAACCCTACTTCATTGTATCTTCGATTATTATCATTACCATTATTACCGTTATGATTATTATTATTTTTCAATATTATTATGGTTCTTAGTATTTATTTTATTCTATTTCTATTATTACTATTTTTCATATTATTATTATTATCATTATTATTATTTTGGTAAAGGGGCCGAAGCCCTTATTTCACTATGTTTTTGAGTAATTCCCTTTTTATTATTATTGTTACTATTCTTATTCTTATTCTTATTAATATTGTCATCATTATTATTTTTAGTATCTTTGCTATTATTATTTTGGTATCATTATTAATATTATTAGGGTAAAGTCTTCAACCTTATATTGTTAAATTTTATAATATTACTATTATTTCTTATATCTTTAGCAAGATAGTAATTAGTTAATGTCATTTTTATTAATATGTTATTATTTTATCAAAAGCCTTGTAACACCCCCAAAATTCACTACTGAAAAATTTCGTTAATTAAAAGGAAATTAGTGGAAGCAAATTAATAAACCATGAATTTTGGGAGTATTATCGCCACACTTAGTACCAGACCGGTTCACTCATACCGTTCCAGTACTAAGTGCTAAGGCTAAAGGAAAATGAAATACAATTCGCAAGAATTTCAACATACTTAAATCAGAGTAGCGTATCAAACGTTTACATGGTTACAGTATCCACATATACATTTAAAACCAGAGATTTCAGAGAGAGAGAGA
Source organism: Tamarix austromongolica (assembly GCA_039764185.1). Lineage (NCBI taxonomy): Eukaryota > Viridiplantae > Streptophyta > Magnoliopsida > Caryophyllales > Tamaricaceae > Tamarix > Tamarix austromongolica. The sequence goes on along the minus strand of CM077812.1, from coordinate 43,696,770 downwards.
AAAACCCTAGTAGTTCTGGATGAGACCTTACTCTATTTTCCGTTACCCACTTGAGTAGCACCTGAAAAGACCTGCAAGGGACACTACCCATTGAATAGGCAGGGGCCCCACGAATGGAACCCTTCAGTACTACGGTACTGAGTAACCCTTTAAAGTCCCACTTAAAAGCAGGCCCGCAATGTAACACATGAAACAAGCTACATACATATATAACGTTCACATAATTAACATTCACATAGCATATCATTATATCGTTACGAACAATCGGTACTTACGATCTTAAGCCATATCATAACGCAACTCAAAACAATTAGGCCTTAAGCCCTTGTTCCACTATAAGTGATTTGTACTATCCCATAATTTTATTCACATACATAACTGGTTTTATTGAGCTCGGGACCCCCCACTATTATTGCCGGTGGACCGAAATATATATAAATTCATCATCCAGGGCACAACGCTCCTGGCCACTATTATAACCGGTGGACCGGGATATATAAAGAATCACTGGGCCCGGCTCATTAATATTCCACTTTCAAATATAGTATCTTTCCTTTCTTTAATCATCACATCAATCATATTTATTTGCCTCGAACGGGAGATCAATAACCCGGGACACAAAGGTACACCGGTCGTACCGGTGCATATCAGCTACACAGTACCCTTCAACCACGAACCCAAGGACGCAAAGGTACCCTGGTCGTACTGGTGCATAAAGCTAACCCAGTACCCTACCGACAAGGACACCTAATCCATAAGTATGCATACCCCCTAACTAGGTCCGTAGAGCTAGAAAGAGTAAGATATAGGGCCTGGCTGGGGCATAAAGGCACACCAGCAAAAACCAGAATAATCGTGGACTAAACCACGTTCTTAGGGTAGCGACCCCTAAGGCGTCACCATTCCCGATCTCGAGGTCTTTCACTTTAAGTAATAGTGTCTTAATTAAAGTGATCATGAAAAGCACAAAAATTGGATACTTATTCACTTTCAATCGTTCTAATATCATTAATAGTTTCTTATTCAGAAGATTATCCAAGATATCACAGAGAAACCATTAAGGCCATACCAATTATCAAATACTCTTACTTAGCTAATCAGCCTTATTTAAATCACATTATAACATTCCACAATCACAACAACAAGTTAGGTACAAATTACTTATTTACCCCCTTACTCATGTAATTACTAAATCATCCCTTCCTTACTTGACAAATTACCATATTGCCCTTAAGGTGGCATAATTACCAAATTACCCCTCTCTTGGTTTATGTTACTAAGTTACCTCCTACGCTCTTTAGATCACCATTCACCCTTCATAATTATTAACCTTAACATATTTCCCTTTTTGGTTGGTTAAATTACCAAATTGCCCTTCTCATTCGTTATAATTACTAAATTGCCCTTGAGTTGGATACATTACTAAATTACCCTCCTTCATTATCAGAATTACTATTTTGCCCCTTTAGTTGGTTAAATAATTATTACTTTACCCTTTAATCAGCTAAATTACCAAATTGCCCCTTTAGTGGGATAAATTACCAAATTGCCCATCTCCTTTATCATAATTACCATCTTACCCCTCTCAATTATTTTAATTGCCATTTTACCCTTTTTAATTATCATAAATCCCAATTTACCCTTCTTCATAATTACAAATATTAATTTACCCTTCCTCATAAACATAATTACTATATTACCCTTCTCCATTATTAAAATTACCATAATGCCCTTTAATTGGTTAATTTACCAAATTACCCTTCTATAGTATCATACTTATCCAATTGCCCTCCTACAATCATAATTTAATTACTAAATTATCTTTTGTCGTTATCATAATTACCAAGTTACCCCTTACTCCCAAGTGTACCATAATATCCTTTTATTTACAAAATTACCCTTCTACCCCTTACTTTCAAATTACCATAATATCATTTTATTTATGAAAATTACCACCATACCCCTTTTACTTGTAAAATTACCATAACACCCCTTTTTCTTTCCAAATTACTATCTTACCCTTTTACATCCAAAATTATCATTTTTATCTTTCTTTACCAAATTACCATTCTGCCCTTCCTTTCCAAAATTACCATATTAATCTTTTACTCACAAAATTACCATAATACTCCTCACTTACAAAATTACCGTGTCGCCATTCACTTATAAAATTTACCATATTACCACTTACTTATGAAATTACGATTTTTCCCCTCTACCTCCAAAATTACCACTTTACCCTTTTCCCCCAAAATTACCATAATACCCTTCTTCTCATAACTTACAATTTTATCCTCTTACTTATGAATTATCATTTAACCCCTTTCTTTTTAAATTACCAAATTCCCCTTTTACTTATAAAATTACTGAAATACCCTTTTCACTTATAAAATTTCCACTCAACCCCTTTATTCACCATTTTTATGAATTTACCCTCACTACATAAAATAATGATATTATTCTTATCATCTAAGTCCACTAACTTGTCATTAATCAACATAATACTCATTAGCAACTACATACATTGGATCACATACTTCATAACCATAATTACTAGAATACCCTTAGACAATATTCTCATTCATGCCTTAGCAACATAATACATCATAAACAAGCATTTAACATTTCCATCAATAAACAACCTTTTCCTTAATTATCATACCTACACATGGCACAAAGCTATCATGCATTTCCCTTTTTCTTTCAATAAATATAACAACCATTTATATATCATGCTTGGCTCACAAAACATACATAAAATCATAATAAAATTCCTAATGTGCTAGCATACGTTTCCATGCATTTAAGGGAGGTTTAACGATTACCTTAATCCCGCAAAATATCAAATCTTACCAAGCACAATTAGCAACTCAACACCTAAAAATAATATCCATCATAATTATGTTAGAAATAAGGAAATAAAAAGGATAAGACTTTATAAAAGAAATTTATTTAATAAAACACTTTAATTAATTATCAATATACCTCAAAAAATTTCCAAACAAATTCCAACACAAGGGGAAAGCTCACGCTGCATGAGCAGCGTGAGTGTCATGCATAAATGAGACGGGAAAAGGCTCGAAGAGGGGTGAAGGAAGAAAAATGAGCCATTTTCGGGTTGAGGTCTTTGAGCTAGAGAAGAGGGTAGTTGGGGGAGGTTTCAAGGCAAGGGAATAGTGCAGGAGTGAAGAGGGGGTGTTGGTGGTGGCTAAGGATGGTTTCTCGACGGCAGAAGGCGGCGGAGACGGCGGCGGCAAGGCGGAGAAGATGGCTGGCGATAAGGGGAACAATGGGGAGAAAAGAAAGAAGGGGTGGAGAAGAGAGGAAGTGTAGGGCTCAAGGGGGCGGCGTGGGGGTGCAGGGCAGTAAGGGGTGGTGGCAGGGGTTGGGTGCGGCGGTCGGAGCGGCGGACGACGGCGGCGCAAGGAGAAACCAGAAAAAAAATGGAAAGAAGAAGGAGAGAGGAGGGAGCTCGGGGGAAGGAAGGTGGCTCGAAGATGGGGCAGAAAAATGGACGAAGGGGAGAAGAAAAAGAAGAGGGAGGGTAAGGGGTAGATGACAGTGCATAGGGTGGCAGGGAGAGGGTGGCGACGGGGAGGAGAGAATGGCAGACATGGATAGGGTGCAGGGGTAGATTGGCTCGAAATAGGGGAGAAGAGGACGGGGTAGAGAAAGGGAGTAGTAGGGGCAGGTGCGGTGGCAGGCGGCAGCAGTCGCAGATGGTCGGGCGGGAGCTGCAGGTGGTCGGGCTGCTGTCGACGATGGCAGAAATGGAGGTCAGGCATGGCAGAAGAGAGAAAGGAAGAGAGGTGCTGGCGGGCGGCTGGACCGGCGCAGGAAAAGAAGCGCAACCCGGCCGGTCCAAGGAAAAAAAATAAAGAGGGCGTTGGGCTGCTGGACGGCGTGCGAGGAGGAGGGGCTGGGGAAAGGAACGAGCTTGGCCCGACGCGCAAGGGGGGGAAGTAGGCCAACAGCCTGGCGGCCCAAAGCCAAGAAGAAGGGAGAAAAAGAGAAATGGGGGAAAGGAGAAAGAAAATAAAAGGTAGGAAAAGGAAATTAGGGAAAATGGAAAAATTGAAAATAATTAAATTTATAAAATAATAGGATGTAATATTTTTGATAATAAGTTTATTTAATAATTTAATTTAATATAATTAAATATATGGGCTTAAAAAGGATAATTATAGTAAAATACTAGTTTGAAAAAGATTATTTAAATAAAATAATATGATAAATAGAAAAATATTTATTTTTAATTTATTAAATACTCTTATCCAAATTTACATACTCCAAAATCCATAAAATAATTAAAATAAATAATTTTACAAGCTAATTTTATTTCAAACAAAGTTATTTATTAAAATATAGGTTTTGAAATTTTTGGGGGATTACAAGCCTGGTCTTAGAATAAGTTAGTAATTAATAGTATTTTTAGTAGGAGGGAATCTAATTTTTAGCTTTTCCCTCATTTAGGTGAGACTAGTCAAAGCCTTAAGGAGGCGTAGGAGTGTGCTCCAAGACCGATGTCGTTTTAGGTAAGAGTGTTACTAAGGCCTTATGTGCGTTGATGTGAATTATATGCTTCGTATGCTATATATTCTTTGTTTATCATTATAATTATTTCGTATGTGATATGACGTGGAGTTGGAGTATGTTTGTAACACCCCCAAATTTACTACTGAAAAATTTAGTTTAATTTAAAAGAGTTTAGCGGAAACGAACAGATAAAAATATAAATTCGGGGGCATTACTGCCACACTTAGTACCAGATCGGTTCACTCCTACTGACCCGATACTAAGTGCTAAGGCTAAATAAGAATAACATTAAATACGAGTCACTTAATAAAGTACAATTCATATAGAATCAGAGTGCGAAAGTCAAAGGTTACAATCCAAAGTACAGTTTTAAAGTTCCAAAAATTGAAACGTCGTACATCAGAAATATACTAACTCAAAGGCATAAGAAAGATAAAGTGAACAATAGACTCCGACCACATCATTCTCGACCCCCAAGTTGGATCCGGACTCAACTCTCGGTCCTGTCCGATGCCTCATCAGCATCGTAGGCATCGAAGACATCGCCCCCTACCTGCACTAACTCAGACGGGTCTTCTGCTCATAGGAATGAGCAGCACCCATGAAACAGGTGATCAGTACGCTACGTACTGAGTAAGGTAACAGACGCACTAAGGCCCACATATACAGAGATACATGACATAGCAGGCATGGCATAATTAAGTAGGTAGCATGCAATAACACAGATAAACAATACCGGTTATGAACCAGATAACTTTCTCATTAGATCTCTGATAATTAAAATCGATTCACATCATAGTCTTTATCAATCCGTGTAAGTGCGGGAACCCCACTATTATAGTCGGTGGAACGGTCACAAGGGCCATGCCCTGCCACTATTATAGCCGATAGACCGGTCACGAGGGTAACATAACCTGCCACTATTATTTGTCGGTGGACCGGTCTGGCCCCGAATCATAAGGTGTTCCACTGTAAGTATTCGTATTTTTCCCATGTCTTATCACTTTTACATTTGGTTTGTTGAGCACGGAATCCTCCACTATTATAGCCGGTGGAACGGTCACGAGGGCACATGCCCTGCCACTATTATTCGTCGGTGGACCGGTCTGGGTCCGGCTCAACATATTCCTCTTTAAGTGATTAGTGTCTTAACGTATATTATTTGAGGGTATTTCACCTTTGACATGCATGGCTAAAGGGCCTCAACACATCACATCATAACTTATGACATATTCGTACTATCACATACTAATGAGGACACATGCACACGTCTCGATTCCAAGCCACGCCACACATGAAACAGTTAAGATAATGGCATTTAAAACACGACACATAAATTATATAGGACATCCAAGGCACATAGGATACATGTCACACATTCGGCCTTAGCTATACCCTTACTCGGTTTAGGTTACCGAGCTATCTTCCGCACTTATATTAGGCCACTAAACACCTTTATAATTATCATACTTAACACATTTCTCACATCGGAAACCCAACCTCTAGGTGTGTGGGTCAGGGCCCACCACCTTATACCCGAGGTCTACTCACCACTTTACCCTAGGGTTTGCACCAAAAACCCTAATCTGGGCCTATGTGACCCTTCCTTCTCTGTCTCCCACAACCCATACTATTTTAACGCCCCATGTATCATGACCCTCAGACTCAACTCTCACCTCATACCTCGCTCCTCCTCGATTATTTTTTTCTTTTTCTTTTTCCCCTCCTCAAATTAGGGTTTCCTCCCAAAAACCCTAGTCGGTCCCTATGTACCCTTATATTTTCCTACGTAATATTTTTCTCCTCGAGCCTCCAGACTCCCAATCAAACCTTCCATTATCTTCCCCACGTCCCGAAGTAACTTTCCATACGTAAGGTTCGCCCCCATGCAGATCTTAACCTCCCCATGCAAACCCCTCTATCTCTACCTTGCCAAACCCTAAGATTTTCCATGCAAACCCTAGTTCTCCCATATAACCTTAGTTTCTCCCACTCTTCCATTTTATTTAATTCCCCCTTTTCTCGTCCATTTACGGATCACAGATTGCCTAGGTTATTCTTACCTACGTTAGCCAACGTACTTCCCTTTGGTTATCTTAATCTCTCATTTTTCTCTTTCATGCCCCCATTCCACAACACCTCATCAAATAACCTAGCATGCATGTCCTAAGGGTCACATCACATCACATCACATCATATTTGCATCATATCCATATTAGCACATACAGACAAGAGCACGAGAACATACTTCGGTTCCACGCTGCGTTACACAGTAAAACATATAACATACATAATACAACATATAAACCGTACAAGGCATCCAAGACAAGGTAAACATGTAATACACACAGGCGGCCTTAGTTACGTCCTTACCTAAATCGACGCCGGGCTTGGAGCACGCTCCTACGCCTCCTGGGGGCTTTGACCCAGTTCACCTATAAGAGGGAAATAGTAAGGGTCAATCTCCCTCTACCAGAATTATCATAATTTTCCTATCTTACCCCTATCATGGCCTAATACTATAGTTAATATTAATAATAGTAATTTATAATTAAAAAGGGGGGTTATTATTATTCTCAAGGTAGTTAAACAAATGACCACTAATCAAGGTAAGTCTTAGTAAAATCCATAGCATTAAAGTAAGGGTTTTAATATTACTAATAACAATATTATTATTAATACTAATACTAATACTAATAATAATAATAATAATAATAATAACAACAACAGTGATAATGATAATAATAATAGTAATAATGCCGATAATAATAATAATAATAAGAGTACTAAAAGTAATAGTATTAAATAATAATGATAATAAGGATGGTAATGATGGTAATAATAGTTAAAGTAATAAGTGTGGTAAATATAACGATAGTAATAAAAAAAAAATAATAATAGTAATAATAATAATAACAGTAATAACAATAATAATAATGATAATAACAATGTTGATAACAATAGTAATAATAATAATACTAAGGGTAAGAAAAATAATAATGATAATGACAACAACAACCACCATGACCATATTAATAATAATAACGATAATGATAGTAATAATAATAGTAATAATACTAATAATAGTAAAACTACTAAAATAATAATAATAATAATAATAATAATAATAATAATAGAGATAATAATGATGTTAGTCATAGTCAAAGTGACAAACATGATAATCATAATAATAATAATGATAATAGTAATAATAATAATAATAACAATGGTAATAATAGTAATAATGGTAATAATTTAACAAGGTCATATAATTAATTAATACCATTAATTAGAAGTACTTAGGGGTAATGTTGGGACCTAATAATAATAATAGGGGTAGTAATAATAGTAATAATAATAATATTAGTAATCATAATAATAATGTTAATACTAATCATAATAACATTAATAATAGTAGTTAATAGTATTAAAATCATTAATCACTTTTATTATTTAGGATCTGGTTCAGGGAGTTGGGCAACCTGGCTGGGGTGGTGGCGCCGGCGCCGGCAGTGGAGGAAGGGAAAAAAGGGGAAAGTGGATGTGGAGGCTAGGGGAGGGGAAACTAGAGGAAAGTGGAGGTGTAGGGTGGTAGGGCAGGATCCCCTGGTTGTTTTGGGGGGTAGTGGCAGTGCTGTAGGCGGCGGCAGCGCGAAGGTGGCGTAAGGGGGTCGAAAGGGTTGTTTGGGAAGGCAACTTCGCACGGCTGGGGCGGCACGTGCGGGGCAAGGTAGGGAGATCTAGGGGCTTGGTTGTGTAGAGGGCGGTGCAGGGAGGATTTTGGTGGCAAGGGAAGGCGGCAGAGGTGGCTGCCGGTGGAGGAAAGGGCGGCGCGCGATGGGGTTTTTCTGGGTTCCATATTTTCGAACCCGATCCAGGCAGCCTTTTAGGCTATTTATAAGCCAATTGGGACGGGAAAATGACAAAGGTGGGAGGGGGGAGTAGGGGGTTAGGGTTATGGACTTATGGGGGTTGTTCGGCAAGAATGGTCGGCGCAGGGTCTGCAGTTGCAGACCATGATCTGTCGAGAAATGGAGAGGCTTGCGTGCGAGGGAGAGGCTGGATTGATGGGTCAAATCTACAGGGAAGACAACGAGGAGGAGGGGGAGAAATGACCGGTGCAGGCGTGGCGTTGCAGGCTTGCTTTTTCCGGCGAGATTTTCGGCTGTAAGTGGCGCGAGGTTGAAGATGAAGTGCAGGTGGGATGGACCAGCGGTCCAGGGGAAAAGAAAAGAAAGAAGGAAAAAGGCCGAACCGGTCGGGAGAAAAGGGAGAGGAGGTGCGCTGGGGAGCTAGGCCGCGCAAGGGGTGCTGGGCCAGCAGGCCGACCCAAGGTGGGGGGAAATAGAAAAAAGAGCAGAGAAGGAAAGGAAAGAAAAGGAAAAAGAGGGGGGAAAAGGAGAAAAGGAAAAGGAAAAAAGAAGGGAAATTAGTGGTTGGCTTAATTAGTATGATTTGGGTAATTTGGGATGTTTAATAAAATATAATTATTAAAATAATAATTAAATTCTATTTTTAGGCTAATTTAGGGATTTTTGAAAGAATTTTCTTAAATTCCATTTTAAATTAACAAAACACTCTAATTTTATCCAATTAAATTATTTATAAAGTTTATATTAATTTGAAAATATTTTATTCTTCTTAATTTAAATAAAGTAATTTATTTAATTAATTTCTAAAATGAAATCCTTAATTAGCTTAAAATACCACAATTCCTCCTATTTAAAACAATTTTAAATTTCTTCTTAATTAGCTTAAATTTTAAAACAATTATTTTTAACTTCCTTTTATTTTATTAAAAAGAAATTATTTGATTAACTTTTGAAATAAAATCTTATTTAATAATAAATAATAGAAATTAGGGTTTTTGGGGCATTTCAATGTTTTTGTGTATTTACATGGCATGTGTACTATGTGTATATAATGAAATATTATGGTATGTGATGTTATGGTTCGTGACCCTTTAGACATGCATGTGAGGATGTAAAACGGTGGTATTGTGTGGGAGAAAGGTTGAAAATGGAAAAGGAAAATGTGTTGACCAAAAGAGAGTAAGTTGAGTAAAGGGGAAATGAGTTTACCTAAGTATGTTAATGATCCATGAGTGGAAGAATAGAATGGGAAATTTAGGGTTTCATGTGGGAGAATCTAATCTATGTTTTATATGGGAGAATCTAATCTATGGTGTATCATGGGATAATCTAATCTATGGTGTTGCATGAGAGAATCTAAACTAGGGTTTTGTATAGAAGGACTTAGGGTTTTGCGTGGCAGATTTTATGGTGTTACATGAGAGAATCTAAACTAGGGTTTGGTATGGATGGACTTAGGGTTTTGCATGACAGATTCTATGGTGTTGTATGAATTGAATCTAGGGTTTGGTGTGAATGAATCTAGGGTTTTGCATGGAGAAATCTAGGGTCTTAAATGGAGGAATATAGGGTTTTGCATGAATTGATCTAGGGTTTGCATGGGTGAATCTATGGTTTCATGTGGGGGTTTTTAAGGTTGCATGAAAAAGTTCGAGAGGTTGCATGGGATGTGTAAAGTCTACATGGGAGTGAAATTTACTTATGGAATGTTGATTTGGGATGTGAGGAAGGTAATGTAAGTGTTGTTTGGGTGTTTGAACACTTTAGATGGAAAATAGTACATAGGGCATTATAAGGGTACGGAGGAGACTGAGTTAGGGTTTGGAGTGATTAACTATGGATTGTTGTGATTAACTAGGGTTTGGAGTGGCTAATTATAGTTTGTTGTGGTTAACTAGGGTTTTGAGTGGTTAAATGAAACACCCACCAAAATTCACTATTGAAAAATTTTCATTTTATTAAAAGATTAGCGGAAGCAAAATAACAAACTGTGAATTTTTGGGGATATTACCGCCACATTTAGTACCAGATCGGTTCACTCATACAGGCTAAAAGTGTAAAACACAATTTACAAACCATATTTAAATCAGAGTAGTATGACAAACCGTTTACAAGAATAAAGTCCACCAGTGGTAGTTACAAAAACAACAATAATATTAAAAACAGGAATTTAAAAGAGAAAGGGAAAACCCTAACGGTTCCAGATGATTCATTACTCTCTTTCCCGTTACCCACTTGAGTGAAAAAGGACCTGCAAGGGACATTGCCTACTGAATAGGCAGGGGCCCCACGAATGGAACCCTTCAGTACTATGGTATTGAGTAACCCTTTAAAAACACACTTAAAAGTAGGCCCGCAATGTAACACATGATACAACACTATATTCATACATGAAAAGATATGCATACATAACATTCACATACTTAACATTCAATCAGATATTAATAGGTTGTAATGTACAATCGATACTTTTGATCCTTAAGCCATGTCATAATGCAAAATTAATACTTTCAGGCCTTAAGCCATTAGTCCATCATTATTCAATTGTCTCTCATATTTTATATCCATGCGAGTGCGGGAACCCCACTATTATAGCCGGTGGACTGATCATGCAGGGCAAAATGCTCTTGGCCACTATTATTTGCCGGTGGACCGGTCATGCAAAGCAAAACACTCCTGGCCACTATTTATTCGCATGTGAACCGGTCTGGACCCGACTCACATGGTGTTCCACTATAAGTGATTAGTATTTTTCCATAACTTTATTCACATCCATGACTGGTTTTATTGAGCTCGGGACCCCCATTATTATTGCTGGTGGATCAGAATATATATCAACATCATCCAGGGCAACACGCTTCTGGGCTACTATTATATTTGATGGATCAGTACTCATAATCATCTGCTAGGGCAACACGCTCCTGGGCCGCTATTATATCCGATGGATCAGTACTCAATGTCATAATTCAACTGGGCCCGGCTCATTAATCTTTCACTTTCATGATTAATGTCTTCCCTTTTTTAATCAACACAACAATTCCATTTTTTTACCTCGGATGGGAGATCAAGAACCTGGGACACAAAGGTACACCAGTCGTACTGGTGCATAAAAGCTACTCAGTACCCTTCAACCATCAACCCAGGGACGCAAATGTACCCTGGTCGTACTGATGCATAAAGCTACTCAGTACCCTACTAACAAGAACACCTAATCCATAAGTATGTATACCCCCTAAATAGTTCTGTAGAGCTAGATAGAGTAAGATATAGGGTCTGGTTAGGGCACGAAGGCACACTAGCAAATACCAGAATAATCGTGGGCTAAACCATGTCTTTAGGGTAGTGATCCCTAAAGAGCCACCATTCCCGATCTCGAGGTATTTCACTGTAAGTATTAGTGTCTTAATTAAGGCAATCACGAAAAAGCATAATAATCAGATACTTATTCACTTTCAATCGTTCTGGTATCATTAGGCATTTCTTATTCATACAGTTATCTAAGATAACACAGAGGAAATCAATAAGGTCATCATAATTTCATCCAATTCTGATTCAGGATTTGTTCTTGTGATACTTATTAGTCGCCAAATACTCTTACCTTACTATTAAGTGTTACTTGAGTCTTATTACGAACCTCCAGTGTCCCATCAACATATTAGCTATGAAAAACTGATTTACCCCTTACTCATGTAGTTATTAGGCCATCCCTTCCTTACTTGTTAATTTACCATATCACCCTTCAGGTTGCATAATTACCAAATTGCCCTTTACTTGGTTGAGGTTACCAATTCATCTCATACGCTTTTAGATCGCCATTCACCCTTCATAATTGTTACACTTAACATATTTCCCATTTGATTGGCTAGATCACGGTATTGCCCTTCTCCTTTGTTATAATTACTAAATTGCCCTTAAGTTGGATAAATTATCAAATTACCCTTCTTCATTTTCATGATTACCAATTTTTCCCTTTAGTTGGTTAAATAATTACCAATTTACCCATTAGTCGGTTAAATTACCAAATTTTCCTTCTCCATTATCATAATTACCGAATTGCCCCTTTAGTTGGATAAATTACCAAATTACCCTTCTACAATCTCATAATTGCCATATTGTCCTTATCCATTATTATAATTACCAAATTACCCTTATCCATTATCAAAATTACCAAATTACAGTTCTCCATAATTATAATTACCAATTTACCCTTTTTCTTACAAATTACCATTTTACCCTTCTCTTCCAAAATTACGGTTTTACCCCTTACTTCCAAAATTACCATTCTTACCCCCTTTACTCCCAAAATTACTACTTTACCATTTACTCCTAAAATTACCATAATAACCCTTTACTTATAAAATTACCATTTTACCATTTACTTATAGAATTACCATATTACCCTTTTGCCTCCAAAATTACCACTTTACCCCCTTTATTACACCACTTTTATTAAATTAACATTACCACATGGAATAACAATATTAATACTCCATTAACAATATCCAACTCCATCAACTATTGTATTTTAATATAATACTTAGTAGCACCCACACACATTAGGCAACATTCCTGCACAAGAAATATTACTAAAATGCCCCTACGGCTCACAATAATATTATTTATGCACAAATGGTCACAATAACATAAAATAACATGGATAAGTACTTAACACTTTTATTAATAGCCAAACTCTTTCCTTAAGCAATATTTCCATACATAGCACATAAACTAGCATACTTTTCTTTTTATTAATCAATACAAGCAAATATATATATATATATATATATATATATATATATATATATATATAATATTATATTATATTAACAAACATATAACAAGCATAATAACGTATTAAAATCCCTAATGTGCTAACATACGTTTATCCATGCATTTAAGTGGGGTTTAACAATTACCTTAATTTCTGCAAAATTGAACCTTACCGGTATTCCGGTTAAATGTTCAAGCTTTGATTTGCAAAACCAATACCTAAAAATAATATCAATATTTATTATATTAGAAATAAGAAAATCAAAGCATAAGACTTTATAAAATTTACTTAATGAAATAATTAATTTAAATATTATAATACCTTAAAATTATTAACAAAAATGGGCTAATAAATGCAGCAACTCATGCTACTTATGCAGCATGAGCTGCATGCAAAAATAAGGGTCGAAGGGTCGAAGGTTGCATGAAGAAGAGGGTGGAAGGGGTGTTTTCGGGTTGGGGTATTTAGGCTAGGAAAGAAGGTATATGGGGAAGGATTTAGGGGAAGGGAAGGGTGTAGGAGTGAAGAGAGGGTGTAGGTGGTGATCGGGGATGGGTTTACGGCGGCCAAGGTCAGAGGTGGCGGTGGCGAGGCCGCAAAGTGGGTTGCAGAAGTGGACTAGGCTGAGAAGGAAGGAATAAAGAGGAGGAAAATGAAGGGGTTCGGGGGCTGGTTTCAGCCAAAGCAGGCATGGGGGTGGTAGAGGAGGTTGCAGGGAGAGGATTGGTGGTTTGGGTGGCGGCAAAGGCGGACGGACGACGATGAACGGAGGGGTTGCAAGGGGGCTGCCAAGAAGGGAGAAAAATGGGGAGAAAAAGAAGAGGGTAGGAAGAAGGAGTTGTGGGGTATCTTGTACGGTGTTGTGGTGGTGCAAGGCGGTAGTATGAGGTGGTAGGGGGCATTGCAGGCTGTTGGTGTGGCGGAGGAAGCGGTGGAGGGGCGGTGGTGCACAAAATAGGGATGAAAATGGAAGGAGAAGAAAAGGAGAGAAAGGAATCAGGGAAGGGGGAGGCTCGAAAATAATGGGGCAGGAAAGGGCTTGTGAGGAGAAGAAAAAGAAGAGGGAGGATAGGGGTGCAGCTGGCCGGCCGGTGGCAGCGTGTAGGGTGGCAGGGAAGGTGGTAGAGTGGCAGGGAGGGGAGACAAAGAAGGAAAAAAAAGCAGGGCATGAGGGGTGGTTTGCAGGTAGGGCTGTTCACGGTTCAAATATCCGATATTTCGGATATTTGATTGTCAGATATTTAAAATTTCGGATATCTAAAAATGATATTTGATATTTGATTTGAAACTTCGGATATTCGGAAGATCAGATATTTGAATTTTCGGATCGGATATCAAATATAACCGATATTATCTGAATACAATTTCAAATATAAACAAACTGCCAAATGACAAATATATTTGATATTATCCGATTTGTTGAGCGAATATCCGATTCGCTCAGCAAATATTCGACTTACTCAACAAATATACAATGTTAAAACTAAAATAAAGAAGGAGTGGGTGGAGTCTATTGGCATGCAGAGTATTTTTATTTTTATTTTTATAAATATCTAAAAAGGGATTGTATTAAAATATAATTTCAATTAAATTAAATTATTCCTCAAATAATAAGTAAAGTAAGTAAAAAGTATACACACACACATGTAAATTTATTTATATACAATTATATATAAAATAAAAAATTATAAAAAAATGTATAAATATTTTTCTTCGGATCATATATTATTTGTATTTGTCGGATCGGATATTTGGTTTGTTTGACTTTTCGTTGACCGAATCGGATATTTGATTTGAAAAAAAAAATCGAATAAGTTATTTGCTTTTTAAGATCGGATCACTTCGGATATCGGATCAAATAAGCAGATATCGGATAACATGAACAACCCTATTTGCAGGGCTGGCCAGGTCCAAGAATGGCAAGAAAATGATAGGAGAGAGGGAGAGGCAGATGGTGGCAGCGAGAGGTTACAGGAGGTGGTCGAGCGTGGTGTTCGGGGTGGCATACTTGGGTGATGACGACGGGTCGGGGGGCATTGGATGAGGTGTAGAAGAAGAGGAAAGAAAGGGAAGGGGGAAGCACCAGGCCGGTCGGGGAAAGAAGGAAGAGTTGGGCTGGCCCGGTCGCTGGGGAAGAAAGGAAAAGAAGAGGAGGGCAGGGGCTGGCCTAGTCGACGCGGGTGGGGGCGAGGGAGAACGGGCCAGCGGCCCAGGGGTACAGGGGAAGGAGGGAGCAGGCCTAGTGCGGGCGGCCCGAAGGAGGAAAAAAAGGAAAAGAAAAGAAAGAAGAAAAAGGAGAAAAAGGGAGAAAGAAAAGGAAAAAAGGGGAAATGGGGAAATGGGAAATGGAAAATAGGGAAAATAATTTAATTTAATTTATAAAAAAATAAAATGTAATATTTTTGATAAATTATTTAATTTAATAACTTAATTCAATATAATTTAATATATTGGTTCAAAAGGATAATTTTAGTAAAATTTTAGTTTAGAAAAGTATTTAAATAAAATAATATGATAAAATAACAAAATATTTATATTTATATTTAATTTATTAAATACTCCTATCCAAATTTATATACTCAAAAATTCGTAACATAATTAAACTAAATAATTTTAAAAGCTAATTTATTTCAAATAAAAGCTATTTATTAAATTATAGGTTTTCTAAAATTTTGGAAAATTACATTAAATATGGGTTGTTGTGGTTAACTAGGATTTGGAGTGGTTATCTATGGTTGCTTGTGGATAACTAGGGTTAGATATGGCTAACTAGGGTTCGGTGGTAACATGTGTGTACTTGGTAAATGAAGTATGATGATGAATATGGGATCTATGGGTTATGAGAAATGGGGTGTTAAAATGTCTTGGGTCGTGAGAAGTGGATTAGGATGGGTCATGTAAACTTAAATTAGTGTTTTATGGAGAAAACCCTAAAGTGTGGTAACGTGTGTACTTGGAGGTGAATAAAAGTGGGCCATAACCCACATATATGGGAGATGGGTTCTAATGAGAGTTAAAATAAGGAGGGAGGATGTAAGGTCAAGGAGTTTTTGAGTCTGATAATGTGGGACGAGACTTTTGGAGAATAAGTGTAAAGGGAGTGATTCATGCATGTCTAGGGTGAAAGCTTCTGAATAAGATACTTAAGACATTAATCATTTAAAGTAAAAGATTATTGAGACGGGTCCCACCGATCCACCGGTTAGAAATAGTGGTTAGGACTCTTTGTCTTATGTGTGTCCGATCCACCAGCTATAATAGTGGTTAGGGTATGTTACCCTATGTGTGTCCGATCCACCGACTATAATAGTGGTTAGGGTATGTTACCCTGTGTGTGTCCGATCCACCGACTATAATAGTAGCGGATTCCGAGCTCAATAAACCAAACCCTACAGTTTGCTACGATATGGGAAAGACACTAATTACTTACAGTAGAATACCGTGCGAGAAAGGGGCTAGACCAATCCACTGGTATATAATAGTGGTAGGGCATGTACCCTAAGTGACCGATCCGTCGACTAGAATAGTGGCCAGGCGCTAAAGTGCCCTGGAGACCGATCCACCAGCTAAAATAATGGGGTTCCCGTACTCGTATGGACTTGATAAAGAGCATGGTATGAAAAGAATTTTGATAAGAGATTAATTAAGTAATTAATCTGGATTATGAATGGGCCTTTGTATTTTTACCTGAATGATCATATGCCTTTATGTATCGTGCTAGTTTTTATGCTCTTTTATTATTCTGCATGGTTTATGTGAATTTTGTGTGTTGGCCTTAGTGCACAGTTACCTTACTCGGTACATAGCATACTGATCACTCTTTTCATGGGTGATGCTCATTCCCACGAGTAGTAGGCCCTTCTGACTTTGTGCAGGTGGGCGAGACATCTGGCGGGCTGAGTGTTGAGCATGTTTTGGCTCAAAGTCTGAGAGTGTTGTGGTCGTTTTCACTCTTCTCGTTATTTTATTTCCCTTCTATTATTTCTTTTTGTATCAGATTTTTCCTTATTGATTTATCACTTTGTATTGAATACTTGAGATGAACTTTTTAACCATCGTACAATTATTTCTCTTTTTGGATATGAATTATAATTCTTTACGCATACTCTGATCTTTAGGGTTATGATATTTCTAGTTCTTTCATAAAATCTTGGTTTAAGTTTAATGTTAATTTTTTCTTAGCCTTAGCACTTAGTACTGAAACGGTCGGAGAGAACCGGTTTGGTACTAAGTGTAGCAGTAACATCCCCACAATGCACAGGTTTTAAATTTTAAATTCTTCCACTTTTTTTTTAAAAAAAAAAGTAGTGAATTTTGGGGTGTTACAATATATATATATACACCAATCACTCATCAATAGTGTTTGATAGTGTGAGTAGTAATTCAACTAAGACTTTATTTGTAGCTTATAGAATGGGTGGGACTGTGAAGTTGGAATGACTATCATGTAGATATTAGTGGTAATAGAATGATAACATAATAAGAGGAAACAAAGAGTTACTTGTACCCCGAATTGGTTGTTGGGTAAGAATTTCCCCGTGTAAATATAGGGATCATGACCCACTACTTCTTCAAAGATCAGTTAGTGAACCAAATGTTTGGAAGTGAGGGAAGTTAATGCATTTGTTAGTGGGGGTAAAGTGAGTTACAGACAGAGATAGAGGTTTATTTTAGTACAAAAAGGGGTGGAATACCCCATATTTTTCTAGGAGAAAAGATACGACATCAAATAGCCTTCTATTCTTACTCATTTAAAGTGAGTATAGACAAAGTAACCTGCTGCCAATATGCAACATTCCGGCATAACTAAAAATTTCTTCACCCATTGTATAGTAATCTACTTACTTCTAGTTTAGGCCTTAATGAGTGGTTCGCAATAGCACTTCGTGATATTTGATTGGCAATAAAGTATCAGTTGAGTAGATTTGAGGTAGGTACCCATATCTAACTTTTTATATTTTAACCTTCATGCATATAATAGCTATCAGTTGAGTAAATATATTTTTTTAGTTCTCGATTTAAATATTGAACTTTATGATACATTTTAATTACCCATATATTGAAATTTATGGCATTTATCAACTTTGTTATTTCATATGTTAAATCCATATCCAATTATTTTTAGAAATATCATTATGAATAAGTGTTTATTAACATAAAGTATATGTATTTTAATATGTCGATTGCAAAGTGCTGATACTATTTAAAATATTGTATTATATTTTGATGGTTCGTGTTTTAAGGCTTACATGATTTTATTAATATTTATGTTATTAAATTTGTAAATTTGAATATTGGCAAAACCTATGATGGTGGTTATTTTAATAATGCATGTTAATGAGATTTCATACTTCAATCTTGAAAGTAGGAATTTACCCCGAATTAGTGGTGTAGGGTGGAGTCTTCCCTAGGTGCACCGAAAATGACTAATGTTGTAATATGCATCTACGAGGTGGTGTTACATCATCTAATATGTCTGGTGTGATCGGCTTCAAGAAGTTGTGATGGTCCGGTGGGGGTATATATTTTTTTCTAAGTGAGTAAAAGTGAGATTTACAAATGGTGTTAAAGTAAAACCACGATTGTGAGTTGAACTTGGACGAGCCAATCAATCGCTTAGTGGGATAATTCTTGGGATAAACTGTATTGAGACACTTAATGGTTGAGGCGCAACTAGGACATTGGGTTTTTTGAGTGTGGGTAAATATAATACCCCAATTTGAGGGGAGTATTTTAACTTATAAGAATTGATATGAATACTTATATCAACATGGTATACCATCTTTTTGTGATTTCGTCCTAAGAACTCCACAATTAAACGTGTTAGTCATTGAGTAATTTTTAGGATTGGTGACTATCCTGGAAAGTTTTAGAAATTTTCTGAAAATTTCTTGAAAGTGGGTAAGTGAGGACAAAGCACGCTGAAAGAACACGTGTTGATCTCTAGGGATAGCGGATTAATCTGAAAGCTCTCTAGGGTAGCCCCTGAGTGGTCGTATTGATTCGGGGTATTACAAAAAATCTAAATCTAAGATTTAGAGATAAAGGAATAGATCTAGAGTGCAACAAATAAGTATTCTTACAAAATCACAAAGGCCACTCTTATCTTAAGTATCGATGCCCTTTATAAACTCTAGAGAATGCCCACAAACTATAAGGGGGTGGTTGTTGATGCACATAGGAAATAACATATATTGAATGCAAGGAAAGCATATAACTACATGATCCTACCTTGTAGGTTATTTTAAGGTTACTCGTCTAAATATCAAACTTACTCTTTCTTTTTTATTATTAGTATTTTGTAATTGCTAATGCATATCACACCAAAAATATTATAACACTTATGTTATTAACAATTTCATATATAATCAATATAAATAAGGTAAATCGCATCAAATAATTATTTGTGAGAATTTTTACTATTTATATTCAAACACTATGCTACCAAACATGCTCAAAAATATTTATAAAAAAATTATTAATTTATATGTACCATTAACTATTAGTTACATTAATTACCAATCACATTTAATTACTATTTATATCTATTCACTATTTGTATTTTTAAAACCATTAAATAGCTATTCATATTTTTATTTCAACCAGGGTCAATAATAAAAGGTCAACTCAAAAGTCAACCAATTCCCAAAAATATTCATACTTTATTAAAATAGCACAAAGTTTCTCAACTTACCCATTATATTCCTTTATTCACAAATAACTTCTAAAATTCCAATTAAATACCAACTACTCATGAAAATCCATAAAACTCATACCAAAGCGAAATAAAATTGAAATAAACATTTATAATACCATGTTTTTAATGTTAAAAGTTTAAAAAATTATGAAATGACCAATATACCATTTAAAAAGGAAAACACTTATTTTTCACATAAAACATATCATACACCAAATCAAAGTACCACACTTTATACACTTAATATATTTATCATGAAGATTGTCAAGAAGATATGTTTGTTGCCCAAAAATGACATGAAAAAATTAAAATGACTAAAATACCTTTAAGGCTCATGAAATTTGACTTGAGTATAATTTAACCTAAGAATGCTCAAACTCTAACATGTTATATATGAAACTTTAAAAACTATAATGAATATCATGATATACTCAAATTAATTAAAAGGCACAAGAATAATATTTAGCGAAAAGGTGAGAACACCATAACAGGCATGATTGCTCATTTTCAACATATAACTTGATATAATATCATGCATGCCATAATACTAAAAATACATGATATGCATATTTTTATACTCAACATAACAATCTCACATAAATCCCGTATATTCACACTATCAAAATACGTGCTTTCTTACAAAAAAGTACTAACATGCATATTTCTCAAACAAATTATGTAAAAACACATGCAAGAACATATATTTTTAGTAACTAGAAGTTTAAGAGTCTTGAAGTAATAAAGAAAGAAAGGGAGAACCAAAGCTAAGTTGAAATCAAGGAGGAGGATGATTTAAGAACACTTCAACTTTTGCTAAACCTAACCATCATTTACTTAATCAAAGTAAAAGGGGTTATAAAATGAAAGCAAGAAGCAATGAGAGGTTTAAAAAATTATAGGAAAGAGAGGAGAAGCTTACGAAATCAAGAGGAGGAAGATTAAAAAAGACTTAACTAGATATTTGTGGAAGAAATATCTAAGGACAAAATATCAAAGACCTAAGGAATGGCTCATTAGTGCCAATTATAGGCCACACAAACAAGTAGTTCTCCATCACTTGTATGAAGGCTAGGAAGGTTCCTAACAACTTAAAAAGATCCCCCAATAATTAGATGAATACATGTTGGACTAAATGACTAAGTATGCCAAAAATAGCTAATAAATATAAAAATAATTATAAAATAATGATATAATATAATATTTTAAAATCATTATTAATTCAAGAACATTAAAGTATAATGATTTCCCAAGTTTGGTAAATTTTTAATATCTAAAAAGGCGTTTGTAGTACTAAAAATGATATGAAGGTACACCGGTATCATAAATAGTACTTATTCATCAAAACATTTGTTTATTAATTTGAAAATGACTAGAAGACTCATGAAAATATGAAAAATTCAAAAATCAATAATTAAGAAGGTCTTGAAGAAGTTCCATGGTTGAAAATAACCCATAAAGGCTTATAAAGACATAGCCATAAGAAATAGCAGGAAAGTTATGAATAGAATATTTTAAAAAAGTAACCCTAGTTATGAATCTTTTAGAGGATGAAAAAAATATTTGGAATAAAATAATTTGCTCGTTAGATAAATCCTAAACTGATTTTGAAAGAACAGGTTGTACACATGTTATGTAAACATCTAAAATTTTAACCTTTTTTCATTTTCAAATGAATTTAATTCAAAGAAAAAACATATTATGAATCTAAATTGATATATAACTTAACAAAATATCCTAAACTATTTCCCCCTTTTCATAATATGTTTTTAATAATTATTAATATATAACTATTTTTTCCTCTTAAAATATCAATTACCTACTATTAGATGACTTATGATCAATTAATAATTTCAAAGTATAAGCTTTCAAAACATATCAAGGTATATTAATAATAAGAATAAATATAAAATAACTAAGCTATAATAGTTTTGGACATAAATATATTTTAGTCTTATTATACTATCTTCTTTAAAAAAAATTATTATGAAGGTTGATAAAGAGGTAAGTACTTTTTCCTCAAATTAATATATAATAACCATTGAGATCAATTTCTAAGTGGTCATTAATTTACTTACCCAAAAAAAATTATATAATATTAATCAATAGTGGTTTACTTTAAAGTAAAAAAATTAAGCTTTGGTTGGAGGACTCAAATATTATTTAGGCCCTATTCTCGTTAATTTATTTTTATAAATTATCAAATAAGATTAGATGAGATCAACTTTGCATGTGATCAAATAAGATTAATATAGTAATAATCATAATAATATTAATAATTAATAATAATAAATCATACCATTAATATCAATTTAATGATATAAAATAATTACAAAATAATTAATATTAATAAGAATAATTTATCTTTAGTTAAGAATATTATTTTTCTTAATATTAATATACATTTTATAATATAAATAATAATGATATCATTTATAATAATAATAATAGAAATATTAAAAATAATTATAATTATAGTTCATCTCATAATATGATAATTGATAATGATCATCCATAATAATAACAACAATAATAATAGTATAAAGATAATATTAATAGTAGCATAATCAATATTTATTACTATATTTAATGAATGATAATATTTATTTAATGTTAATATTCATAATATATTATAATTAATTTAATAACAAATTAATTATATTCATATTAATTTCATAATACAAAAAATAGTACTTTTAAAATAATAATATGAATAATAAGTATTTATTTGTTTTTGGATAATAGAAATTATTTTTAGTAATATTAATTATAATAATAATTAATATTAATAAAAAATACATAGAATTATAAATAATATTATTAATAAAATAAATAATAATAATTAATAGAAATTATTTTTAGTAATATTAATTATAATAATAATTAATATTAACAAAAAATACATAGTATTATAAATAATATTATTAATAAAATAATTAATATTAATTAATATTAATATTAAAAATACTAATAATAATAAATAATAATTGAAAATATTATTATTATTATTTATCTTAATTTATCAATAAAAATAAAATTAATATTAATATCTATATTAATTTAAAAATATTAAAAAAAATCCTAATAATAGTAACGGTTAGATAATTTTATTAATAATAAATAATAATTGTTTAAAAATATTATATTTAATAATATTAAATGGTGATATTAATTAATACTGATATTATATTAATGATATGATACATAATATTTACTGAATATATAATAATTATTAAAAAAATATTTATTTGTTTATCATTATGATTATTATAATTTCTAATAATATTATCATAATAACCATAAACATATTCCATCAATAACAATAAATTTTTGGAGTTTATGAAAACAACATTGTTATTATACGTAATAATAATAATTTTTGTAGAATGATAAAAATAATAATTAAAATTCACTAATGATTATTGAAATTTTGTGCTCGAATTGATTTATTTAACTAAAAAACATTAATAAAAATATCTTATTTTTCTGATTAATAGTAAATAAAGTTGATTTCTTTTAGATAAGTAATAAAGGGTGAATATGAATGTTAAATCTATATGGAGTTAATGACATAAGTTTGTTTGAAATAAACCATTGAGTGATAGACAATTTGGATGTAATTCTATGACAATCCATTGGCTTTAATTTTACAATTGCACATCCATCATCACTTATCTTACACCTAACCATCCTGAAATACTTTATCATGACATTATTCTCATCAAGCATAGCTTTTAAGTTGGCAACAATTGTGGAATAAAGACAATTCACACGATAATTATACTTAGGCAATGATAAGAAACTATAAAGATAAAGTAGTTATTTACAACCCTAGTTACTTGAAGGAGCAGAGTTACATGATACCTCACGTATTGTAATCTATTGGTAATCTCATTATTGATATTATAAATGTAATACCCTGTTTTTTAAAGACCCTAGTTTAATTGATTTTGTATTATTTTGAAATAAATATATATTATTTTGAATTATTTATTATATCCTTTAAAACATTAGAAACTTTACTTATGCTTTTAAATTCTTTTGTTCAAGCTTTATTGCATTCTCTTTTAGTTTGGAATATCGTAAGATTTTTTAAACCATTTTTAGCCTTCTAGATCCTTTTAGACTCTTATTATATGTGAAAATTTTAAATTTTCACATAAATGAAGAGTCTCTTAGACTTTTTAAAAAAAATTTATATGATTTTTTTAAATATTCATCGTATCGATGTGCCTTAATCATGTTTTTATGCCCTAGAATGATCCTTTTCATCATAAAAAAATTATAAAACTTAGGAAACTAATATATTTTGTTGTTATTGAGTTAAAACTAAATAATTTTTATTGTTATCATTTTAAAATTTAATTTGCCATTTTTTGATATAACTAGGTACTAAAATCTAACTTTTTGTACCTTAAACTTTTGTAAACTTCTTAAGTTTCAATCTCAGTCGACTATTATTAATAGGATTGAATTTTGGTCACTCATTTTGCCCTAAAACTATGTGAGTCATCCTTCCCTCTTGTAACATGATACTTTCTCATGTAATCATTACTTACATTTCATCATATGTATATGTATCCTAATTGGCTTCTCTCCCTTCTCTTCCATCATTGTCGCCAAGTACCCCTCATCTATTTCCCCCCACCATGTGTGTGCACCACCACTACACATTCTTATTACAAATATTTAATACTTCCTTGGTTATTGAGTCTTCCTCCACTCATCATAATCATTTAACTTGTTGTGATTATGTTCTTACCTCTCCTCTTTTCATTTGCTTGATCAATATAACCCATGCTTCCTCCTTATGGGTGTGCATACTCCCCCCTTCATCCTTATCATCTTAAAAATACATAAAATATTGTTGTATTTATTCTATTTACATTTTATATATATACAATTTATGAATGTACATTTTATTAAACCCTAAGTTTAATACTCATATTATTACCATTAGTTGTCACACATTTTCCCATTATAATTGCATCCCCCAACTCTAGGTATCATCAACTTTTTTTCATATTCTCTAACTCTTTCTCATAATGAATGTGATAAGTATGGATATTACATATATAGAATATGTTGAATTGTATAAAGGTGGAACTCATACTTATCAATAAGAATAATAAGTTTCATTATCTCTTCCTCTCTGTATTGTTATATATACTTCTATGTTGATCTTTTTCGGGACGTAAGGATGACTAGAAGCCAATAACCATGAAGTTGATGTAGAGTTCAATAGGTATAGAGATATTAAATTATTTTTGGGTTATCCCATGTTTGCTTAGTAAAAGGGATTGTCTTATTGTAATCCTCTAAAATTTTAAAAACCTATAATATAATAAATAACTTTTATTTAGGATAAATTAGCTTTTTAATTTATTTAATTTAATATAATATAATATGTTGGTTTAAAAAGGATAATTTTAGTAAAATATGATGTAATCCCCTGAAATTTTAAAAACCTATAATTTATTAAATAACTTTTATTTGGGATAAATTAACTTTTAAATTTATTTAATTTAATTATTTTATGGATTTTTAAGTATATAAACTTTGATAGGAATGTTTAATAAATTAAAATAAATATTTTGTTATTTTATCATAAGAATTTTATTTAAATAATTTTCCAAACCAATATTCAACTAAAATTATCATTGTTAAACCAATATATTATATTATATTATATTATTAAATAAATTTATTTTCCAAAAATATTACATCATATTTTTTCATAAATTATTTTATCTATTTTTCCTTTTTTCCCCTTTCATTTTCTTTCTCCTTTTCCTCCTTTCTTTCTTTTTCCTTTTCCTTCTCTTCGGGCCGACAGCCTAGCCTGCCTCCCTTCCTCCTCGAGCCTGGGATGCAGACCCGTTTCTTCCCCTCATCTCCCACGCGACCAGACTCCTTTTCTTTTACTTCCTCCCGCACACATCAACCAACCCAATTCCTTCTTTTCTTTTCTCCCTTTCCCCCGATCGGGCCAGCCCACACCCACTTTCCCTTCTTTCCCTCACTCAGTCTGCTTCCCCTCCTCTCCCTTTCTTCCTTCTTCTACCTCTTGCCCCAACCACACGCCTGTTTCGTCATCTCTCCCCGACCACCTCCGCCATGCCAGACTACCTCTCCTTACCACCACCTGCCTCCTTACCACACCCTCTCTCTCCCCAGTCCTTTTCTTCCCCATTTTGGACCCAACCGACCCTACACCACCGTAACACCCCAAAATTTACATATATATATTTTTTTAAAAACAAGACCTTTAAATTTAAAACTCGTAAATTCTGGAGATTCTACTGCCACACTTAATACCAGACCGGATTACTCCTACTGTTCTAGTACCAAGTGCTAAGGCTAAGATAACTACTCACATCATTATATAATCCAAAGTACATAAATACAAAAATCAAAGTATGCATAAGTTTTACATAATCCGAAATACGAGAGATAGTTCTTCAGAGAAGAAAAATAGCTACAATATTAAAATTGTTTCTGGAGTTTCAAACATAGTTAAAAGAGAAAAGGAATAATAATTTCATAATGGAAAAACCAGCCACGCCACTCCAAGGACTTGATCCAGTCCAAATCATCACTCGGCCCCACCTGACGTCCCATAGACATCAATGGCATCAAAGAAGGCATCACCTACTTGCAACACGTCAAACGGGCCTTCTGCTCGTGGGAATGAGCATCACCCATGAAAATGGTGATCAGTACGCTACGTATTGAGTAAGGTAACTGAGCACTAAGGCCAACACAAAAGTATATAAAATCATGCAGGATAATATTCAACTTACACATTCAAACCCACTCACATATATATAAAGTCATGCAGAATTTTATACAGCTTATAAATGATCAAGCCCACACATAAAGGCCCAAATAGTCCAGATTAATTATTTAATTAATCTCTTATTGAAAATCGATTCACACCGTACTTTTTATCAAATCCATCCAAGTAAAGGAACCTCCCACTATTTTAGCCAGTGGGTCGGTCACTTGCGGGACAACATGTTCACACCACTATTCCTAACCGGTGGATCGGTTCGATTCCTGCTCACATAGTGTTCTAGTATAAGTAATTAGTATCTTTTAAGTGCCTTAGCAAACCATAGTAAACCATAGCATACCCTAACACCCATGCAAACCCTAGCTCCATGCAAACCCTACTTCCATGCAAGCCCCAACCCCATGCAAACTCCAACTCCATGCAAACCCCAACTCCACATTATTACACTCCCCATCATTATTTTACAAAACCTATCATGCATATCTTATGGGCCACACCATACCACAATAATAACACAACCCATACACATAATACACATGCTACAATTTAATGTAAGAACCTACCTTAACTCCATATCATGTTGCATATATGGCAGTTATACAATTACACATAAAATACATTATAATTTCATATCGTATGGCATGCATGACATATAAAACACATAACACACAAACAACCTTAGTTACTCCTTACCTAAAACGTCACTGATCTTGGAGCACACTCTTATACCTCTTTAGGGCTTTGACTGGTCTCACCTAATATGAAGGAAAAACTATAATTAGGTTCCCTCATAAAAATCCCAAGACTAGGTTTTTAAATAAAATAATATTATACTAATAATAACTACACGAAATAATACCAAAATGCTAATAATAATATTAATATGATTCAAAACGGATGGTGGTATAAGGGCTTCTACCCTCCACCCAAGATAATGCTAAAAATATCATTAAAACATTATTAATAAAAATAATACTAATAATAATAATTGAATTATAAAAAAATAATGATAATAATGATGATAATAATAATAATAATAATAATAATAATAATAATAATAATAATAATAATAATAATAATGAAATGACTTAACCCAAAAGTAATATAAGGTAGGGTTTTCAACTCTACCCTAAAGTAGTAAAAGTACCATTAGTAATAATAATAGTAATATTAATACATATTATTTATAATAATATTAAAAATAATAATGTAATAATAATAATATTACTAATAATAGTCATAATAACAATATTAATAATAGAAATGATAGTAATCGACTTATTTAAGTAAAATAGGGTCTCAGCCCTCTAAATAAATAATCGCAATAGTAAGAATAATAATAATAATAATAATAATAATAAAACTTATAATAATACTAATAATATTATTAATTCGAAACTAATAATCTAAATAATTCCTACACACTCTCGACCCTGCCAAGAAATAATTACATTAATATTGCACCAAATAATAATAATAATAATAATAATAATCAAATAAAGGTTAAAAATTAAAATAAAATAGAATAAGTTTAAATAAATAGGGAAAAAGAGCTGAGAGGGTCTAGGGTTTTACCTTGAGTCGACGGAGATAGGTGGTACCGGCGGTGGTGCACGACGGCTGCGGCGGTGGCCGGAAAAGAGGAAAGAAATGGAAAAATTTAAGGTTTGAGAAAAGGAGGTGAAGAATGAGGGTGGTGGTTGAGGTGTTGGTGGTAGCCTAGGCTGAGAGGAGTAAAGTGAGGGTGGTGGCGCAGCAAGTGGCGGTGGTGCACGATGGCAGAGGTGGTGACCAAAATGAAGAGAAAGAGAAAAAAAGAGGAGGAGGAGGAGAAAGGAGAAAAGAAGGGTATGGCTAGGTGGAGGAAGATTAGTAGCAGTTTTTGGGTGGTATAGGAGGAATTTATAGCGGCGGATGTGGTGGTGGACGGTGGCGTAAGGGGTTGCAGGTGTAAAATTTTTGCTTGTTGGGTAGAGAACTTTACACGGCTATGGTGGCTCGTACAAGAAGAATCGAGGGAGATGGGTGGTTCAATTAGTTAAAGGGTGGTGTAGGGAAGACTTAGGTAGGTAGAGATGGCGGCGTAGTTGGCTGACAACGGAGGAAAGGTCGTCTGAAGTCACGGTGGTGCGTAGGTTAGGTTCTTAGGGTTTCGGGGAAAAAGTTTCGAAATCAACCAAACAAGGGGTATTTATAGAGTTTAGAGGGGAAGGTAGGGTTCTAAGGGTCAGTAGGAAGATAATGCAGGTAGGGTTTGGGGTAGCTAGTGACGTCAATTGGCCGAAACAAATTTAGGTCGTGGTCGACTTTTTATGCAGGAAAAGGAGAGGTTTGCGTGAAAGAAAAGGGAAGTGGGTTAGGTTAGGTTGAACTGCGATTCAAGGGGAAGAGAGAGAGGAGAAATGGCCGGTCAAGTCAAGCGTAGCCGGCGACCCCATTTTCGGTGGCATCAGAGCTACAAGTCGATGGCGGAGGAAGAAGAAGGTGAACCGGCCGGCTAGGGGAAAAGAAAGAAAGGAAAAAAGAAGGGAGAACTGGGCCAGTCGGCAATGGTTATAAAAATTTAAATGGAACACAGCGTCCCATGGGGAAAGGCACAATACGCTGCGCTTCGGCTGCCAAAGGAAGAAAAGAAAAGAATGAAGGATGGGCCGCGAAAGAGAGGAAAGAAAAAGGAGAGATTGGGCCACCGACATGCCCAATCGGAAGGAAGAAGGAAAAAGGAAGAAAAGAAAGAAAAAAGAAAGAAAATAAAGAAAAAGGAAAAAGGGAAAAAGAAAATTTTAGGTAGGTTGGGGTCAATTAAATTAATTAGAATATTTTGGGTATTTAAAATAAAAATATTTAAATAAAATAATATTAAATTTCCTTTTTAGGCTAATTTTGGATTTTTAAAAGATTTTTCCTAAATTCCTTTTTAAAATGCCCAAATTTTTCGTTATAAAAATATTTGTAAATTTCCTCTTAATTTGCCCTAAATAATTTCTTCCTATTCTAATAAAAATAATTAATTAAATTAATTCCCTAATAAATCCTTATTTAATTACACTCCTTAACATAAATATTTTTGAGGCATTTCATTACTACCCCCTTAAAAACAGACTTCGTCCCCGAAGTCTCCTGTAGTTTCCTAAGCTTAAGGCCAGGACATTCTCACATTAATAACTATACTTAAATCAACTACCCCCTGAAGAACAAACTTGATAAAAAGAATCTAACCTGCAGCAAAAAGTTATGGATATGCTTCTCACATATCTTTCTCAGTCTCCCAAGTAGCTTCCTCGGTTCCGTGTTGACTCCATATGATCTTAACAAGAGGGACCACACTCGTACGAGTCTTCTGTAGCTTAGTGTCGAGAATCTGCACCGGTTGCTCCTCATAGGTTAATGAATCATCCAATTCAATCTCATCTGGCTGGATTACATGCGATGGATCAGCAACATACTTCCGTAGCTGGAAAATGTGGAACACATTATGTACTCATGCCAACTCTAGAGGAAGAGCCAATCGATAAGCAACTTCACCCACTCGCTCCAGTATCTCATAGGGACCATTATATCTGGGGCTCAACTTGCCCTTTCTACCGAACCTTTGCACCCCTTTAGTAGGAGAAACCCTCAGCAACACCTTGTCTCCTAGCTCAAAATTTCCATCCCTACACCTCTGATCAACATAACTCTTTTGTCGGCTCTGAACTGCTCTCATTTGATCTTGGATCTGTCAAACCTGACAAGTTATATCTTTGATTATTTCTGGTCCCAACACTATCATCTCACTAATGTCACTCCAACACAAAGGAGTCCTGCACTTCCTTCCATACAATGCTTCAAAGGGAGACATCCCAATACTAGCATGATAGCTGTTATTGTATGAAAACTCTATCAGATGAAGGTGCTCCTCCCAACATCCCTGGAAATCCAGCACGTAGGAGCTCAACATATCCTCTAAAGTCTGTATAGTCCATTCTGTCTGTCCATCCATGGCAGGGTGAAAAGCAGTGCTCATCTTCAACTTAGTCGCTAAAACTTCCTGCAGATTTCCCCAAAAGTGAGAGAGGAACCTTGAATCTCTATCTGAAACAATATCCTCTGGGACTCCATGACTACTAACCATGAAATTCATATAAGCATTCGCCAACTTTTCCATACTCTATGTGGACTTCATAGGGATAAACACGAATGACTTGGTCAATCTGTCAACAATAACCCAAATAGTGTCACAGCCGCTTCGGGTCCTCGGTAACTGTAATACCCCGTATTTTTAAAATCCAGATTTATTAAGTTTAATGATTTTATTAGCATAGTTTGATGTAAACAATTAATTATTTTAATTTCGAATCGTTTGACGGATTTATCGATGATTTCGAATTCATAATTGAATATAATTAATCATTGTCGTTGCGAACCATTCTAGATAAATTCGTTCACGACAATGATTTTATTATATTCTTATGATTTCGATCTTCGGTTAAAAATATATATTCCCGTTCTTTCTCGTATTTTGGTTTTTAATATTTTTAATTCGTTTTCGATTATAACTTCGTCATGTGATTACGACTTTGTTTTGAAGTTATATTTCGTTAACGAAATATATTACTTAAATTATAGAATTTCTATTTAAATAGTTAAATTTATTTTAATAATTTTATCCGTAGAAAATATTTCCGACTTTAAGTTTATTCATTTTCGGAAATCGTTAATATTTTTGGGAAGTTTTAAATTAAAAATATTTTCGAAGTTTATTTATGAATTTATTTTTGGAATTAATTTTTCTTTCGTTTTATGCTTTTTGGGTTTGCGGAAAACCGATTTCGGAAATTATTGAAATTATTCTCGATTTATTAGAATTTGACTTAAATATTTTATTATATGCTTTTAAATAATTTTTCGAGGCTTTATAATATATTCTCGTAAATAATATAAATTCTTATGTTCGTTGGTAAATTCTTCCGAAAATGTTTCCGAAATTCTTTATATAGCTTTTTATTAATTTTAAGTCTTCGGATCCGTTCGAAATAAATTTTCATTAAATAAATTTTAGATAAAATCTTCGAATAATATTTTGATATTTTTAGTATTTTATTTTATGTGTATTTGTATTTAAAAAAAAAAAAAAACCCCCGCAACCCTGACCGGCTGACCCCCCTCTCTTTCCCTTTTCTCTCTTCTCTCCCTTCTCCTCTATTTCTTTTCCCGTGGCCCCTGTTCCCCGACTCCCTGTCCTGCAACCCTAACCCTGCGCAGCCTCCCTCACCGCCTCTTCTCCCCAGCTCCTCCCCGCTCCGGCCAACCTCGCCAGCGCCCGTCGACCACCGCCGCAGCAACCGCGAGCAGCCGCGCACAGCAACCATGCACAGCAGCCGAAGCAGAGCCGCTGCAGCGACTGCGCGCAGGAGCAGCAACCGCAGCAGGTCTTGCCGCCGTCCGACCATGGCGAGCTCGGGCAACGACCGGCGAGCCACCTCTGGCCTCCGACGAAGCTTCCCCGGCCCTCCTTGCTCCGATTTTTACTGATTTCTGTTGGTATAATTTTCTGGAAACCCTAATATATATATTTAATTAATTGGGTATGATTTAGCTTGTGATAAGCTAAATTAATTGTTTGATAATGTATATATGTGCTGTAAGATTGATTTGGATATGTTAATTGTATGGGTTGTGTTGGGAATTTGGATAATTGAATTTTAGGTCGGGTTATGCCCAAATTTTTCGGATCCGTCCGATTTGGCGATTTTGGATAAATTGATTTTTCAATATGTTTTTAAATGTGTCTAATTTCATGTTGGAATCGTCAATTTGAGAAATTTATGAGGAATCAATCGGAATTCGATTCCTAGGTCAAAATTCTTGTGTAACAAAATTGGATCGCGTAATTGAGTCGTTTCGCT
Organism: Tamarix austromongolica; assembly: GCA_039764185.1. Lineage (NCBI taxonomy): Eukaryota > Viridiplantae > Streptophyta > Magnoliopsida > Caryophyllales > Tamaricaceae > Tamarix > Tamarix austromongolica. The sequence goes on along the minus strand of CM077812.1, from coordinate 43,664,213 downwards.
CAATTGATTTTACATTATCGTTTGAAATGTATTTAATTTCATATCGCAAGCGTTAATTTGGGAAAATTGTGCGTAATTGATCGGAATTGGATTTTTAGGTCAAAACTCCCGCGGGTCTAAATTGGATTGTGTAATCGGGTCGTTTTACTCAATTGACTATACAATTTATATTAGAATATATTAAATTACATTTCCGAACCGTCAATTTATATATTTTAGTAAGAATCGATCGGATTTGCGTTTCGGGCTCAAAAACCCTAATTATGCTGAATTGGGTATTCCTTTTATTGGTTTTGATAAATTGATTAATTAATATGTTATAAAATGTGTTTAATTGCATATCTAAATATTCAATTTGATTAAATTAATAGAATTCAACTGAATTGTATTTTCGGGCCTAAAACCCTAATCTTCGGAGAGTGTTTTATAAATTGATTTTTGTTATGCGTCTTTTATTTAATCGATTTATGTCTTTGGGTTTTAAATCATTTAAATTATGTTTTAATCTAATCGGTTTGGATCTAGTTCTATATAAATTGTCGGTTTACCTATTTAGTTATAAAACCTAATGAATAAGTCATTTTCGATAAAGTAATTTATAATCGACTATTCTTTCTTGAGCTTTCCAAATTAATTTGCAATGTCCTAAGTGGTATTTGTATTAATCCGTTTTGATTTATACTTAATCTTAAATCTTAATAGAGCTATGCTTTTAAGTCCTAAGTTTTGGACGCGTTTCCCAAGAAAGATCGTTTTTGTTCGTTTTTGTTTATTTAATTTGAATATGTGAATTATTGATTGATAAAATAGTTTCTAACCTAGTTCCGATTTCTATCGGCGATCTAGGAAAACTTTCTCGTGGATTGTTGAGCCTTCGATAGCTCTCCCTCTTTCTCAATTTGGTTAGCTAGCTTCGGATCCAGGTAAGTTTCTACTTACCTCCACTTATGGGTGTTTCGTAAGGATGTGGCTAATGTCCCTACGTGTTATGTGACTTGTATGCCTTGGATGCTTCGTACATATATATCATGTCCTGTTGTGTATCACCTGATTGTCCTTAACGTGTTTTATGCGTAGCGCAGCTTGGAGTTAAGGTGTGTGGTATGTGTTTTTCTTATTATATGAATGTGATATCCATATGTGGTGATTATGGTGTGTTGTGGCATGATGCAACCCTCTAGGAATGCATGCTAGGGTGATTATTATTATGACATGGATATGAAAGGATAAAAAGAAATAAATGGGAAGTGAGTTGCTAAAGAGGGGTATGAGGTTGACCAAATTGAATAAGGGATGAGAGCTATGCATGGAAAATTCTAGGGTTTGCATGGGAACTTCGAGAGTTTGCATGGGTTGGATAAAACTTGCATGAGGATGATCGTTACGTGAGAAAAGTTGTATTAAAGTGTAAATAAGCTAAGGGGAGAGTTGTGGAGTGTTTGGAGACTTGGGATGAAAAATAATACGTAGGTTGGTGTGAGGGGTATAAGGGACCCGATTAGGGTTTTGGGAGAAAGTAGTGATCGATTTGGGATTGAACTTAAAAGAGATGAGGTGTTCGACGATAAATGAATTAATGGTAGTAAGGCAAGAGGAAATTGGGCCACATAGGTCCAATTAGGGTTTCAAGGGAAACCCTAGAGAGTGATAGTGGGTGGAGTGTGGTGTCACAAGGTGTTGGGCTTCAACCCACACCCTTAAGAGTTGGCTTTCATTATGTGTAAGTGTAAAGGGGAAAGGATATCGAGGCGTGATAAGGGGCGCAAGAGTCCCGAGATATGGGACGGGCCCTCCTGGGAGGATAAGTGTGGATATAGTTAGCCATGCATGTCAAGGGTAAAATTCTTTCAAATAAGATATGTTAAGACACTAATCACTTAAAGAGAAAGATGTTGAGCCGGACCCAGACCGTTCCACCGGCGAATAATAGTGGCTAGGGCCGGGGTGCCCTACATGACCGGTCCACCGGCAATAATAGTGGCAGGGTATGTTACCCTCATGACCGGTCCACCGGCTATAATAGTGGGGGATTCCGTGCTCAACAAACTGAACGTAATAACGATAAGACATTGGAAAGATACGAAGTAATTACAGTGAAACATCATGTGAGTCGGGGCCAGACCGGTCCACCGGCGAATAATAGTGGCAGGGTATGTTACCCTCATGACCGGTCCACCGGCTAAAATAGTGGCAGGGCATGACCCTCATGACCGTTCCACCGGCTATAATAGTGGGGTTCCCGCACTCACATGAATTGATAAAGACTATGATGTGAATCGACTATATTACCAGAGGTCTAAAGAATGAGTCTACTCGATCGGGGCTGAGCATGTCCCTAAGTAATGCTCGGGGCCGGACATGTCCCTAAGTAATGTCCGCGAGGCTAAATGCCCAATTGGTTTGGTTCGGCATTGTCCATAAATACTTGGTTGGTTTATCTGAATCTCTTATCGGTTTAAGATATTACATATGTTTCGCTTGTTATTATATGTGTATGGTAGGACTTGTGATGTGGGTTTGATTTTGCGTAATATTGTATCAACGTATTGTATCATAATTTAATATGTACTTGATGTTATAGTTTACGTCTCTTCCATAAGGTAGGGTAGTGGGATTTACTCAGTATTGGACCCGTACTGATACTACACTGGTTGAATGGGTCCTGTGATGATCCACCGATGGTGGGGAGCAGACCTCTTGTGCAGGTTTAAGATCGGATACTGTTTTGGGGTGGAAGGCTTGACTCGAGTGAGTAGGCGATCCGGATAATTATCCTTCGGGATTTGTTTGTTTAATTGTATTCTCCTTTGGAAGTTGCAAGCATTGTATTTAAGTTTTTAAGGATTTTGTAATTGATTTTTAATTTCTCGTAACGCTGTTATGCTTTAAAATTCAGATTTAGTTGTTTGACAGGTTTTAGCCTTGCATCTAACATGAGATAGATGGTTGACATTTATCTTGTGTTAGATGTGGCGGTAACATTTCCCAAATTCGCTCCTAGCTTCCGCTTTATTCTTTCAAAAAAAAAAATTTTTCAGGAGTGAAATTTGGGGGTGTTACAGTAACTTACTAACAAAGTCCATAGAAATGGAGTCCCATTTCCACCTCGACACCTCCAAAGACTGAAGTAACCTAGCTGGTCTCCGATGTTCAATCTTGACCTTATGACACACAAGAAATCGGGATGCAAACTCTACCACCTCCTGCTTCATACGTGGCCACCAATACACCTTTTTGAGGTCCTTATATAACTTAGATCCTCCTGGTGAACCGAGTAGGGAGTCCGAGGTCCTTCTTCCATAATACGACGCTTAAGCTCTAGACAACTCTAGGTTACACACCAACGACCTTTGAATTGAATGCTACCATCCTCGTGGATTCTGAATCCCTCTACTTGTCCTTTCTGCATCTTCTGTCGGATTCTCTCCAGATTAACATCTCCAACCTGGTTGACTCGAATCTCTTTGAATATAGTAGGAGTGAGTGTTAGGGTGTTCATACGGGCTTTAAGGTCTCCTTACTGAATCATCTCGACCTCCAGATCTAACAATTCCCTTATTGTTTGGTTAGCAACCACATAACACAGTATAGAATGTGAATTCTTCCTACTTAGAGCATCTGCAACCACGTTGGCCTTACCCTCATGGTAGGTCAAATCAATATCATAGTCCTTCACAAGCTCCAACCATCTTCTCTACCTCAAGTTGAGTTCTTTCTATATGAAAATATACTTGAGGCTCTTGTGATATGTAAAGAATTTACACTTAGCCCCGTACAGATAATGTCTCCAAATCTTCAGGGCAAAAACAACAACATCCAACTCCAGGTCATGCGTAGGATAATTCTAATCATGTTTCTTCAGCTGCTGTGAGGCATAAGCTACCACTTTACCCTTCTGCATCAATACACATCCCAACCCATACTTGGATGCATCACTGTAAACCTCGAACTCCTCGGTCCCCTCGAGTAAAGTCAACACCGGTGCAGAGGTCAACCGTTTCTTCAGCTCTCAGAAAGCCTCCTCATAAGCCTTATCCCACTGGAACTTTGTAGACTTCTTTAGAATATTAGTCAATGGTCTGGCAATCTTGAAAAAATTCTACACAAATCGTCTGTAGTATCTAGCCAAACCCAGAAAACTCCGAATCTCTGATATGCTCGTAGGGGGCTTCCATTCTGTGATTGCCACAACCTTAGCTGGATCTACAATCACTCTCCTAGCTGATACAATGTGACCAAGAAAGGCTACCTCTTGAAGCCAAAATCCACACTTTGATAGCTTTGCATACAGGTGATGTTCCCTCAACGTACTCAAAATAGTGCGTAAATGCTACTCATGCTCCTCATTTCCCCGGGATTACACCAAAATATCATCAATGAATACCACCACAAATTGATCGAGGAAAGGTCAGAATATCCTCGTCATTAAATCCATGAAAACTGCGAGGGCATTTGTAAGTCCGAAAGGCATCACCGTAAACTCATAATGCCCGTACCGGGTCTGAAAGGTGGTCTTCAGAATATCAGTATCGACAATTCTCAACTGGTGATATCCGGACCTCAGGTCGATCTTGGAAAATATCATAGCACCCTTCAACTAGTCAAATAAATCGCCGATCCTCGGGAGTGGATACCAGTTCTTTACCATCAATTGATTCAACCCTCGGTAGTCGATGCAAAGACGGAGGCTACCATCCTTCTTTTTCATGAACAATACTGGTGCTCCCCATGGTGATACACTCGGCCGATGTACCCATGCTCCAATAATTCCTCTAACTGGAACTTCAACTCTTTCAACTCAACCGGTGCCATTCTGTAAGGTGCCTTTGAGACAATCTCAGCTCCTGGTACTAGTTCGTTCTTAAAATCAATCTCTCAAACTGGAGGCATCCCCGGTATTCCTTCTAGAAACACGTCTGGAAATTCTTTAACTACCGGAATATTGTCTAATGCGGTTAAGTCTCTGTTCAGTTCTTGCACACTACATAAATACAGAGGATATCCTTTTTGAATCAAAGTGTGCAAAGTAACCGCATACACTACCTTAGTGGTCGGCTAGGGCTGAGTCTCCATGTATGAAACCCTAGTCCCCTTCGAGCCTCACAAAATCACCCGCTCCTGGGCAAAATCAATAACTGCCTTGTATCTCCCTAGCATATCCATGCCCAAAATCACGTCAAAATCCTTCAAGTCCATCCCAACCAGATCTACTAGGAAGTCTACCCTACCTATGTTTAAGGCCACGTCGGAAAACATTCGACTACACTCCATCCTGTCACCCTATGGAAGCATCATAGATAGCGCTACTCTAGCAGATGGTGACAATCCAACCTTAGCAGCAAATGCAGATGATATGAAAGACAACGTGGCATCCGAATCAAATAGAACATACGCTGGTAAGGAATAAATGATGAACATACCCATAACAACATCCAGCTAATGGTATGCCTCTACCTGACTGATGAAATTCAGGCGTCCTCCTAACTGGCCTCCCTTCTGAGGATAAGGCCTAGATCCCTGAGTTCTTCCCCCTGTCTCTCGAATCGGGGCACCAGATGGAGCAAGTGCTCTCTGATAGTACTGCTAGGATGAATTCTGGCAGTGTTGCTAGTACACCTGCTGCTGGGGCATCAGTGCTCCTCCCTACTTTGATGGTCGGGTCTGACTCTGCTGAAATCTAGGTGGCCTCCAATACTCCACCGCTTTGTGACCCGCCTTTCCGCAATTTAGGCAGGTGACCAACCTTCCTACACAATTCCTACCTGGGTGGTTCCAACCACACCTCCTGCAAACTGAGCCTCTTGGGGGCTCTTGGCTTCTATTAGGATCCTTTAGTGGGAGCCTCCTTGATTCTCCAATTCTAGGATGGGTCCTACTCCCAAAGCTCTAACCATTGGGCTTCCTCTTCCCAAGGAAGGCAGATTGCTAATGAACTAACGTGTCTGTTATGCAAGCACGCTCATACAGGAATGCGAGATTTGTGAAAGGCACTGCACCCATCATACGGCGGATGCTAAAATTTGGTCCCTGCTCAAATTGAAAGACCACCGTAGATTCGTTGGCGGCGATCCCTGGAGCAAACTGGAGCAACTCAATGAAGCGGGCGTAATACTGACGGACTGTCATCAGTCCCTGCGTGAGCTGCATAAACTCCTGGGCTTTGTCCCTCCTTAGGCTCTCGGGATAGAATCTGGTGCGGATGGCGGCCTTAAATGCCTCCTATGAAGCTAGAGGACCATCTAAGGCACGATACTCCTCCCACTAGGCGTCTGCTATGCCCCGGAGGAAGAAAGATATAATGTTGGGCCACCTATCTGGTGGACAATCCACAACCTCGAAGGTGCGATACAGATCTCAGATCCACCCCTCTAGGACCACCCAGTTCTCATCATCGGAATATGTCAAAGGGTGGTGTATGATAACCCTCCGAAGCCAATCTTCTCCAATGTTTTGAGAGTGCTAGGTGAACTCCAAGAAGGTTGTGACGGCCTCCTCCAACCTGTTAATCCTTTCGTTTGCAGCCATTTAGATGCAAAAAAATAAAATTTTAGAAACGAACCCACTAATTCGGAACCATGTTAGCAAGATCCCCCCTTTTTTTGGGAAAACCCTAATCTATCCTTGTACTCCTCATCGTGGCCGAGCTCTGAAATTTTAAAATAGAAAGATTTTCAGTTAGAGCAGGAAATCCTTTTCAAAATTTAATAAGGACTTCATAAATCAAATTTATTTCCAAAAATGAGCATGGTTAACAAGACCAACCACTCTAATACCAACTTATGACACCCCAAAATTTACATATTTTTTTTAAAACAAGATCTTTAAATTTAAAACCTGTGAATTGTGGGGATGCTACCACCACACTTAATACCAAATAGGTTCACTCCTACCGTTCTAGTACCAAGTGCTATAAGATAACTACTCACATCATAATATAATCCAAAGTAAATAAATACGGAAATTAGAGTACGCATAAGTTTTACATAATCCGAAATACGAGAGATAGTTCTTCAGAGAAGAAAAATAGCTACAATATTAAAATTGTTTCTGGAGTTTCAAACATAGTTAACTGAGAAAATGAATAATAATCTCATAATGGAAAAACCGACCACGCCACTCCAAGGACTTGAATCTGCCCAAATCATCACTCGACCCCACCTGATGTCCCATATAAATCAATGGCATCAAAGAAGGCATCACCTACCTGCAACATGTCAAACGGTCCTTCTACTTGTGGGAATGAGCAACACCCATGAAAAGGGTGATCAGTACACTACGTACTGAGTAAGGCAATCGAGCACTAAGGCCAACACACAAGTATATAAAATCATGCAGAATAATATTCAACTTACAGATTCAAACCCACACACATATATATAATGTCATGCAGAATATTATACAGCTTATAAATGATCAAGCCCACACATAAAGGCCCAAATATTCCAGATTAATTATTTAATTAATCTCTTATCGAAAATCGATTCACACCGTGTTTTTTATCAAATCCATACAAGTATAGGAACCTCCCATTATTTTAGCCAGTGGGCTGGTCACTTGTGGGACAACATGTCCACACCATTATTATTCGCCGATGGATCGGTCACTTGCGAGACAACATGTCCACACCACTATTCCTAACCTGTTGATCGGTTCGGTTCTTGCTCACATAGTGTTCCACTGTAAGTAATTAGTATCTTTTAAGTGCCTTAGTAAACTCTAGTTTATGTTTATTGAGCTCGGTATCCCCCACTATTATTGTCGGTGGGCCGGTCACTTGCGGGACATCAGGTCCACACCATTATTATTCGCCGGTGGATTGGTCACTTGCTGGAAAACATGTCCACACCACTATTCCTAACCGGTGGATCGGCTAGACCCAGCTCAATAATCTTTCACTTTAAATTATTAGTGTCTTAAGTATCTTATTCAGAAACTTTCACCCAAACATGCATGACTGACTCCTACTATTCTTATCCTCCAACCCTAGTTGACCACCGCAACCATAGTAAACCATAGCATACCCTAACACGCATGCAAACCCTACTTCCATGCAAACCCTACTTTGATGCAAACTCTAGCTCCATGCAAACCCTAACCCCATGCAAACCCTAACACCACGCAAACTCTAACTCCATGCAAACCCGAACTCCATGCAAACACTAACTCCACATTATTACACTCCCCATCACTATTTTACTAAACCTATCATGCATGTCTTATGGGCCACACCATACCGCAATAATAACACAACCCTTACACATAATACACATGCCATAATTTAATGCACGAACCTACCTCAACTCCATGTCATGTTGCATATATGACAGTTATACAATTACACATAAAATACATTATAATTTCATATCATATGGCATGCATGGCATATAAAACACATAACACACAAACGACCTTAGTTACTCCTTACCTAAAACGTCACCGGTCTTGGAGCACGCTCCTATACCTCTTTAGGGCTTTGACTGGTCTACCTATTATGAGGGAAAAACTAGAATTAGGTTCCCTCCTAAAAATACTATTATTTACTAACTTATCCCAAGACTAGATTTTTAATAAAATAATATTATACTAATAATAACTGCACGAAATAATACCAAAAATGCTAATAATAATATTAATATGATTCAAAACGGATGGTGGTATAAGGGCTTCTACCCTCCACCCAAGATAATACTAAAAATATCATTGAAACATTATTAATAAAAATAATACTAATAATAATAATTGAATTATAAAAAAATAATGATAATAATAATAATAATAGTAATAGTAATAATAATAATGAAATGACTTAACCCAAAAGTAATATAAGGTAGGGTTTTCAACACTACCCTAAAGTAGTAAAAGTACCATTAGTAATAATAATATTATTATTAATACATATTATTTATAATAATATTAAAAATAATAATGATAATAATAATAATAGTAATAATATTATTATTATTAATAGAAATGATAGTAATCGACTTATTTAAGTAAAATAGGGTCTCGACCCTCTAAATAAATAATAGTAATAGTAAGATTAATAATAATAATTATTATTATTATTATTATAATTATAAAACTTATAATAATACTAATAATATTATTAATTCGAAACTAATAATCTAAATAATTCCTACACACTCTCGACCCTACCAATAAATAATAACATTAATATTACACCAAATAATAATAATAATAATTGAATAAAGGTTAAAAATTAAAATAAAATAGAATAAGCTTAAATAAATAGGGAAGAACAGCCGAGAGGGTCTAGGGTCTCATATTGAGTCAGCGGAGATAGGTAGCACCGGCGGCGGTGGCCGAAAAAAAGGAAAGAAATGAAAAATTTTGAGGTTTGAGAAGAGGATGTGGAGAATGAGGGTGGTGGTTGAGGTGTTGGTGGTAGCCTAGGCTGAGAGGAGTAAAGTGAGGGTGGTGGTGTAGCAAGTGGCAGTGGCGCACGGCGACAGAGGTGGCAGCCGAAATGAAGAAAAAAGAGGAAAGGAGAGGATGAGGAGGAGGAGGAAAAAAGAGAAAAGAAGGGTATGGATAAGTGGAGGAAGATTAGTAGCAGTTTTTGGGTGGTGTAGGAGGCATTATAGCGACGGATGTGGTGGTGGACGGTGGCGCGAGGTGTTGCAGGTGTAAAATTTTGGCTTGTTGGGTAGAGAACTTTGCACGATTGTGGTGGATCGTTCAAGAATAATCGAGGGAGATGGGTGGGTCAGTTAGTTAGAGGGCGGTGCAAGGAAGACTTAGGTAGGTAGAGATGGCAGCGTAGTTGGCTGACTCCGGATGAAAGGTCGTCTGAAGTCGCGGTGGTGCGCAGGGTAGGTTCTTAGGGTTTCAGGGAAAAAGTTTCGAAATCAACTAAACAAGGGGTATTTATAGATTTAGAGGGGAATGTAGGGTTCTAAGGGTCGGCAGGAAGATAATTGAGGTAGGGTTTGGGGTAGCTGGCTGAAATACCCTAGAATTAATTATTTTGGAAATAAGTCGTTAAATAAGGATTAGTGGGAATTTATTTAATATATTACTCTTTATAAAATAAAAAGGATTTCGTAGGGCAAGCTAATAAGAATTTTTGAGATAAATTACAAGGGTATTTTTATACAAATATTTATATATAAATTTTGGGCCCTAAATTATCCTAAAAAGTAGGGTAAATATTTTATTTAATTAGTTAAATATTCTTACTCTAAGTACCTAAGGCAAATACTCTAAGCTTTTATATAAAATAAAATACTAAAATAAAAATAACATAAATAAAATTTTCTCCCTTTTTCTTCCTTTTTCCTTTTCTCCTTTCCCCCCCCCTTTTCTTTCTTTTTCTTTTTCTCGCCGATTGGGCCAGCCCCGGCCCAATCCCCTTTCTTCTTCTCCTTCCCGCGGCCCAGCGCCGTTCGGCCGCCCTCGCCACAGTGAAACACAGCGTTTCACCCCCTCATCCCGCCGAAACGCCGCACCCCGATTAATGAAGGTAACCGTTGCCTGCCAGCCACTTGACGCCACGTTTTATCCAAAAACTAACCAAAACGCCGCGTTTCGATAAGGCGTCCTTACCGCGCTGAACCGCCGGTCCAACCCCTCTCCTCCTTTCTTCTTCCCCACGCCGCTGCAAATCGCCGCCCAGCCCCCCTCTACACCGACCAGCTGCCTGCGCCGCCTGCACGCCGCCTCTCTCTCTCCCCGACCTTCCAGCCAGCCTTATCCGACAGGCCGACACCCCCAACATCTCACACAGGCCTACTCCTGCCCTTCTTTTTTTTTCCCCAATCGAGCCGCAAGTCTGCAATGGCAGACCAGTGCCGCCTGTCACCGGCGGCCGGCAGGCAAAATTGCTGGCTTCCCGTACCTCCCTTTGTCCCCTCTCTCGATCCCCTCCCCCAATTCGAACCTATAAATACCCCACGAGCCCCAGCATCGGGCTCTTTCGAAGATTAAGCTCAGAAACCACCATTGTGCCGCCCCCTCTTTAGACCTCCGTCCCGTCGCCGCCGCCCATCTCCGCCGCTCAACCCACCCCCTAATTTCTTCCCTGCAGCACCCTCCACCTACCCAAGCCTCCCTCCGCCCTCGATTTACCCTGCACGCGCCGCCCCAAGCGTGCGAAGTGCCCCTCCCGACCAAGCCAACCTCGAACCCGCCACCCTTCGCACCGCCGCCCACCGCCGTGCCGCCACTCCCAGCGCCCCCTCTGCCTCCCAGAACCACCAAGGGAACTCCCCCAACCTCCCTAGACCCTCTATTTCCCCTGCCAACCCCTCCTTTTCCTTCCTTTCCCCTCCACCACCTCTCCACCTTCCTTCTCCCCCCAACGCCGCCGCCGCCGTGCGCCGTGCGCCGCCACCTGAGCCACCAACACCCTAGGTAGTTCTCTAAACTCCCCAACCCCTAAACCTTTATTATATAAATGCTAATTATTCTTAGTAGCATAATTAATACTATTCTTACTATTGTTATTATTATTATCATTATTATTATTATTATTAGTATTATTAATATTATCATTATTATTATTATTATTATTATTATTATTATTATTATCATCATCACTATTATCATTATTATTACCATTATCATTATTATTATTACTATTGGTATTATTATTACTATTATTACTATTATTATTATTACTATTATTACTATTATTATTATTACTATTATTAATATTGTTATTATTATTATTATTATTACTATGATTATTATTATTATTATTATACCTAACCTTGAAACATTTATAACTATTGGTCTTACTAATACTAGTGGCCCATAACTTTAGTATTTTATTTTAACATCATGATCATTATTATTATTGCTAGTATTATTATTATTATTATTACTACTATTATTACTATTATTATTATTATTATTATTATTATTAATAACTATTATTATTACTACTATCATTATTATTAGTAACATTGAACTACTACCATTAATAATAAATATTATTAAACTACTTAAAATTATTGTAGCTACTTTTATTAGTAGTAGCTTGATTAACTACTTTGAGAATATTGACCATACTTCACTTATAAAAGTAATATTACTATTCTTAGCCCTAATGGTAAGTTAAAGAATAGGGGTAGGATAGAAAAGGATAGTGTTTTGGTCGGAGGAAGAGTAACCCCAGTTTTCCCTCTTATAGGCGAGTCAAGTCGACACTCGGAGGAGGCGTAGGAGCGTGCTCCAAGACCGGTGTCGTGCTAGGTAAGGACGTGGCTAAGGCCATCTGTGTGTGTTGCATGATTTACCTGTCTTGTATGCCTTATGCGGTTGTGTGCTTTAATCTGTATATCATCTGTGATTTTATGTAGCGCAGCATGGAACCGAGGTATGTTCCCGTACTCGTGTCTATATGTACTTATATGGTATGGTACAAGGATGGTGTGGTGCGATGTGACATGCATGCTAGGTGTTTGATGGGGAGTTGTGGAGTGGGGGCTTTGAAAGAGAAACATAAGCGAATAGGATAACCAAAGGGAAGTACGTTGGCTAATGCAGGTAAGAATGACCTAGGCAAATTATGATTAGTAAATGGATGGGAAAAGGGGGAATTAAATAAATGGGAGAGTGGAAGAAGTAAAGTTGCCTGGGGGGGAAACTAGGGTTTGCATGGGAATGATAGAGTTGGCATGGTGGAAGTGTTAGGGTTTGCATGGGAATGTTAGAGTTGGCATGGTGGAAGTGTTAGGGTTTGCATGGGGTGGTTAATGTCCGCATGGGGACGAACCTCACGTATGGAAAGTTACTTTGGGACGTAGGGAAGGTAATGGAAAGTTTGTTTGGGAGTTTGGAGGCTCGAGGTGAAAAATAGTACGTGGGATAAAATAAGGGTACATAGGGACCGACTAGGGTTTGGGATGGAAACCCTAATTTGAGGAGGTGGAAAAGAAAAAGAAAATAATAAGAATAAAAGAGAAGTGAGGTATGAGGGAGAGTTGAGTTTGAGGGTAATGTTTGGGTTTCTAGTGCGAGAAATGTGAAAAGTAGGGTAATTACAAAAGGGTGTTTAGTGGCCTAATATAAGCGTAGGAGACAGCTCGGTAACCTAAACCGAGTGAGGATATAGATAAGATTGGATGTGTGACCTATATCCTATGTGTTGTGGATGCCTTATATGAATGCTGTGTTGTATTCTAAATGTCGTTATCTTACTTATTTCGTGGGTAATGTGGCTTGGAAACAAGACGGGTACTTATGTTTTCATTAGCATGTGATAGTAAGATTATGTCTTCAGTCTTGATGTGATGAGTTGAGATCCTTGGTCATGCATGACAAAGATATGCCCTCGAATAAGATACATTAAGACACTAACGACTTACAGAGAAAGATGTTGAGCCGAACCCAGACCGGTCCACCGGCTATAATAGTGGCAGGGTATCTTACCCTCGCGACCGTTCCACCGGCTATAATAGTGGGGGATTTCGTGCTCAACAAACACAAAAGGGTAAAAGTGATAAGACATGGAAAAATATAAATGGTTATAGTGGAATACCTTGTGAGTCGGAGCCAGACCGGTCCACCGGCTATAATAGTGGCAGGGTATCTTACCCTCACGACCGTTCCACCGGCTATAATAGTGGTAGGGCATGCCCTCGTGACCGTTCCACCGGCTATAATAGTGGGGTTCCCGCACTCACATGGTCTGGATAAGACGATGGTCAATTTTAATCAGAGACCTGATAAAAGAAAAATGATATCTGGTTTGTAACCTGTGTGTTTATATGTGTTATCGCATTCTATCTACGCATCTTTGCTATGTCTGTTATGTTATGTAACTTTGTGTGTGGGCCTTAGCGCGTTTGTTACCTTACTCAGTACGTAGCGTACTGATCACCCGTTTTATGGGTGCTGCTCATTCCCACGAGCAGAAGATCCCTCTGATCTTGTGCAGGTAGGAGACCAGGTTTTCGATGCCTATGATACCTACGAGGCATCGGGTGGGGCAGAGCGTTGAGCCTAACCGGGCTTGGGGATCGAGAACGAGTTGGCTGGATCCCGTTGCTACTTTCAGACTTCATATTTTCTATATTTAACTGTATTTCATTCTACGCTTTATGTTTTGTGATTCGCGTTTTTAAGTTGTAATCTTAGACCGTACTCTAAGTTGTATTCCTACATGATACCCTAACGGATGTTGACTCGTGTTTTTGTGAATGACCTATGTTAACTACGTACTTATGTTTTGACGATGGTTTAGCTTAGCCTTAGCACTTAGTATCGGAGCGGTAGGAATGAACCGGTCTGGTACTAAGTGTGGCGGTAATACCCCCGAGTTTACGGTTTTTAATTCTCTTGCTTCCGCTAAAACTTTTGATTTAAACGAAATTTTTCAGTAGTAAATTTGGGGGTGTTACACTGGCGGCGTCAATTGGCCGGCACAAATTTAGGTCGTGGTCGACTTTTTGCGTTGGAAAAGGAGAGTTTTGCACGAAAGAAAAGGGAAGTAGGTTAGGTTAGGTTGATATACAATTCAAGGGGATGAGAAAGAGAGGAGAAACGGTCGGTCAAGTCAAGCATGGCTGACGACGCCATTTTCGAAGGCAATAGAGCTGCAGGTACATGACGGAGGAAGAAGGAGGAAGAAGAAGGTGAACCGGCCGGCTGGGGGAAAAGAAAGAAAGAAAAAAGAAGGGAGAACCAGGCCAGTCGGCAATAGTTATAAAAATTTAAATGGAACGCGGCGTCCTATGGGGAAAGACGCAATACGTAGCGCTTCAACTGCCGAAGGATGAAAAGAAAAGAACGGAGGATGGGCATCGGAAGAGAGGAAAGAAAAAGGAGAGATTGGGCTGCCGACAGGCCCAATGGGAAGGAAGAAGGAAAAAGAAAGAAAAGAAAGAAAAGAAAGAAAAAAGAAAGAAAAAAGAAAGAAAAGAAAGAAAAAGGGAAAAAGAAAAATTTAGGTAGGTTGGGGTCAATTAAATTAATTAGAATATTTTGTGTATTTAAAATAAAAATATTTAAATAAAATACTATTAAATTTTCTTTTTAGGCTAATTTAGAGTTTTTAAAATATTTTTCCTAAATTCCTTTTTAATTAGCAAAATGTCCAAATTTTCCCTTATAAAAATATTTTTAAATTTCCTCTTAATTTGCCCTAAATAATTTCTTCCTATTCCAATAAAAATAATTAATTAAATTAATTCCCTAATAAATCCTTATTTAATTACACTCCTTAACATAAATATTTTTGGGGCATTTCTCGGTAAATTTGGTAAATATATATATGAGAAGAATGTACAATACACAGGGCATCCCCTGGAGTTACAAGGTAGTGTGAATGGGTTCTTTTAGATTTAGGAACCCAGACTCACTATCATACAAAAGTAATGGGGGATCAAGTTGAACAAAAAAGGGGGAGTTCTACTACAACAGCTGAGCCTACATACATAGAGCTCTGTAAACGTATTTCTGAACTTGTACAATGATACTCTTAGGATCAAAAGTTTTACATTCAAAAACTATGGCATTTATGCTTTTCCATATAAAGTATACTAGTGATGCCATCGCTAGAGCTCGATCCTTCCAAGCTAGATGGTTCCTGTAGATGATTCTTATAGCACTGAATAGGTTAGTAGCTCCCCTGTTGATTCCCAACCAAGTCCAAAGAGGATGCCAAATTTGTTGAATAGCTAGACAAGAAAAAAAGAGGTGATCATGTGTCTCGTTACATACTTGACAAAAACTACATTCCTTTGGCCCATCAAGGGATGTGAGGCGATCTCTAGTATATAATCTGCGGTGGAGAGCGAGCCAGAGCAAGAATGAGTATCTTTTTGTTTTGACATGCTGCCATACAACTCTATGAGGTCTCCACTTCAATCCTTTGTCACCCAAGAAGTTGTAGGCTGCCAATGTGGAGAAGCCCGAGGGGAGGACCCAAGATTTCAAGAGATTCTTGGCTTGATTTGGTGATCCCATTTTCTGGATTAGGTAAAAATTTAAATGGCTCAACTTCCTCATAAAATTTGAGGTATCTTGCTTTGGCGTAAACTGATTCAATTCCTGTGATTGCAGGTAATGAGTATGGATCCATTTCGTCCAAAGTGTTACTTTTTCATCCTGGAGGAACCACACATATTTGAAGAGAAAGGCTGCATTCTAGGCCAACAAATTTTTGAGGCCCAGTCCACCTTCTTTTCTAGGGAGGCAGAGGGTATTCCAAGCGACCGGTGGGGGTTTGCCTTGCCAGAGAAAACTTTGGCAGAGCCCAATAATACGGTTCATAACCACTTTTGGGATAGTGAAAATTGAAAACCAGAATCCTAGGGTGCCTTGGATCATGGACTTGATACTTTCCATCCTACCCGCAAAAGATAGAGAGTTTGCCCTCCACACTTTAAGCTGATCACAGAGTTTGTTGATGAGAGACTCATAATCAATAGCTTTAATTTTGCATGGGTTGAGAGGCACCCCCAGATACCGAAAAGGGAAAGATCCTAGTGGCATATTGGTGAGTCTAAGGAGTTCCTGCTGGACATGAGCCTTGATCCCTGCAAGAAACAACGGAGATTTTGCTGGATTAACCTATAGTCCTTGCATCAAGATATTAACAGAAGGAGTATACCCTCTGCAGAAAAGGATAAGGTCATCTGTAAAAGCAAGATGGATAAGTCTCATAGGCTTGCATTTTGAATGGAAGGAGAACTCCCTCTTCAGGGATAGCTGCTTGATAAGTCTGCTGAAGTATTCCATGCTGAGCACAAAAAGATAGGGGGATAATGGGCCCCCCTGCCTGAGCCCCCTTGCACCTTTGAAGAACCCAAACATGTTCCCATTTAGCTTTAGAGAGAATCTAGTAGTGGTAACACATTCCATCACAAGGTCGATGAACGGCAGAGGGAAATTGTAAGCCTGCAGGACATCTCTGAGAAATTTCCATGATAACATGTCATATGCCTTGCGAAGATCAACTTTTATCATACATTTTGGTGATGTTCGTTTGCGGGAGTAATCTTTCAGTAACTCTTGAATCAGGAAGATATTTTCAGTCATTAAGCGATTTTTAACAAAAGCCCCCTGTTCAGGGCTTATAATACTTTCCAAAATATCAGCAATGTAATTGGCTATAATTTTTGCAATTACCTTGTACGTTGTTGAGCAGCATGCTATCGGGCGAAATTCAGTGACTGAGGTTGCTTGACTAGTCTTGGGGATTAGCACTAGGGCTGCATGATTGATGCATTTGAGCAACCTCCTGTTCCTAAAAAATTCCTGAATGGCCTCACAAAAATCTTCACCAATAATCTCCCATGAATCTTTGAAGAATTTAGCCGAGTAGCCGTCCGGGCCTGGGGCTTTGTGATTGTCCAGAGAGAAAAGACATGCTTTGATTTCAGCATTAGTCACAAGTTTCATCAAAGATCTCTGCTGACCTTCAGAGATAAGAGGGCCTGATAGAATAATATTGTCATCCAGGGGCTCAGGAATCGAGTCTGAACCCAACAGGTCTCAACCACCCCAGCCATGCATGCTTTTCTTTCATCTTCTTCCCTTCCCTCTCCCTGCCACCAGACCACCCCTGCCACCCTATTGCCGCCCCGACATGCCACCTACTCCACCTGTCTCTCCCTCTCCTTTTTCTTATCCTCACCAACCCTTCCTACCACATTTTCTTCGAGCCTTCTCCCTTCCCTGACCTCCTTTCTCTCCTTCCTTCTCCTTCCTTTTTCCTCCCTTTTTTTGCTCCGTCGCCCCGTTCCGCAGCTGCCACCGCCTCACCAGCCACCTACACCACCTTCTTCTACCCCTTGCTGCCACCCTACACCACCAAGCCACCCCCCGAGCCACCCTACAACCCCCTTCTTCCTCCCCTCTTCTTTTTCTCTTCTTTTCCTCCTTTCTCGGCAGCTGCCCTGCACCTCCTCCTTCCACCGCCGTCCCACCCCCATTGTAGCCACCTGGGCCACCAACACACTCCCTGCAACCTCCCCTACCACCCCTCACCCCCTTTGGCCAAAACTAACCCTTGCAACCCCTTATTTTTACCCTCACTTTTCCTTCCTTCTCAGCCACCCCCACCTCGACAACCCCCTTTGCAGCCTCGCCGTCACTGCCTTCGCCACCTTTGGCAACCAACAGCCTTTCCCTGACCACCACCTACACCCCCTCTTCACCCCTGAACCCTTCCCTTGCCCTAAATCCTCCCCCGTCTACCTTCTTTCCTAGCCCCAAAACCCTAACTCGAAAACACCCCTTCCTTCCTTTTCTTCATGCCACCTTCGACCCTTCCACTCTTATTTTGCATGCAACTCATGCTGCATGAGTAGTATGAGTTGCTACATGCCTTGGTTTATTTTATTTAATAAATTTCAAGGTATAATATTTAAGTTAAGTATTTCATTAATTAAGTTTATAAAGTCTTATGCTTTGGTTTTCTCATTTATAATATGATAAGTTTTGATACTATTTTAGGTTTTAGTTTTGCTAATCAAAGCTTAAATCTTTAATCGAGATACCGGTAAGGTTCATTTTTTGGGAGTTGAGGTAATCGTTAAACCCCACTTAAACGTATGGATAAACGTATGTTAGCACATTAGGGTTTTAATATGTTATTTTGCATGATATATATATTGCCTATTATATTATATGTAGTTTCTTATATTGATTGATAAAAAGGAAAGTATGCTAGTTTATATGCCATGTATGGAAGAAATGCTTAAGGAAGGAGATTTTTTATTCAAGAATTTGTTAAGTACTTATCCCTGCTATATTATGTTATTATGACTATCAATGCATGAATAATATTATTGTGAGCCCTAGAGGCAATTTAGTAATATATCTTGTGCAAGAGTGTGGCCTAATATGTGTAGTTGTTAATGTGTATTATGTTGAAATATAATAGTTGGTGGAATTGGATGATGAGAATAGAGTATTAATATTAATATTTTATGTAGTGGTGATAATTTGATAAAGGTGGTGTAATAAAGGGTAAAATGGTAATTTTGGAAGTAAAGGGAAAAATGGTAAATTGTAAGTAAAAAGGTATTATGGTAATTTTGGAGGTAAAGGGTAAAATGGTAATTTTATAAGTAAAAGGGTATTATGGTAATTATGGAAGTTCAGGGTATTATGGTAATTTTGGAAGTGAAGGACAAAGTGGTAATTTTGTAAGTAAAAGGATAAAATGGTAAATTTGTAACTAAAGGGTAAAATGATAATTATAATAATGGAGAAGGGCAATATAGTAATTATAATAATGGAGAAGGGTAATTTGGTAATTTAACCAACTAAAGGGTAATTTGGTAATTTAACCAACTAAAGGGCAATTTGGTAATTATAACAAAGGAGAAGGGCAATTCGGTAATATAACCAACCAAATGGGAAATATGATAAGTGTAACAATTATGAAGGGTAATCGGTGACCTAATAAGTGTGGAAGATAACTTGGTAACCTAAACCGAGTAAGGATGTGGCTAAGAACAATTATGTGTGTATTATGTATCTTGTGTGCCATGTGTTATGCCATGTTATGTACTTATAGTTATGATGACTAATTACTTGTAGCGCAGCTTGGAGTTGAGGTATGCTTACGTGAATTCCTTATGGCATATGTACCATGATGATATATGTTGTGCTTATGATGTTACATGATGAGACCCTCTAGGACATGCATGCTAAGATGTTTAATAATATAATATGGGGTGAAAGGATAAAAAGGAGCAAATAGGAAGTGAGTTGACTTAGGGGACATGTGATTGACCTTATTATCTCATGATCCATGAGGGGGGGAATAAAAGGAGGTTATGATCAAAATGAACGAGTGACGTGACTCTTGTATGGGAAATTTCTAGGGTTTGCATGGGATGGATGGAGTCTACCTGGGGGTGATCTTTACGTAAGAAAGATGCTAGGGTTTTGAGTGGCTAACTAGGGTATCACGGTCACATGTATAATTGGTGAGTAGAGTGATGGGATTTTGGTTGAATCTAAATGAGATGAGGTGTAGGAAGATAAAAGAAAGGTTGGGCCACATAAGTCCAATTAGGGTTCAAAGGAAAACCCTAGAGAGGAGTAGTGAGAGAATTTGAACGTTATAAGGTGATGGGCCTTAACCCATACCCTTAGGAGTTGGATTTTCATTATGAGTAAATGGAAGGAGGAATGGATGTCAATGTGTGATAAGAGGCGCAAAAGTCTCAAAATATGGGACGAGCCCTCTCGGGAGGATAGAAGTAGAGGTCAGTGACATACATGTCAAGGGTGAAATACTTTCAAATAAGATACGAATAAGACACTGATCATTTAAAGAGGAAGATTATTGGGTCGGGCCCAAACTGATCTACCAGCATAATAGTGGTCAGGTGCCGGGGTGCCCTAGAGACCGATCCACCGGCATATAATAGTGGTCAGGAGTATTATGTCCTGTATGTTTCCGATCCACTAAATATGATAGTGGGTAGGGATGTTCATGTTATCCGATATCTGCTTATTTGATCCGATATCCGAAGTGATCCGATCTGAAAAAGAAAATAACTTATTCGATTTTTTTTTTCAAATCAAATATCCGATCCGATCAACGAAAAGTCCAACAAACCAAATATTCAATCCGACAAATACAAATAATATCTGATCCGAAGAAAAATATTTAATTTTTTTATTTTATATATAATTGTATATAAATAAATTTAGATATGTGTATGTATACTTTTTACTTACTTTACTTATTATTTGATTTAATTTAATTGAAATTATATTTTTAATACAATCCCTTTTTAGATATTTATAAAAATAAAAATAAAAACACTCCGCATGCCGATAGACTCCACCCATTCCTTCTTTATTTTAGTTTTAACATTGTATATTTGTTGAGTAAGTCAAATATTTGCTGAGCGAATCGGATATTTGCTCAGCATTCACTCAACAAATCGGATAATATCAAATATATTTGTCATTTGGCAGTTTTTTTATATTTGAAATTGTATTCGGATAATATCGGTTATATTTGATATCCGATCCAAAAATTCAAATATCCGATCTTCCGGATATCCGAAGTTTCAAATCAAATATCAAATATCATTTTTAGATATCCGAAATTTCAAATATCCGACAATCAAATATCCGAAATATCGGATATTTGAACCGTGAACAGCCCTAATAGTGGGGGATCCTGAGTTCAATAAACCGAACCCTAAGTTACAATAAATCATGGAAAAAATACTATGTAATTACGGTGGAATACTATGAGAGTCGAGTCAGACCGATCCACCGGCATAATAGTGGCCAGGAGTATTCTACCCTAGAGACCAAGCCACTGGCAATAAAAGTGGTCGGGAGCATTCTGTCCTATACGTTTCCGATCCACAGGCTATAATAGTGGGGTTCCCACATTCGCATGGGTATATAAAATCCGAGAGATGATTGAATGATGGCCTAATGACTTAAGGCCCAGAAGTATTGATTATACATTATGACATATTAATATCTGATTGACTTTTTAAGTATGTGAATGTATGGATGTGAATATTATGTATACACCTGTCATTATGTATGTATATAGTGTTGTATCATGTGTTACATTACAAGCCTACTTTTAAGTATATTTTTAAAGGGTTACTCAGTACCATGGTACTGAAGGGTTCCATTCGTGGGGCCCTTGCCTATTCAATAGACAGTGTCCCTTGCAGGTCCATTTTTAGGTGCTATTCAAGTTGGCAAAGGCCAACGGGAAAGAGCATAAAGAATTATCCGGACTTTTAGTATTTCCCTCTTTCTCTCTTACTTCTTGGTTTGAATGTATTCCTTGTCCTTGTAACCACCATTGGTGGATTTTATTCTTGTAAATTGTTATTTACGCTACTCTAATTTAAATATGGTTTGAGTTTCTTGTAAATTGTATTTTACTCTTTTAGCCTTAGCACTTGGTACTAGAATGGTAGGAGTGAACTGGTCTGGTACTAAGTGTGGCGGTAATATCCCCGAAATTCACAGTTTTTTTATTTCGCTTTTGCTAATTCTTTTAATAAAATGAAAATTTTCAGTAGTGAATTTTGGGGGTGTTACACTTATCTTCATTAGTTATCATTTTATATTGATATGATTATTATGTATCACAGAGGACTAACCTGTCATTTTTATTTTTTATGTAAGATCTTGGTTTTTGCAGGCATATGAAAGGTCATATATGTGGCATATTTTATAGTAAAACAAAATTTAAGAACACTGATCTCCTACTTAACTTGAATTGATTAAGCATTTTAAGGAGGATATAGTATTATGGTTATAGAATTGGAATCTTATTTTTATCTCCACATTTACTTTAATCTTATGCTAGTTAATATTTTTATTAGTTTTAATTAGATACATTGACAATATGTAGTTTGGTTTGATTGTATGTATGATGATCTCCTTTATGATTATAAGATGAAGGTAAAGATAAATAAAAATAGAAGGCTAAAAGTCTATTGTTCAATTAATTCAAGTTGGATCTAATATGATCCATTGAAAGATCAAAAGTGATGGATTGGCGCTCAGATCACCCATCACCATATGTAGATCTCCGTCACTTGAAGATGATGGAAAGCCATCAAAAGTGGCATAATTAAGAACATTACTTAAATTTAAATGTGATGAATTGGTGGTCTCATTGCCCATCACCATATATATGAAAGTGATGGATTAGTGGTCTCATTGCCCATCACTATATACATAACTCATCACCTAAAGATGGTTGGAGAATGTAGTGCAAACTTCCATTACTTGAAGTTAATGGATGACCACTAGAAGTGCCTAAATTTTCCCACATATCTGAAATATGAACGGTTGATTGTACAAGTGTCAATAGAAGCATACAGCTCCCGACCAACTATATTATTTACAAGTAAATACCTAAGGTGTAATCCCCCAAAATTTTAAAAGCCCATAATTTAATAAATAAATTTTATTTAGGATAAATTAGCCTTTAAATCCATTTAATTTAATTATTTTATGGATTTTTGATTATATAAGATTGGATATAAATATTTAATAAATTAAAATAAATATTTGGTTACTTCATCATACCCTTTTTATTTAAATAATTTTCTAAACCATTATTTTACTAAAATTATCCTTTTATTTAATCCCATTTTCCTTTTTTTTTCCTTTTTCCTCCTCCTTTTCTTCTTTTTCTCTTTTCTTTCTTTCTCCTTTTCCTTCCTTGGGCCGCCAGCTGGTCGGCCTGCCCTTCTCCCCCTCCTGCGTCTTGGGCCGCCGGCCCCTCTCTCCCCTCCTCCCTCCTTTCCTTTTTCCTTTCCTCGGCCTGGCTCCTTCTTCCTTCTCACGCGTGAGCTGGCTTGCCCCCTTTCTTTTCTTTCCCTTCTTCTCCAACCGGGCCGGCCCGAGTCTCTTTTCCTTCGGCCGCCCGTCACGCACCAACTCCCCCTCCCCTTCTTCTTCTTTCTTTCTTCTTCCTCTTTCCCCTGCGAGAATCCCATCAACCGCCATCACTACCACCCCAACTTGCAACCCCCTCTCCTCGTTGACCTCCCTAACTCTCTTTCTCTCTCTCGCCATTTCTCTGCCCCATCCCGACCCCACCATTTCTCCCTTCCCCACTCCTTGCCATCGTCATTCCTTTCTCCCTCTCCCTGCCACTCCATTCCCCTACCACCCTACCGCCACCCCTCAAGCACCCTATCCCCTCCCCTCTCTCCTTCTTCTTTTTCTTCTTCCCTTCTTGTTCTATTCGGTCATTTTTCGAGCCCCATATGCCTTGCCCAGCCTCCTTTTTCTCCCTTTCTTCTCCTCCCCTCTCTCCCCTATTTTTCTTTCGCCGCCCATCTCCGCCGCTGCCACCGCCTCAACCACCACCTGCACCACCCCCTTCCACCCTCTACCTCACCCCCAAACCATCACAACCCCCTTTGAGCCACCCCGCAACCTCCTTATTCCTCCTCTCCTCTTTTTCTCTTCTCTCCCTCCCTTCTCGGCAGCCACCCTGCGCAGCCTCGATCCGCTGTTGTTCCACTGTCTCTGCCGCCACTTGAGCCACCAAACCAATCCTTGCAACCCCCTCTACCACCCCAATCCTACTTTTCCCGAAAAAACCACCCAAAATCCTTCATTTTCCCTCTACCTTTTCCTTCCTCACCAGCCCCCATTTCGACTCCCTCCTCAGCCGCCACCTTCGCAGCGTCGCTGCCGCCGCCTCCGCCACCCTTAGCCGCCTTCAACCCATCCTCGACCACCACCTACACCCCCTCTCCACTTCTGCACCATTCCCTTGCCCCAAATCCTTCCCCATCATGTCTTTTTTTAGCCCCAAACCACTAACTCAAAAGTGCCCAACTTTCCCTCTTTTCACCACCTTCGAGCCCCCTCCTCCTTCATTCCTTGCATGCAACTCATGCTGCATGAGCAGGATGAGCTGTTGCCTTTTTTGATTAATTTGGGTAATCATTTTTAAGGTATAATAATATTTTGATTCAATTATTTGATTAATTAAGCATTATAAAGTTTTATACTTTGATTTTTATTATTTCTAACATAATAAACCTTGATAATATGTTTAGGTATTGGTTTTGATAATTAAAGCTTGAACCTTTAACCGGAATACCGGTAAGGTTCATTTTTGCGAGAATCGAGGTAACCGTTAAATCCCACTTAAACGCATGGATTAATGTATGTTAGTACGTTAGGATTTTCAGTATATTATTATACTTGATATATGTTGTTTAATATGATATATATGGTTTCTTGTGTTGATTGATGAAAAGGAAGTATGATAGATTATGTGCTATGTTTGGAGATATTGATTAAGGTAGGAGTTGGTTATTAATGAAAATGTTAAGTATCATCCATGTTGTATTATGATATTGTGATCTTAATGCATGATTAATATTTTGTGAGCCTTAGGGGATTTTAGTAATGTATCTTGTACAAGAATATGGCCTAATATATATATGGGTGCTAATAACATTATGTTAATTATAAGAGTTGTGGATAGGTATTAATATTAATATTTTATGTAGTAATAATAATAATTAATATAAGTGGTGTACTAAGGGGCAAAATGGTAACTTTTAATTAAAAAGGGTATTATGGTAATTTTTGGAGGCAAGGGCAAAAGTGGTAATTTTGTAATTCAAGCATAAAAGGGTAATTTTGGAATTAATGGATAAAATGGTAATTTTGGAAGTAGAAAGGGTAAAGTGGTAAATTGTAAATGAAAAGGGGCAAATTGGTAATTTTAGAAGTACGGGGGGTAAAATGGTAATTTCGTAATTAAAGGAGGAAAATGGTAACATTGTGAATAAAGGGTAAAATAGTAATTAAAGGGCAAATGGTAATTTTGTAATAAAAGGAAAAAATGGTAATTTTTTAATAAAAGGGTAAAATGGTAATTTTGTAATAAAATGGCAAAATGGTAATTTTGTAATTAAAGGGAAAAATGGTAATTTGAAAATTAAAAGAGGTAAAATGGTAATTTTGTAATTAAGGATAAAATGGTAATTTTATAAGTGAAAGGGTGTTATGGTAATTTTTGGAAGTTAAGGGGTAAAATGGTAAATTTGAAGGTAAAGGGGTAAAATGGTAATTTTGTAAATAAAAGGGGTAAAAGTGAAAATTGGAAAGGAGTAACTTGGTAATTATAATAATTGAGAAGGGTAAAATAATAATTTAAATAACTAAAGGGTAATTTGATAATTTAATAATGGGGAAGGGTAAATTGGTAAACATGATAAGTGTGATGGGCAATTTGGTAATTTAACTAAATAAAGGGGTAATTTCGTAATTAGGATATTGAACAGGGGTAATTTGGTAATTGGACCAACTAAAGGCAATTTGTTAATAATAATAAAGGAAATGGGCAAATTGGTAATCTAACCAACCAAATGGGAAATATATTAAGTATAACGATTACGAATGGTGATTAGTGGCCTAATAAGTGTGGGAAATAGTAGCTAAAAAGAAGTTTTAAAGCTAAAAAGAACAAAATACAATTTACTCATATGCCACCTTTATTTAAATCAGAGTAGCGCATTATATTTATTACAAGAGTAAAATAATTTTTTAAACAAGGGAGAAAAAGGTGGAGAGAGAAATCCTAAAAGTTTTCCGAATATTCCTCACGCTCGTACCCGATACTTGCTTAAATAGCACCTGCAACAAACCTGCAAGGGACACTACTCATTGAATAGGTAGGGGCCCACAAATGGAACCCTTTAGTAATATGGTACCGAGTAACCCTTTATACTAAACTAAAAGGTAGGGCCCGCATGCAACACATTATACTTAAACTATACAGAAACAATAACATACACATGATTAGAAAAATCACAATCGACATAGGGACTAATACCCCATGAAACACCACATACAATAGGAAATGCGTAGCACAAAATTCTTATACTTAGCAAAACCATCATATACCAAAACAGGGGTAGGCACCAACGTCAAACTTATACCATATCAATAGATCATAAACGTGAAATCAATACTTGTGGTCGTAAGCCATTGATTAAACAATTAGTTAATATCATCTCCCGAATTATATCCATATTAGTGTGGGAACCCCACTATTATAACCGGTGGATTGGAATACACTTCAGGACAGAATGCACTTGACCATTATTATTCGCCGGTGGACCGGTCTCCAGGGCACCCTAAACCTGGCCACTATTCTCACCGGTGGATCGGTTTGGCCCCGACTTACATGGTTTTCCACGGTAAGTGTCTTCCCATAATTTTTATCATTAAATGTTTGGTTTATTGAGCTCGGGATCCTCCACTATTATAGTTGATGGACCAAAAAACACTTTGGGGGAGAATACACTTGCCCACTATTATTCGTTGGTGGACTAATCTCTAGAGCATCTTTCACCTGGCCACTATTATTAGCTAGTGGACCGGTCTAGGCCCGTCTCAATAATCTTTCACTTTACATAATTAGTATTTTATCCATGTCTTATTCAACAGGTCCATTTATTTAACTTGAGGGGGGAGGTCACGAATCCAGAGACAAAAGGATATATCGGTCATAAAATCAAATATTCTATATCAAGGATCATGACACACATAAAACCAAGCACCTCTTGCATGATTATAAAATAAACAACCTTTTGTAACCGTAATCACCCATTCGACCCTATACCATGTATTATCTTTATGATATTCACCAATTTACCAAAATACCCTTAACCTTATAGCATACATGGATATACTTAAACAAGTGTTCCTAAGGCCATAAACCCTTATTCTTTTATTTAATATCCATTATGTCTTATTATGGAGGCTTATTTAATCCATTGTCATGTCATAAGCAATTGACCAATTTACCTGTTCATCCTTACAAAGTTACTGAAATATCCCTTGTTTGTAAAGTTACCAAGTTACCCATTTTTACTTACCAAATTACCATATTACCCTTCATGCATGTATAATTACCAAAATACCGATTGCATTTGTTAAATTAGCAAATTACCCTCCATACTGATTAAATTACCAACTTTATCTCTTATACTTATTAAGTTACCAAATTATCCTTCCAGTTGGTTAAATTCCCGATATGCCCTCTATACCTGTTAAAATTACCAAATTGCCTCTCAAGTTTATTAAATTACCAAATTCCCCTTTTGTCAGACAATTTATCAAACTACCCTTCTTACTTATTAAAATTACCAAATTGTCCTTTTTGTTGGTTAAATTACCAAATTGCCATTCATACTTATTAAATTTACCAAGTTGCCCTTTTGGTTGGTCAAATTACCAAATTGCCCTTATTACCTATCACTTCGCCATTTTACCCCATTTATTCACCAAATTACCAAATTATCATTTCTTTATGTCAAATTACCAAAATACTCTTCTCACTCATTATTTACCATTTTACCCCTTTTACTCACAAACTTACCAAGTTATCCTCCTTACATGTAAAATTACCAAAATACCATTATTCTTTATTAAATTACTACCATATCCCTTTTGCTCACAAAAATTACCAAAATACCCTTCATTTATTAAATTACCACTTTATCCATTTTACTCACAAAAATTACCAAAATACCCTTCCTTTATGCCAAATTACCAAAATTCCCTTATTCTTTATTAAATTACCACTCTATCCCTTTTACTCATAAAATTACCAAAATATCCTTACTTTATGTCAAATTACCAAAATACCATTCTCCTTTAATTAATTCACTAAAATACCTTCTTACTCACAAAAATTACCCAAGTTATCCCCCTTTTCATATAAAATTACTAATATGCCCTTCTTATTTATTCATTTACCATTTTACCCCCTTTACTCTTATAAATTATCATTTTCCCTTATTATACCAATTTTACTAAAATACGCTCACCACATAAAATATTAATATCCACGGTCCATATACATCATCCAACACCACCAACTATTCTCATTTATTATTAATATTCATTATCACCTACCTCACATACTTATTTAGGTCATACCCTTGTACAAGAAAAATTACTAAAACGCCCCTAGGGCTTATATTAACATTATCCATGGCCACATTAACTTAGCATGTCACATATAAGCATTTAACATTATCCTTAACCATAAGGCTCTTTCCTTAACTATCATTTCTACATATGACACATAAATCAACAAGCTTTTCGTTTCAACAACCAACATATACCACAAATTATATTATACTTAACATCACACATCATGCACATAAACATATTAAAAACCCTAATGTGCTAGCATACATATGTCCACACATTTTAGTAGGGTTTAATGGTTACCTTATTTTCAGCAATAATTAAACCTTACCGGTACCCCGATTAAAGGTTTGAGCTTGATTAATAAAAAGTAATACCTAAAAATAATATAAAAAAATAGCATAATAGAAGTAGAAAATCAAAAGATTATTTTTTTTATCAAAAGCTTAATTAAGTACATACTAATATTAACCATTGTTATACCTCAAAAATTAATCAAGATTACTCAAGGAGGTGTAGCAGACTCATGCTACGTGGCAGTGTGAGCTGCATGCATAGGATGGAAGAGGTTAAGGGTCAAAGAGGGGGATGGGAGAAAGGAGGAGGGCTGGTTTGGGTAGGGGTATTGGGGGTTGGGTCGAGGGCTTGTGGAGGGGAGTGAGGGTGGTGGTTGGGTATAGGGAGGGAGTAGGGATGTAGGTGATGGTCGGGGGTTAAAGGTTGGTGGCTCAGGGCGCCGGAGGTGGCAGCTGTAGGGCTGAAAATATGGGTTCAAGGTTGGGCACAAGAGAAGAAGGAAGGGAAAAGAAGAGAAGAGGAGAGTGGATGCAGGGAAGTTTTGGCCAAGGGGAGGTTACAGGGGTGGAGTGGTGGTTGTGGAGGTGGTGAAAGGGGTGGAATGGTGGAGCATGGTGGTGGTGAAGGGTAGAGGCTGAGAAGGGAGGGAAGAAAAAGGGAGGAGGGGAAGAGAGCTGTAGGGGCGAGTGAGGGTGATGGGGTGTTGTAGGGAGGTTGAAGGGGTGTCAAGGAGGCGGCTGTGGTGGTAGTTTAGGCGGCAGCAACAACGGTTGAGGGTAGCGGAGCAAAAATAGGGGAGGAAGAGAAGAGGGGGAGAAGGGAGAAGGGAGAAGTGGGAGTTCGATAGAGGAAGAAGGAGGGCTCAAGCAGGGGAGAAAATAAGCAGAAGGGAAGAAGAAAAGAAGAGGGAGGGGGCCTGTCCGATCAGGCTAGGTGGAGGGTGCAAGGGTGGCAAGCGCATGGCCTGTAGTGGCAGGGAGAAGAAGAAAAAGAGGGGGAAAGGAGGGCATACGGGGAGGGCCATAGGGTTGTGTTTGGCCCAAAAATGGAAGGAAAGGGATGGGGGGGAGAGAGGAAAAGAGAGAAAGGCTGAAATGGTAGGTTGTAGTGTAACACCCCCAAAATTCACTACTGAAAAATTCCATTTTATTAGAATAATTAGCGGGAGCGAAATATCAAAACCGTGAATTCAGAGGATATTACCGCCACACTTAGTACCAGACCGGTTCACTCCTACCATTCCAGTACCAAGTGCTAAGGCTAAAAGAGAAGAATAAAACTTATGAGAAACTTAAACATATTTAAATCAGAGTAGTGTAGTAAACAATTTACGAGAATAAAATCCACTAGTGATGGTTCCAAAACTACTAATACATTGAAACAAGAAATTTAAAAAAGAAAGAGGACAACCCTAGGACTTTCCGGATAGTTCCTTACGCTCTTTCCCGAGAGCCCACTTGAATAGTACCTGAAAACGACCTGCAAGGGACACTACCCATTGAATAGGCAAGGCCCCCACGAACGGAACCCTTCAGTACTACGATACCAAGTAACCCTTTAAAACACACTTAAAAGTAGGCCCGCAATGTAACACATGATATACCATTATACTCATACATAACGACAGGTGTAAACATAATATTCAGATCTATACATTTACCTATTTGACAAGTCAATCAGATATTAATGGTGTATACAATATTCACTTTCGTACATTCGCATACTTAACAAGTCAATCAAATATTAATAGGTCATAATGAATAATCGATACTTTTAGGTCCTTAAAGCCATTAGTCCATCATTATCAATCATCTCGGATTATAAATATCCATGTGAGTGAGGGAACCCCACTATTATAGCAGGTAGATCGGAATACCTATAGGGCAGAACGCTCCTGACCACTATTATTTGCCAGTGGACCGGTCTCCAGGGCAAAACGTTCCTGGCCACTATTATTCGCCAGTGGATCGGTCTAGCCCCGACTCACAGAGTGTTCCACTGTAAGTACTTAGTATCTTCCTCATGTCTTATTGTTATTACATTTGGTTTGTTGAGCACGGAATCCCTCACTATTATAGCCGGTGGACTGGAAATCATGCAAGGCAAAATGCTCCTGCCCACTATCATTTGCCGATGGACCGGTCTCTAGGGCACCCCGGCTCTTGGCCACTATTATTCGCCAGTGGACCGGTCTGGGTCCGGCTCAACAATCTTCCTCTTTAAGTGATTAGTGTCTTATTCATATCTTATTCGAAAGTATTTCACCCTAGACATGCATGTCACCAACCTCTACTTCTATCCTCTCGAGAGGGCCCGTCTCATATCTTGATACCGTTGCGCCTCTTATCGCACTTTGACACCCATTCCTCCTTACATCTACCCATAACAAAGACCCAACTCCTAAGGGTGTGGGTTGAGACCCATCACCTTATGACATTCAAATTCTATCACTACCACTCTCTAGGGTTTTCCCTTGAAACCCTAATCAGACCTATGTGACCCAACCTTTCTTTTATCATCCAACACCTCATCTCATTTAGATTCAACCCCAAATCCCATCACTCTACTCACCAGTTATACATGTGACCGTAAAACCCTAGTTAGCCACTCAAATCCTAACACCTTTCTTTCATAAGGATCATCCCATGCAAACCCTAGGGATCTCTCATGCAAGAGTTGCATCACTCATTCATTTTGATCATAATCTCCTTTTATTTTCCCATCATGGATCAAGGGTTATTTAGGTCATTCATACCTACGTTAGCCAACTTAATTCCCCTTGGTTATCTTACTTTCCCATTTTTCCTTTTTCATCCTTCCATCCCACATTACCACATTAAATATCCTAGCATGCGTGTCTTAAAGGGTCACATCACATCACATCATATAACATCGTATGCACAACAAATATAACCATCATCCACATGCCATAAGGAAGTCACATAGGCATACATTCACTCCAGGTTGCGCTATAAATGATTAATTATTAAGCATAAAGTCCCCAATATGGCATAACACATGACACACAAGGGACGAAACCCACACATAGTTGTTCTTAGCCACATCCTTACTCGGTTTAGGTTACCAAGCTATCTCCCACACTTATTAGATCACTGACTACCCTTCATAATTGTTATACTTAACATATTTTCCATTTGGTTGATTAGATTACTTATTTTTCCCTTTTCCTTTATTATAATTAACAAATTGCCCTTTTTTGTCAAATTACTAAATTACCCTTCTCCATTATTATAATTACCAAACTACCCTTCTCCATTATCAAAATCACCCAATTACCCTTTTGTTGGTTAAATTATCAAATTGCTCTTTTCTATTATCATAATTACCAAATTACTCTTTAGTTGGTTAAATTACCAATTTACCCTTCTCTTCCAAATTTACTATAATACCCCTTTTACTTACAAATTACCAATTTATCCATTTACTTACAAAATTACCATTTTACCCCTTTACTTACAAAATTACCATTCTACCCTTTACTCACAAAATTACCATTTTATCCTTTTACTTACAAAATTACTGTTTTACCCTTTGCATACAAAATTGCCATTTTACCCTTTAATTATAAAATTACCATTTGCCCCTTTAATTATGAAATTACCATTTTGCCATTTAGTCAAATTACCATTTTGTCCTTCAATTATAAAATTACCATTTTACCCTTTTCTTCTAAAATTACCAATTTACCCTTTTTACTTACAAATTACCATTTTTCCCTTTATTACACCACTTATATTAATTTATCATCACTACATAAAATATTAATATTAATACCCCATTCCCATTATCCAACTCCACAACTATTATAATTAATATAATTCTCATTAGCACTCACACATATTAGGCCACCTTCTTGCACAAGACATATTACTAAAATACCCCTAGGGATTACAATAATATTAACCATGCATTAATGATCACAATAGCATAATACAATATGGATAAATACTTAACATTTCCATTAATAACCAAACTCTTACCTTAAGCAATATTTCCATACATAGTATATAATCTAACATGCTTCTTTTTTATTAATCAACACAAGAAACTACATATGTTATATTAACAACATTTATCAAGCATAATGACATATTAAAAATCCTAATGTGCTAACATATGTTAATCAATGCATTTAAGTGGAATTTAACGATTACCTTAATTCCCGCAAAAACAAACCTTATCAGTATTCTGGTTAAAGGTTCAAGCTTTGATTAGCAAAACCAATACCTAAATATAATATAAATATTTATCACATTAGAAATAAGAAAACCAAAGGCATAAGACTTTATAATATTTAATTAATGAAATACTTAACTTAAAATATTATTATACCTTAAAATCATTAACCAAATAAACCAAGAAATGCAGCATGAGCTGCATGCAAAGAAATGAGGGGGAGAGGCTCGAAATGGCAAGAAAGGGAGAAGGGAGTGGTATTTTTGGGTTAGGGAGTTGGGGCTAGGAAAGAAGGCATACGGGGGAGGATTTAAGGCAAAGGAAGGGTGCAGAGGTGGAGAGGGGGTGTAGGTGGTGGTCAGGGATGGGTTAACGGCAGCTAAGGGCAGCAGTGGCGGTAGCGAGGTTGCGAAGGTGGCTGCCGAGATGAGTCGAGATGGAGGGGGTTGAGTAGGAGGGAAAAGGGAGGGGGAAATGAAGGTATGCAGGTGGTGGTTTCGGCCAAAGTAGGTTTGGGGGTGGTAGAGGGGGTTGTAGGGATTGGTTTGGTGGCTTGGGTGGTGACAGAGGCGGTGGAACGGCGGCGGAAAGAGGTTGTGCAGGGTGGCTGCCGAGAAGGGAGAAAAAGAAGAGAAAAAGAAGAGGGGAGGAAGAAGGGGGTTGCAGGGTGGCTCGAGAGGTGGTGTGATGGTTCAGGGGTAAGGTAGAGGGTGGAAGGGGGTGGTGCAAGTGGCTGGTGAGGCAACGGCGGCGGCGGAATGGGGGCGGTGAAGCAAAATAGTGAGGGAGATGGGAGGAGAAGAAATGAAGAGAAAGAAGGTCGGGGAAGGGCATGGGAGGCTTGAAAATGGCAGAATGAGGTAGGGAGGGAAGAAGAAAAAGAAGAGGGAGAGAAAAGAGGGGATAGGGGCTCGGTAGGGCGGCGGCCAGGTGGTAGGGGCGTGGGAGTTGCAGGGAGAAGGAAGGGAAAGTAGGGGCATGGGAAGGGAAAGAGAGAGTTGGTGGAGCCGAGATGGGGCAGGAAAAATGGCGAGAGAGAGAGAGATAGGGAGATTAGTAGGGGGAGGAGGGTTGCAGGTGGGGTGGCCGGAGATGGCAGAGGTGATTGGGTTTTGGCGCCGAGGAAAAGGAAGAAGAAGAAAGAAAGAAGAAGGGGGTGCGCGCGTGCAGGCCGGCGAAGGGGAAGAGGGGAGCGGGTCGGCCCGGTCAGGGGAGAAAGGAAAGAAAAGAAAGAAGGGAGGCAGGCCGGGCTCACGCACACTGGAGAAGGAGAGGGAGGAGAAGAAGCGGGCCTACAGCCCAAGCGCAAGGAAGGGGAAGGCGGAGGGTGTCGGCGGCCCAAGGAAAGAAAAAAAAGAAAAAGAAAGAAAGGAGAAAAAGGAGAAAAAGGAAAAGGAAAAGGAAAAAAAAGAAAAAGAAAAGGAAAATGGGAAAGAATAAAATAATTTAATTTATAACATAATAAAATGCAATATTTTTGGGTAATAAATTTATTTAATAATTTAATTTAATATAATTAAATATATGGGTTTAAAAAGGATAATTTTAGTAAAATAATGGTTTGAAAGATTATTTAAATAAAAAGAGTATGATAAAATAGCAAAATATTTATTTTAATTTATTAAATATTTATAACCAATTTTATGTACTCAAAATCCATAAAATAATTAAATTAAATAGATTTAAAGGCTAATTTATCCTAAATAAAAGTTATTTATTAAATTATAGGCTTTTAAAATTTTAGGGGATTACATGTAGGGGGTTGGTAGTAGGGAGGAGTTGCAGGCATGGCGTGCTTCGATGGTCGAATAAGAAGAAGAAGAGAAGAAGAAGAAGAAGAAGAAGAAGAAGAAGAAGAAGAAGAAGAAGAAGAAGAAGGAAGAAAGAAAGAAGGGGAAAGCCAGTCGGGCAGGGAGAAGAAAAAGGATGGGTCGGCCCTGCACGCGAGGGAGAGGGGAAAAAAAGAGGGAGTAGGGTTGGCCTAACCTAGGGAGGAAAGGAAAGGAAAGAAAAGAAAGGCAGGTGGGCTAGGGCTGCAAGAAGGGAAGAGGAGAAAGGGTCAACGACCTAGCACGAGGAAGGCATGCCAGGAGGCCTAAAGAGGAAGAAAAAAGAAAAGGAAAAAATGAGGAAAAGAAAAAAAGGAAAAAAGGAAAAAAAAGAGGAAAAACAAAAAGGGGGAAAATAAAATTAATTTTTTTTTGGAATAATGGTATTTAATATTTTTGATAGATAAATTAATTTAATAATTTAATTTATTTAAAATTTAAGATATTAGTTTAAGAGGGTAATTTTAGTAAAATATTGATTTGAAAAATTATTTAAATAAAATAAGTATGACAAAATAACAAAATATTTATTTTAATTTATTAGATATTCATGTCCATTTTTATACACCCAAAAATCCACAAAATAGTTAAATTAAATAAATTTAAAAATTAAATTATTCTAAATGAGGATTATTTATTAAATTTATAAGTTTTAAAATTTTGGGGTATTACAGAGCTATTTGGTGGTCTATAGACCCGAGCACTAATTTTATTTTTACACTTTCTATTTATAAAATTTTAATTATTACAATTTAGTTTATGCAATTTTAATTTTCACAATATTTGAAGCATTTTTTTTAATCATAAAGTAGGGATTAGATTTATGCATAATTTTTAAGCCACATATTCATTATTTTACGCACCTACTTTACCATTGGTAGTGGTTAAAACCTAATAAAATCAATTATCCTCCTTCTCTGCAGTGGTTGGGGTATTTATAATAGTATTCCCATTATATTATAGTTTTGGTGGATAGAGATATTTTGATAGTTGAAGCCTAAAGCTTCCTATCCAATAAGCAGTTTGATAGTTGAAGCTTGAAGATTTCCATTCATTTATTTGTGTAATTGTTGAAACATGAAGTTTTTTTTTATTTTGATATAAGTAGTTTAATGGTAGAGGCTAAATTTTTTCTACCTCATTGAAATACCCCAAAACCCTAAATTAGGAAATCATGGCCGAGTAGGGAATTATTAGAAATTATTTAAGATAAACTACTTTTATTGGAAAGAAAAGGGGAATTAATTAGGATAAATCAAGAAGGAATTTATAAGTGTGTAAATAGGAGAAATTGTGGTATTTTAAGTTAATTAAGGTTTTTATTTTAGAAATTTATTAAATACATTAATTTATTTAAAATAGGAAGGATAAAATAGTTTCAAATTAATATAAAAATTTATAAATAATTTAATTAGATAAAATTAAAGTGTTTTGTTAATTAAAATAGAATTTAAGAAAACTTTTCCAAAAATCCCAAAATTTACCTAAAAATAGAATTTAATTAGTGTTTTGATAATTAAATTAAATACCCTAAATTACCCAAATTATACTAATTAAGGCAACCACTAATTTTCCTTATTTTTCCTTTTTCCCTTTTTCCTTTTTCTCCCTCCTTTTTCCTTTTTCTTTCTTCCCCCTCCTTTTCCTTATTTCTTCCCCGACTGGGCCGGCCTGCTAGGCCCTGCGCCCTGCGCAGCCCATCTCCTTTTTCCCCCGCCGAAGTTGGGCCTCGACCGGCCCAACTCCTTCCTTCCTTTCCTTCTTCTCGCCCGCAGCCCAGTGAGCCCAGCCGTCCGTAAGTCAAAACTCCGCGTTTTGACGCTTAAGTCTCTGAAACGTCGCATCGCGATAAGGGAGATTATAACCGTTGCCAGACCGACGAAAACTCCGCGTCTTGCCCAAAAATCACCAAAAACGCCGCGTTTCATTAATAGGGGAAATAACCGCCGCCGCCCGGCCGGTTCCCCCCTCCCTTTTTCCTTTTTCCTGGACCGCCGGTCCAGCTCTTCTCCTTCTTCTTCCTCGCGCAGCCGCCGCCGTCGCCTGCAACACGTTTTCCCGCCGGAGCAAGAAAAGCCTGCCATGACAG
This sequence comes from Tamarix austromongolica, assembly GCA_039764185.1. Classification (NCBI taxonomy): domain Eukaryota; kingdom Viridiplantae; phylum Streptophyta; class Magnoliopsida; order Caryophyllales; family Tamaricaceae; genus Tamarix; species Tamarix austromongolica. The sequence continues at coordinate 43,627,400 of CM077812.1, read as the reverse complement.
CTCCAGCTCCGGTCGTGTCGCTTCTTTCTCCCGTTGAATTTTCCATGGATGTGACCGAACGGCACATCCCTTCTCCCGCACGGAATTTCTCTTCTTTTTCAGGTAAATATGGCCTGAAAATTTTCGGACCATGCGCCGGCCAACTGCGCCGGACGACCTACCCCTACCCTAACCCCTAACCTCCCCCTCGAAGCTTGTCGTTTTCCACTCAAATTGGCCTATAAATAGACCGCGCCACCGCCTTAATCGGGTTCGCAAAACCTGAAACCGAGAGGAGCTCCAACGCACGCCGCCCCACCTTCAGCTGCCCTTTCCTCCGCCTCCGGCCACCATTGCCGCCTGCCCGCTCCACCAAAATCTTCCCTGCATCCCCCTCTACACAGCCACCCCCCTTAACCTTCCTGCCTCGCGTCGCACGTGCCGCCCTGGCCGTGCGAAAACCTCTCCCCAATCGACCCCCTTCCAGCCCTGCGCCACCTTCGCGCCGCCGCCGCCGACTGTGCCGACGCTTGCAGCACCCTCACCACCCCCCAAAACCACCAAGAGATCCTACCCTACCATCCTACACCCCCATTTTCCCCTACTTCTCTCTCTCCTAGCCTCCACAACCACCTCTCCCATTTTTCCTTCCTTCCACCGCCGCCGCCGCCGCCGGCACCACCACACCACCAGGTTGTCTTCCACCTCCTTGGACCCTAAATCTTGACTAATGGAGGTTTAATAATTTTAATATTGATAATTATTACTATTAGTATTATTATTATTATCATTATTATGGTTGTTTTATTATTATTATTATTATTATTATTATTATTATTATTATTATTACTATTATTATTATTATTATTATTATTATTATTATTATTATTATTATTATTATGTTTATGTTTATGTTTATTATTCTAATCATTATTATCATTATTAATATTACTATTATCATTATCATTATTATTTCTATTGTTATTGTCGTCGTTACTATTATTACTATTATTACTATGACTATTGCCTCTATTGTTATGATTATTATTATTACCCTTAACACTATTATTACTATCATTATCACTTTCATTATCCTTACCATTATTATTATTGCTATTGTTATTATTATAAATTTTTGGAATTAACATTACTAAGTCTACTACTCTAACTATTATTATCATTGTTATTATCTCTATTATTAGTACCATTATTATTATTATTATTATTATTATTATTATTATTATTATTATTATTATTATTATTATTATTATTATTATTATTATTATCACTATTATTATTGTTATTATTATTATTATTATTATTAGAACTAACACCCTTACGTTAATACTATAAGTATTATTAAAACTTACTTTGATTAGTGGGGAGTCGAGTAACTATCTTAAGATCAATAATAACCCTACCTTTTTATCTATAAACTACTAGTTATTATGTTAGCCTTAGTATTAAGCCATGATAGGGGTAAGATAGGAATTTCGGTAACTCTGATAGAGGGAGATTAACTTATAGTATTTCCCTCTTATAGGTGAATTGAGTGAGGATCTTCGGGAGGCGTAGGAGCGTTCTCCGAGCCGGCGCCAATCTAGGTAAGGGTTTAACTAAGGCCACTTGTGTGATATGTGAACTACTGGTTGTGGTTATCTTATATGCTCATGTGATGTACTTCTGTGTTATGTTTTAAATGTCACTATCTTATGTGCCTTACGTGTAGCGCAGCATGGATCCAGGTACGTCTGTGTGATTACATGTGTTATGTTAATGTGAATGTGCTTCAATTTATGGTGTGTTATGGCCTTAGGACATGCATGCTAGGGAGTTTGGTGTAGTGACATGGTTTGGGGACATGGAAGGAAATATTTGGAAAGAATTATCAAAAGGGGAAATAAGTCGGTCAGAGAAGGAATGGGAGATCTAGGGTTTGCATGGGGTAGCTACGGTCTGCATGGGGCAAAACCTTACGTGTAGAAAGGTGCCTCGGGGTGTGTGGAAGGTAAGAGAGGTGTTGTTTGGGTGTTTGGGGGGCTCCGAGTGAAAAATAGTACGTGGACCAAAATAAGAGTGCACAGGAGACTAGACTAGAGTCTAGAGGGTGACAGGAAGAAAAAGGGGGAGGGTTAAAATAATAAGTGAGGATGAGGGTGGCATGGAATGGGGGTTGAACCGAAGGGCCGTGAGGTGTAGGGGTGCTAGGACGGTTCCGGATGCACGAAGTAGAAGGGGAGTGGGGCCCATAGGCCCAAGTTGGGTTTTCTGGAGAAAACCCTAAGGGAAGGTAGTGAGTGGACTTTGGGGAAAAAGGTGGTGGGCCAGACCCACACACTTAGGAGACGGGTTCCGGAGTGAGTAAGCTAAGTAAGGGAGGGACGTTGGTCGAGTTAAGAGGCGTAGCGGTCTCAAGATATGAGTCGGGCCCTCTTGGGAGGATGGGTATAGCTGAAGTTAGCCATGCATGTCTCGGGTGGAAAACTTGTTGAATAAGATACCATAACATACTAATCACTTAAAGAGAAAGATGCTGAGCCGGGGCCCAGACCGGTCCACCGGCGAATAATAGTGGCCAGGAGCCGGGGTGCCCTGGAGACCGTGCCACCGGCGAATAATAGTGGTCGGGAGCGTTTTGCCCTGTATGATTTCCGGTCCACCGGCTATAATAGTGGGGGTTACCTTGCTCAGCAACCAAATATAAAAGCAATAAGACACGGGAAAGAAACTAAATACTTACAGTGGAATACCATGTGAGTCGGGGCCAGACCGGTCCACCGGCGAATAATAGTGGCCAGGAGCGTTTTGCCCTGGAGACCGAGCCACCGGCAAATAATAGTGGCCAGGAGCATTCTGCCCTGTACATATCTCCGGTCCACCGGCTATAATAGTGGGGCACCCGCACTTACATGGACTAATAAAGAGTATGTGGAATTGAGCATGGCATTAAATGATTTAAAGGATCAGTCTATTTGGAACATAATCGGCCTCACTATTTGTATCATCTTATGTGCCCATATGATCATGCTTGCATTGTGTAATTTGTCTGTTTGGCCTTAGTTATTCGGTTACCTTGCTCAGTACGAAGCGTACTGACCACCCGTTTCATGGGTGCTGCTCATTCCCACGAGCAGAAGGCCCCACTGATCTAGTGCAGGTAGGTGACTCTATATTTGATGCCTATGACGCTCATGAGGCGTTGGGCGGGACCGAGAGCTGAGTTCGGACCTAGCTTGGGGATCGAGAGTGGCGTGGCTGGAGTCCGTTATCACTTCGCCTTTCTTATGTTTTTATTTAAGTTTAATTGTCTCAAGTGTATGATGTTTCAACTTGCAAAAACCTTAAACCGTATCTTGAATTGTACTTTGAACTCCTGTACTCTGATTCTGTATTACTTAGGTTTTACCCATGAACTTGTTTTGCTAACAGCTCGTATTTGTTGGTTAATATGTTTTAGCCTTAGCACTTAGTACCGGGACGGTAGGAGTGAACCGTCCTGGTATTAAGTGTGGCGGTAACGCCCCCGAATTTACAAGTGTTACCTCTTATTTTTGATAAAATTTTTAAAATTAAACGAAATTTTTCAGTAGTAAATTTGGGGGTGTTACACTCATAGACTTGAATATGATCTAGAAAATTGATTAATCCAATTGAAAGACCATTTTAGGTCTATTTTAAAGAGAAAGTATTTTATAAACTTATAATTGATTATGTGGCATGATAAACTTATTTAAATGTTTTATAAAGAAACAATTGGATAGTAAGTTCTTCGAGAACAAATAAAATAAGGCAGTATATGCATGTGGAAAATAATATTTTTTTTCAATTATCTAAAAATTTAGAAAATATATTCATAACTTTTATTTTTCATTTTCTTCATTGGAAAACTAGATGATACAGTTTCCCAACCTTTTTAAGAAAATCCAAAAATAGCCTAGATTATGCTTTTTAAATTTTCCATATAAACATATGCCAATGTTTTCTGCATATTTTCCAATTATATGATGATGATGATGCCAATGATGATGATGATGATGATGATAATAATAGTCATAAAAAATAATTAAAGCTAATAATAAAATTGATAATATTATTATTATGACTATTGTTTTATTAATATTAATAAAAATAAAAGTAATACTAATGATAATATTAATAGTTATTATTAATAATAATAATAATAATATTAATAATTTTTGTTTCTATTAATAATAACAATGTTAATATTTTATTAATACTACTATCAATAAAATTATTATTATTATTATTAAAATAAATTTTCATTAATGTTATTATTACTATTGATAAAATAATAATAGTGATAATTTAAAATTAATTTTTTATTACTATTTTTAGGAAAAAGTAATAATAATAGAAACAAGAAAGAAAAGGTAGAAGCAGAAGAAGATCTAAGAAGAAGAAGTAACTCATATTTTATTAATACTATTGACAATAACATTAATAATATTATTATTATTGATAAGAAATTTCTAGTCATGATATTATTATTAGTAGCAGGAGCAGGAGCAGCAATAGTAATAGCAGAAGTAGCAGCAGTAGTAGTAGGAGCAGCAACAACACTAGTAGCAGCAGTAGAAGCAACAGCAGTAGTAGTAGGAGTAGGAGTAGGAGTTCTATATGAAATATTTATGTCGGCATTTTTTATATCATTGTTAATGACAATACTACTACTTTTGTTTCTACTACCGATGCTATTATTATTATTATTGATAATATTATTAATACGATGATTATTAATATAAATATTATGATTAATATTATTATTATAAATCATAATACAATAATATTATTATTAAAATTAACAAGAGTATTCTTATAATAATAATAATAATATATTATTACTACTACTACTACTACTACTACTACGACTATTATTATTATTATTATTATTATTATTATTATTATTATTATTCAAATTAGATGAACATGAACACATTTTCAAGTGCCCATCTTTGGATGTTAGTTTCATAACATGAAGAAATGGACTCATTTTTTTTTGTTTTCCATGGAAATTTTTTTGGTTTTCCATTAAAAATTAAAGATGGAAAATAGTTTTCCAAAAGTAAATGCACCTAAAGAGCTTCATCTCGAACAAACCTAAGGTTAACTTATAGGGTGCCCATAATTAATATCACATATACGAAAAAATATCAACAATATTACTAATAATAAAATTAGAATGCAAAAATTAACAAATCGCATAATCACATAATTATAATTATAACAAAAGAGAGAGAGAGAGCATAATAACTTATCAACCATAAAAAAACTGATATCATTTGGTGCAGAGTAGGTTACTTGAATAAGTTATATTTCATATAAAGTACCAAATGTAGGTCTGTTTGATATAAAGTAAGTAAAAAAAGTCAAAAGGAATACAACTCCCATTTGACTCTCCTACTTCATTAGTTAATTAAGCGCTTACTTATTGAGAAATACTATAGGAAGTAGAAATTCATTTACTTTATTTATTTTTATCCCGCACATAATTATTAAAAATAAAAATAAACTAATTTTAACTTCCACATTCTCGGTGTAAACTAAATACATCGTCAAGTAATCATCTCCTTGATAGTAAGTTTTTGGAGTTTGACTTTATCAAGAGCTTACAATCAACATACCAAATGACACCAACATATTAATATAGTTAGATTGACTTTAGTACATAGTATCTACCATTAAGTCACATAGGTTGATCAAACAAGACATTAGGGCACAATTTTTGCCACAAAGTCTAATAAGATGCCTATGATTATAAACCCATTGTATTGTCAATTTTTCCACAAAATTAAAATAAATCACTCTTACTTCTTCTTCTTCTTCTTCTTTTTAAAAAATATATTCCTAAATAAAAGGAAATTAGAATATTGAATTTTGCATGTGCACTAAAATGCTCATTTCCTCCTATGCCATACCTTTTTTTTCTTAAGGTGGTTAAATTTGATTCCCTCTACATCAATCTTTTTTACGAAACCATCTACTGAAAAATATCAACAAAGTCACTATTGATCTCTATATTTCTGGGCATGCAAACCTCATAACATGAAAATTCCTTCAATAAAAGATGCAAATACATATAAGTTTGGGACAACACAAGAAAACATAAGTTACCAGCAATTAGATCACAATAGAAGATATCAAACTCAAATATGAGAATTATAGACTTTATTGTCTCTTATATTGAAGCCTTGAATCCCATATTTCAAGTCCATTACCTTCTTAAGAAGGAAATCAATTTTATCTTTCTATAATTAAGAGTAAAAACTTATTAAATAAAAAAAAATGCAATACAATCATTTCTATTTCTATTAACTTGGTGTAGTTTCTAACATAGGCCTATATGTACTCGACACATTAGGATTAGAAGAAAAGTTTTAGCATAATAAGTGCTTCCTTTTTTTACTTTTAACTTCAATCAAAAACATACATTCTTTGCCAACCAAACTTCACAGGTCAAGTGGCACCCTCATTATAGGTGAGCTCTACAAATATGCCACAAAACTCAATTAGGAAACATTAAAACACAGAAGGAGACAAATACAACAATCTTAAATGAATAAATTACCACCACAACTTCATATGTTAAATTAACTACAATCATTTGAATCAATTCATGACACTCTCTATCCTATAAACTCACATAAACCTCATCCCTTTTATCTTCTTTACATAATGTAAATATCGATACTATTTAAAATATATATAAATATATAAAAAAATGTAATATAACAAATAGTGCAAAATTAATACATATCCGTCCCATCTACATTAGGCTTTTTACACCTCTCACAATGAAATATCCTAGAAACATTTTTAACCTTCTTGTTCCAAACATTACCTGAAATATATCTCCAATTCGTCCCACTTGAGTTAATCTTCTTCATAACTCCACACACACACACACACACACACACATACACACACACACACATACATATATATATATATATATATATATATATATATATATATATATATATATATATATATATATATATATATATATATATATATAATTGACCTTACATAAAGGAACACTCAGAATTTACCTGCTTATCAATGAATATATCTGAAATGCCCCGAAAATTTCTAATTTTAAATATTATATTTAAATGAGATTTTATTATAAAAGTTAATTAAGTATATTACTTTATTTAAAATAAAAGGAAATTAATTAGGGAAAATTAAGAATAAATTTATAAGTATTTTAATTAGGAGGAATTTGGGTATTTAAACTAATTAAAGATTTTAATTTGGGAATTAATTAAATAAATTATATTATTTTAAATAAGAAGGAGAAAATATTTTGAAATTAATAATAATTTTATAAATAATTTAATTGAAGAAAATTGGGGTTTTTTACTAATTAAAATAGAATTTATGGAAAATATTTTAAAAACCCTAAATTATCCTAAAAAGAGAGTTTAATATTTTTATTAAATAAATATTTTATGTTAAATACCCAAAATATTCTAATTAATTTATTTAAAACCAAAACCTTAAATTTCTCTTTCTTTTCCTTTTTCTTTTCCCTTTTCTTTTCTTCTTTTTCTTCTTCTTTCTTTCTTTTTCTTCTTTCTTCCACGGTTGGGCCTGGACGCGGCCCAACCCACCCTTTTCTTTCTCTCCCCGCAGCCCAGCGTCGCTGGCTACTCCTGCGTGCGCCCAAACGTGGCGTTTTGTCCATTTTAATGACGAGACGACGCGTCTCGTTTAATGAAGTAGTAACCGACGCCAACCGGCCCGGTTCTCTTTTTTTTCTTTCTTTTCCCTGCCGACCAGTCCACCTCCTTTCCTTCTTCCTTCTTCCTCCTTTCTCCTCCGTCGACGCCACTGCAGCTCAAGACACCAACAATGGTGTCTCTGGCCACAGGGACTTTGACCGGCCATTTCTTGGATCATTGCATTCCTTTTTACTCAAGGAATAAATTGGCGTAACTTTCGTCCGTTATCTCTCGCTCGTTTCTTCTCCCCAGCCTCGCAAAAATTCAAAGCAACCCAAACGATGGTCGATCAATTACTGCCACCGGCCACCCAAATTCTTGCACTTAATACCTCCTTATCGAGCTTCAACACCCTATTATCCCATCCACCATCTATAAATAGCCTAGTTGTAGGAGTTTTTGGAGTTTTCTTCCCCGAAAACCCTAAGCAAGAGCTGGCCGCCACCCTGACTTCAGATGCTTCCCCCGCTGCTGATAGCCAACCTCCGCGCCACCGAAGCATTCCAATTTCTTCCCTGAAATTTTCTCTAATTAACTAAATCATTTTCAACCTTTGATTATTCTTGCACGGGCCTCCATAGTCGTGCCAAGTTTGTTGCTCATCTCGCCATAATTTTCACCCCGAAACCCTTAAGCCGCCGTCCGCCGCTGTTTCCGCCACTTCTACTGCCCTCTGAACCACCCAAAAACTCCCTCTAATCCTCCTCCACCGAACCATAACCTTATTTTAATTTTTCCCCTGCTCCTTCTCTCTTTTTCTTCATCTTTTTCCCTCTTAGATCGTTTTTCCGGCCACCGCCGTGAACCACCGTCGGTGCCACCCATTCCTACCGACTCAAGGTGAAACCCTAGACCTTATTAGTCATTTTTACTATTTATTGAAAATTATTCTATTTCTATTTTATTTATTAGTAATTATTCGAATATAATAATTATTTCCTTGCTATTAATATTATTATTATTTATGCTGAATTTTACATGCAGGGTAGAGAGTGGTAATAAAATAATTTTATTGTTAGTTTCAAATTTTAAGTTATTAATTGAATTATTATATGATAATTATCATTCTTCTTATTATTATTAATATTATAATTATTAGAATAATTATTATATTCATTTTATTAATTATTCTGGAAAATCTTAGGCCCTAATTTTGTATTAACACTCGCATTTATGTATTTTAGTATTATTATTTCTATTGTTTTCATAACCATTAATATTATTATTATTATTATTATTATTATTATCTTTATTATTTTAATATTATTATATATTTTATTAATTTATTATTAATATTAGTAGGTGAGCCCAACCAAAGCCCTCAAGTAATATAGGAGTGTGCTCCAAGACCGGTGACGTTTTAGGTAAGGGTTTACTAAGGCCATTGTATGTCTATATGCATTATGTGCTGCATATGCCATGTATTCTATGTTATCATCATTAATTATGTTGTATATGATATGATGTGGAGTTCATGTATGATCTTGGGTTGTTATATGGGACGTGTTTTATTTGTAAGTGATGATATGCGATGTGGCCTTAAGACATGCACGTTAGGGTTGTAAAATAATGATGGGTAGTGTAACAATGCGGCGATAGGGTTTTGCATGAAATGGCATAATGGTTAGGGTTTTACATAAAGAGGGTATGGGTATTGGTTTTTCATGATATGGTATGGGTATTGGTTTTGCGTGATATGGTATGGTACGTCGCATGGTGATATTAGGATTGTATGGAAGTGTGGTACGTTGCATGGGAATTAGAATTTGCATGGAAGTGTGGCATATTGCAGGAGAATTAGGGTTTGCATGGGAGTGTGGTACGTGGAGCTAGAGTTGCATGGGAGCTAGGGTTTGCATTAGAGCTAGGGTTTTGCATGGGAGCTAGGGTTTGTATGGGAGCTAGGGTTTGCATTAGAGCTAGGGTTTTGCATGGAGTTAGTCATGCATGGTTGGGCAAAAGTTTATGAATAAAATACTTAAGACATTAATCATTTAAAGTGGAAGATTGTTGAGCCGGGTCCAGACTGATCCACCGGCCAAAAATAGTGGTTAGGACATGATGTCCTATGTGTAACCGATTCACCGGTAATAATAGTGGTGTGGACATTGTCCCGCAAGTGACCGGCCCACCGGCAATAATAGTGGGGTGACTCGAGCTCAATAAATATAAACCAGAGTTTGCCAAACGGTTAAAAGATACTAATTACTTATAGTGGAACACCATGTGAGCAGGAACCAGACCGATCCACCGGTCAGAAATAGTGGTGTGGACTTTGTCCCGCAAGTGACCGATCCACCGGCGAATAATAGTGGTGTGGACTTTGTCCCGCAAGTGACCGGCCCACCGGCTAAAATAGTGGGGTGTTCCTGTATTTACATGGATTTGATAAAAGGCATGGTGTGTATTGACTTGTGATAAAGAGTAATTAAATAATTAATCCAGACTATAATTGGGCCTTTGTACTTTTACCTGAATGATTGTATGCCTGTATGTTATGGTGTTAGTCTCTATGATCTCTTGTTATCCTATATTATTTTATGTGATTATGTGTTGGCCTTAGTGCTCGGTTACCTTACTCAGTACGTAGTGTACTGATCACCCTTTTCATGGGTGTTGCTCATTCCCACGAGTAGAAGACCCATCTGACTTCCTGCAGGTAGGAGATGTCTTTTATGATGATATCAATGTTCATGGGGCATCAAGAGGGATCGAGTGATGATGGGGCGGGATCTGTTCCTGTAGTGACGTGGTTGGCTCTCCTTGAGATTTTTATTTCCATTTCTCTTATTTATGATTAATACTCTGGAAACAATTTTATTATTATAGTTATCTCCTTTCTTGATAAACTAAATCTCGTACTTTGGGATTGTGTAAAGACTTGCGCGTATTTGATCTCCGTAATTATGAAGTTGGATTGTTTATTAATGTTTTGAGTTGTTTTTCTTAGCCTTAGCACTTAATGCTAGAATGGTAGAAGTGAACCAATCTAGTATTAAGTGTGGCGGTAACATTCCCAAAATTTACGGTTTTAAGTTTTGAATATGGTTTTTATTTAAAAAAATTGGGGTAAATTTTGGGGGTGTTACAATATCACATAGACATACTACTAAATGAGTTCTAATGAAAAACTAGTAAGTAAGGTTGTTTAAATGGGCAGTCATAGTTATGCCTAACCCATAATACTTTAACCCATATAGCCCATGCAACCCATGGTAGGTTGGAATAAATAATCAATAGTTTTTAATCCAAACTAACCTATCACAAGATGATCACGAGTTACCTTGGGTTAATATATACACAAACCAACCTATCACCACTCCTTCCACCACCATTGTTGTCTCCATTGCTTCCGCCACAACTGCCGCCACCACTTTTTTCTTTTTTTTCTTTGATTCACCGCCACCATCATCACTTTTATTTATTTATTTTATCTTTTATTGATTTGCCACTACCTTCATCTATGACATTTTTAATATACATACATCACCTAAACATCACCACCGCCAACATAAAAATGTCTAACCAGGTCAGCCAATGCCCTAACTAATATGGTAAAAGTCAAAAGTCAACAGGTCAAACTAGGGTGAGCCTAGAGGAGTCTAGTTATGTTTGGTGGGCTCAATAGGTTTGAGAACGAGAGATCCCTAGTGCTTAGGTCAAAATAGGATGGGATTTGGTTGAGTTGGGTCAAGATAAATTAGGGTGGAGTGGGCTCAAGTGATGTCAAGTTAAGGTAGAGCATGTTCGAATGAGGCCCAAGGAGAACAATTCAAGTGACCTACATAGGTGGGCCTAGTGGAGTCGGGGCAAGGGAGATAGGACCTATGGGCTTGGGAGAGTCAATGAGAGACATGGTTGGGCGAAGCCGAGTTGGGTTATATAATACCCTATTTCTTTAACCCTAAATAACTTATGTAATTAAGCTATTAATGTATGTCTAAAAAGTCAATAATTGTATTCTATGTCATTCATATTAAATTCAATTTTTTTGTCGTTCATTTTATTCTTTTATGGAAAGTTGAATTTTCGTTGATTCTTTAACACTCCCAAAATTCACTACTGAAAAATTTTGTTTTATTAAAAAGAATTAGCGGAAGCAAAATAATAAAACCATTAATTCTGGGAATATTACCACCACACTTAGTACCAGACCAGTTCACTCCTACCGTTTCAGTACCAAGTGTTAAGGCTAAAAGAGAAAAATACAACTTATGAGAAACTCAAACCAATGATTAAATCAGAGTAGCGCATTTAAACATTTTATAAGAGTATAATACACCACTGGTGGTTACAAATAAACAAATACGTTGAAACCATAAATTTTAAAGGTGAAAGAGTACAACCTTAGGGTTTACCGGATAGTACCTTATGCTCTTTCCCGAGAGCCCACTTGAATAGTACCTGAGAACGACCTGCAAGGGACACTGCCCATTGAATAGGTAGGGGCCCCACGAATGGAACTCTTCAGTACTACGATACTGAGTAACCCTTTAAATCACACTTAACAGCAGGCCCGTAATGCAACACATGATACTACATACATACATAATGAAAGGCAAATACTTAATATCCACATTTATACAACCACATACTTAACAAATCAATAGATATTAATAGGCCATAGAGAACAATCGATACTTCTGGGCCTTAAGCCCTTAGTCCATCATTATCAATCATATCGGATTATAATTATTCGTGTGAGTGAGGGAACCCCACTATTATTCTCCAATGGACCGGTCATGCAGAGCAAAACGCTCATGGCCACTATTATTCGCCGGTGGACCGGTCTAGCCCCCACTCACGTGGTATTCCACTATAAGTGATTAGTATTTTTCCATAATTTATTTACAGCCAAATCAAGTTTATTGAGCTCGGGACCCCCACTATTCTGGCCGGTGGATCAGAATATAAATATACATCATCCAGGGTAAAACATCCTGGGCCACTATTATATCCAGTGGATCGGTATTCATAAACATCATCCAGGGCAAAACCTCCTGGGCCACTATTATATTCGGTGGGTCAATACTCATAATATAATTCAACTGGGCCCGACTCATTAATCTTTCACTTTAACGATTAGTGTTTTTCCCTTTTTAATCAGCACATCAATTCTATTTATTTGCCTTGATAGGGAGATCAAGATCCCGGGACACAAAGGTACACCGTTCGCATTGGTGCATAAAAGCTACTCAATACCCTTCAACTATCAATCCAGGGACGCAAAGGTACCCTGGTCGTACTGGTACATAAAGCTAACTCAGTACCCTACCGACAAGCAGGGACGGAGCCAATTCAGAACACATGGGGTTGCCTGACCCCATGGATTTTATGAAAACAATATATATTTTATATATAATATGAGAGATGGAAAACGATTATGGACCAGTGGTTAGAGAGATGTAAAAAAATTTAGGTGTGGTATGGGGTCCTAGGTTCGAACCCCAATTTTGCCACAAATTTTACCGTGTTTTTTTTTCCTAATTTCACAGTGTCTCCCTCCTGACTCCCACTCTCTCCCACTCGAGTCTCGACAGTCGACCCCACGCTCCAGCCTCTAGGCTTCGAGCAAACAGGCGCCGCTAACCCTACCCCGCCAGCCGCCGCGCCCGCTCGCTCAGGATTGCTGGCCGCCAGGCGCCAGGCAGGCAGGCACCCACCGCCCAGTCGCACACGGCACACGATGACTGCGACGCTGCTGACCTGCTAGCTGCTGCTGCTGTCTTGCGTCGCCGTCCGTTGCCTCGCCGGTTGTTTGAACTTCATCTACATTCTGTTCGAACGCCGCAACAGGCCAACAGCCTGCCCCGAGGCCCGAGAGCCAGAGAGATTGAGATTTGAGAGGGTGGGGTTTTTTTTTAAATTTTATTTAAGATGAAATATAGTATGAGTATTTTTGTTAATTGAATTAGTTTGTATTTTTATTTCTAATTTTATTGTGAATATGTGAAATTGGAATAGTTTGTATGTTATTTGTTAATTAGTTGATTATTGTATTTTTTGAATTAGGTTATGTTAATTTTGAATTAGTATGGTATGAATTATTATTGTGTAATGTTGATTTAGTTGAGTATGAGTATTTTTGTTAATTGAATTAGTTTGTATTTTTATTTCTAATTTTATTGTGAATATGTGAAATTGGAATAGTTTGTATGTTATTTGTTAATTAGTTGATTATTGTATTTTTTGAATTAGGTTATGTTAATTTTGAATTAGTATGGTATGAATTATTATTGTGTAATGTTGATTTAGTTGGGTATGAGTATTTTTGTTGATTGAATTAGTTTGTATTTTTATTTCTAATTTTATTGTGAATATGTGAAATTGGCACTATCTGATGAGGGGTTGTCTTTTAATTTTTCAAACTATGCAGAATGCATTGAACGTTCAAGATTTTAGATCTGTGGCAGGAAGCTTCACTGTAGGAACCACAGCCCAGGGTTCTTTTGTGCATAGGAGGTCATAACTTCTTTGTCCTCCTTACCTGATTTTGTTTAGTACTCAGTAAAGCTCCAGCATTTATGATTTTGTCATGTGCCAACATCTGGATCCTGATGTAGTTAAAATGTATGTGAATGTCTTCAATCTCAAAATTATTGCTGTTGAATTGATGTTCTTGCTCTTTCAGGGGTCCTTGTGCACCTTGCCCACTCATGGTTACCATTTATTGTGCATGCGGTTCAACTCAGTTTGAGGTAAGATTTCTTCCTGTGCTGCATGATTCCATTTTTTGTGAAATTTTGTATTAGGTACCATGTGGTACTGAAGCACAACAGAAGCCTCCTCGATGTCGGAAACGTTGTAGCATCACCCCATTGTGTAGGCATGCATCTATCTCTAAGGTACACTTAACTGTTTCGTTTAAACGTGCAGCTTTAGATGTTTTTTTAGTTTTTCATTTCATTTTCTAATATCCCTTCCGTCGGTAAGATAAACCTGTGGATTGTTTTCTAGATGGCTTTGTTCCGGAGGTATATATCAATCTTTTTTCATCCCAAGTTATAATGGGCTTTAAGAGAACCTTGTTGAATGTTTTCTACTTTGCTACAAATCTCTTTCCTTAATTTGTTTCCACACAGGGATATGATATGTGTCATTTTCTTAACCTGAAGCTTCTAATCCAAGAAAGAGTTACTTGTTACCTGAAAACCTGAAAAACTAGGGTTGTTTATGTTCATGTATTTGATCTCTGAAAATTTTAAATAATCATTATTTAGATCAAATAACAAATCTGGTTAATAAAAAGTCAAACAAATCAAATATGCGATTTACAAATTATAAATAATATCCAATTCGATAAATTATAGACATATATTCATATATATTAAAAAATTATTTGTTTTTTTATAATATTTTATTCTATATGATCATGTATATATGTGTGTGTATGCGTACATACATTCCTACATACCTACATAAATAATTTAGTTCCACCCATGATGCAATTTGAAGATAGAGAATTAATGGTGAAAATTTTGTTCAAGATGGACAATTTACAAATATTGTTGTATGTCTTTATGAATTATATATATATATGTTATTTTGTTTTGTTTATTGTTAGTAAATTATATATTTTTTAATTAATATTTTTGTTAAATTTTATTTATTGGGACCCATGCATTTTATATCCTGGCTTCGTCCCTGCCGACAAGGACACCTATTCCATAAGTATGCATACCCCCTAACTAGGTATGTAGAGCTAGATAGAGTAAGATATAGGGCCTGGCTGGGGTACAAAGGCACACCAGCAAATACCAGAATAATCGTGGGTTAAACCACGTCTTTAGGGTAGTGACCCCTAAAGAGCCACCATTTTTTATCTCGAGGTATTTCACTTTAAGTATTAGTGTCTTAATTAAGGTGATCACAAAAGCACAGTAATTAGATAATTATTCACTTTCAATCATTCGGATATCGTCAGATATTTCTTATTCAAATGGTTGTCCAAGATAACACAGAAGAATCATGAAGTCCATTCTAATCTCATCTAATTTCAAATTAGAATTTGTTCTCGTGAGACTTACTAATTATCAAATACTCTTACCTCGCTAACCAGCGTTATTTGAGTCATATTACAAAATTCCACAATCACAACGACATGTTAGATACAAAATACTCATTTACCCCTTACTTACATAATTGATAAGTCATCCCTTCCTTACTTGACAAATTACCATATTACCCTCATAATTACCAAGTTACCCTTTACTCAATTTAGGTTACCAAGTTATCTCCCATACTTATTAGGTCACTAATCCCCCTTCATAACTGTTACACTTAATATATTTTCTATTTAGTTGGTTAGATTACCACTTTGCCCTTTTTCCTTTATTATAATTAATAAATTGCCCTTGAGTTGGTCAAATTACCAAATTACCCTTCCTCATTATCCTAATTACCAAAGTATCCCTTTATTTTGTTAATTACCAAATTACCGTCTTATATTATCAGTTACCAAACTACCCTCCCCATTATCAAAATTACCAAATTACCCTCTGGTAGTTGAATTACCAAATTACCCTTTTATATGATCATAATGACCAAACTACCCTTCTCCATTATCAAATTTACCAAATTACCCTTTAGTTATTTAAATTACCAAATCGCCCTTCTCTATTATCATAATTACCAAACTACCCTACTCCATTATCAAAATTACCCTCTAGTTGGTTAAATTACCAAATTACCCTTTTATATGATAATAATTATCAAACTACCCTTCTCCATTATCAAATTTACCAAATTACCCTTTAGTTATTTAAATTACCAAATTGCCCTTCTCTATTATCATAATTACCAAGTTACTCCTTTCCAATTTCCACTTTACCCCCTTTATATACGAAATTACCATTTTGCCCATTTACTACAAAATTACCATTTTGACCTCTAATTATGAAATTACCATTTTCCCTTTAATTACAAATTACTAATTTACCCTTTAATTACTATTTTACCCTCTATCCATAAAATTACCCTTCCAATATTGTTGTATTTGATAATTTTGACCTGTTCAAAATTCATAAGATGTTTCAAAAATATTTTTTGAGCTCATTCATTTCATTTGTTCACTTGAAATTCTTTTGCTTTGCCCGAATTGCTAAAATAAAATAAAAAATCCATTTATACAATTAACTAATTTTATCCTTTTTCTAATTTTTGTCCATTGGGCGTCAAACTAACTCTGTGTCTATATCAATTTGAACCTTTGGTTATTTTTTCATACATTAACAAAAAAAAGAAGATGTTTTGTGACTTTTTTTTTGCTTTTTTGCTCATTTTTTATTCATTGATCATCAAATCAACTCCTTACCAAAATATTTTTATATATTTAGGTTTCTAAAATTATTTTATGCATATCTATACACTTTCATTATTTTTGATGATCCATTTACTATTTTTTCCAATAAATTATTATTATAGGAGTTTCTTAAAATTTAATTACCTAAAATTAAATGTAAGTAATCCCCTAATTATCTAATAAATCTCAACTATACTTATAAGTAAACCAAATCTAATGTTTGGTCTTAGTAACTTTCATTCAACCAAAATATTGGTTAAAAGTACAAAACTCAAGTATTTATGACATAAATACTTACACAATCAACCATAATCAATCTCTCTCACACACACCTATAATCCTAGCTTTTATTCATGTTTTAGAATGGTTAACCCACTCTCTACACTTCTTCCCATATGATTCATGCCACCTAACTCCCAAATTTATTTATTTTTCCAAATAAAGCATCATTACATTTTTTTTCTTATATAAAATTATGTTTTTAGCTATCAGCATAAGTTTATTCTTGTTTAGTTTTCAATACTTTTTTCTCCTTTATTACTCAACCATTTCCTCCAAATTATTTTTATTGTTAACCATTACATTGCACTTTTTAACATCTCTCCCCAAAATTGCATCCAAACCTCCTTGTTCTTCCCTTTCTTTATCCCTTATAGTCAACCTTATTGCTATTACTTTTTTTGTTGAATTGATATATTTTTGAATTTTATACCTTCATTATCTCTATTCCCTCAAAATATTACTTTTATTTTTGTTTCATTTCAATTCTTGAATTTCATACTCCATTTCCCAACTATCCCCCTTTGTTTCTTGTCTTCCCCTCTCATTCTGGCCCCAATGTTTGGCTTCTAAAGGTATGTGCACTTTGTTTGGCCCAACTCCCACGACTAGGGCTTTGCATGATTCACTTTTTCATCTTTTGATATGTGTTCCTTGAAGCTTCCTATTCATTCTTCACCATTTTCCCTTCATTCTTCTCTTATCTTTAAGCTATGTTTAACAACCTAAAAATCCATTGTTGTAATGTTGTTGATGTGTTTTGTGTAGCTTGTTTTTCTCCTATTTCATTTACTTTTCCTTTACCTAATTCTCATAAGCTTAACTCTCATAAGCTAAGGTTCTAAGGAAGTGGTGTGGGTTCTTAATTTATTCTTGCTCAACTTTCCTATTTTTTCAATTTAAGGTTAATCATTCTTTTATTATTATTTTTCCTCATATAATTGATTATCATTATAATATTTTATTTGTTATTTTATGTAGTGTTATTGCATGTTTGCTCATTTTTTTTTATTTTTGTGCTTTGAAGGAAATTCAAGAAGGACTTAAATCTTACCTTGGAATAGGCATACTATTTTTTTTTTTTTGCTTAAGCTTTGGATCTAGATAAATCCAACTCATTTTTAGATGGTAGAGTATGTTGTGAGAGCACTTTAGGTTTTTTAGGCTTAGTATCATGTTAGATTGTATTTATTATGAAAATTATAAATTTTATGCTAATATGTGTAGGAGTATGAAATATGAATATGTATGAGTGTTTTATGAGTTATAAATAAATGTATGAAACCATGTTTATATATTTATTTCATGTATGTAATTTTTTTATATCTAAATATGTGATTTTATACTATACATGTGATAATATGTGCAATCATGCTACTTTATGCATTTATTTTTTAAGTAGGCATTGATGAGATCATAACAGTCCAAGAAAACCTTTTCATACCATGCTATATATCTTATTGTTCTTATTGGGTATTTTACTTAAATTTTGATATATAATATGCTAGTATGTGAGCATGTTTAAGGTTAACTTCGCATGATTTAAGTTTTTTGTGCTCTTGGGGCAAATATGCCTTTTTACATATGCCATGTTATTTTTTTAGAATGTGTGTAAAAAATTTGTTATGACTTATTATGTATGTTAAGCATGTGAATTATGGTATGCTAGATATACTTGTTTAGGATCTAATATGTTATTCATGGTTAAATCATATGTAGGGGAAAATAGTATTTTTACCAATTTATAGAATTATTATTTTACCTTAAAGTGTTTATTTTAATGTAATTTAACCTTTTTTAAAGTTTTTTGAATTATATAAAGGTTTGGCATTAAAATGGCAATAATTAAAATAGTTAGTGTATGGGGCATTTTGGTCATAAGTGCCTAAAATATGCATGAGTGTTGCATAATTTGACATAAGTTGTCTTTAGTTAAATTTAGCGTTGACCTTTGGCCCTACTCTTAATAGTTGAATTTTCAAAATATTTTAAATATAAAGGCTAAATTAGTTTGAATTTAATGAAATTGATTAAATGTTCAGGTTATGTCTTAATGCCTACCTTAGGACATCTATGATAATGGATTTTGTGACCCTTGATGTCATTTTAGATTGATTTGGATAATATGGTTGTATGATTGTTGGGTAGATCTTGTATCATTTATAAGTTGATTTTGAATAAGACACTAACCACTTAAAGGAAAAAGGCAACTTGAGTTGGAAAAAAACTCATGGCTTGGAATTAGGCCCCTGAGTGCATAGTTGGACATTTGGGTCAAAGGTACCACTTCTTCTTTATGGTTATTCCATTCACCCTATAAATGATACATGTACTTAAGGACATAAGTGTTAAGGTTTTAGTATAGGAAATTGTTATGTTGTGTAGCTTCCTTGGTGAGCTTTATCATGGAATTGAGTGATTTGATTTTGATAACACCTCCTTATTTATTAAAAGTTGATTTTAAATAATACACAAGTCGCTTAAAGGGAAACACCTCCTTGTGTTCTTTGTTGATAATAAGTTGGTTTTGAATAAAATACTAACCACTTAAAGGGAAAGATAACTTGATTCGGAAAAAAAAATATTATGCCTTGAACTTAGGTCCCAAAGTGGAGAGTTGGACATTCAGGTCAAAGGGTCTGTGTCTTCTCTATAAGCATTGCATACACCCTATATAGGGTATGTGCACCATAAGACTTGGGTGTTGAGATTTTAGTATGGGCGACTATTATGTCATGTGGCTTCCTTGGTGAGTTTTTCCTTGGAATTGAATGGTTTGATTTTGATAACACCTCCTTAAAAATCATTACCTTGGATTATGGGATTATATTCCCCTCAAAAATTAATAAATCACAAAGTTCTCTCCTTAATAATTAACCTAAGGGTTGCCTTGATAAGTGTTGAGATGTGTTGGAATCATGTTGATGTCCAACCCTCATTAGGGTATGTTTTGTTATTATGATATGTGAAATTGTGAAAACACGATTATCCTTTAATTTTATTATCGCATGTGATTGTATGATACACTTGATTCTCGCATTTGTATGATTGAATGCCTATGTGAGCATGCTACATCTTTAGAAGCATTGTGAGTTACTTAGTACGAGAAAGTTGTAAATACAACACATTTTTTAGCCAAATGCATACATTGTATGGAGTGACATGAGGCTTACAAGCATGGAGAGGATATATGGAAGGATATTCTTTTTAAGGAATAAGCCTTTAAGACCAAGAGTTAAGACTAATTGATGTTGCAGCACTAGGTGTTTTTCTAGTCGTCTGTTATTCTTGAACTTTTATGCCCCTATCAGGCATTTTGTTTAGTGCTTGTTGTAATTAAAGTTGTAATATCCATAACTCTTTTTATTTATATTAAGTCTCCCTTTTCATTATTTTATCAGTTTGTTGAAATATTTTAACCTTAGCACTTATTATGAAAAGGGTAACAAAGATAAAGCACATGCTAATGTTTCCATCAAAATGAAAATTTTAAGTAGTAAAAATGGAGATGTTACATGATAAGAGAGATTATGTAGAGTCAATAGGGTTGGGGGCTCGGGAAGATGGATTTGGACCAAGGTTGGTCAGGGTAGAGTAGAATTAGGGTGGGACAAGGTCAGTTTAGGGTAAGCAAGGCTAGGTTAATTCAAGTTGAGGTGGGAAAACTAGAAATGTGTCAAGTAGGAATGGATGGGCTCAGGTAAAATAAGATCGTGTATAGCCAATAGGGATGAGTTGGGACTAGGCGTTATCACCTACATGAGACAAGACAAGGAATATCCATGTGAAATCCAATTAAAGAGAGGTGAGCCCTAGCAAAATCAGTGTAGGATAAATTAGAGTCAATCAAGTTTAGGGGGCTTAACGGAGTCAATTTGGGCAAGACAAGGAGGGTTTGTCTAATGTAAGGTTATGATAGGGCTTTGGAGATGGTGATTTTAGTGTAGTGGATGTAATAGTTATAATACCCCATATTATATAAACCTAATGTGTTGGATAGTATTCCTATGGAGTGGAATTGATTCTATCTTTATGTGTGTTTGTTTGTGGTTTGGGTAGATGCCCTAGTCCCCATGTGGGATTTGGTATTGAAGGTACGTAATCAGACTAGTTTTGGATCACCGGTCAATTGATTTTGGGGGGGATCTAGTGCAACTAATTTGTAAAAACCAATTTACTAGTCCATCGGCCAACTAGTCTTGATGAACCAATCAACCGATTCTTCTAAATTTCCTATTTTATGTTTTGTTCAATTTTCAATACTTACCCAATCCTTTTCTAGGCCTTCCAATCTTATTGTATCCTTATTGGTAACCATATTTATGGGTTGTATGATTATTTCCCTTGACCACTTGATCCTTATACCAATTAATTCACCCAAAATCTATCAAAAGTGTTTCTATACATAACCACTCATTATCTACCAAGTCAATTGGCATTTCTTATCTCTCCCCCTAATATATTTTTTTTGCAGCAGCAGTAGTAGGGGAAAAGGTCAGCTAATTTGATTTACCTATGCTTGGTTTCTTGTACTCTTCGTCTCTTACCCCCTCACCCTACTTGAGTGTCATTTGCATCCAAGTGTTGCATAAGACAACCCAAGCCTCTCCTCCGTTGGGATCATCTGAGTGTGAACTCCCCAACCCCCTTTGTGTGTCTTGCTTGATGATATTTCATTATTTCTTTCAATACTTTGGCATTTCCCTTTTGATGATCTCACCACTCTCCTTCTTTGTTAGTTTTTCTTGGTAGTCTTCACCTTGCTCTTTTTGCCTTATTTTTTTAGCCTCTCCGCTTGCTTTTTGATCTTGATTCCCTTGATTCCCTTCTCTATTTCTCTTAACCGACATCTATTTATTATTAATTAAATAAAAGAGGTTATTTTTATGAGCAATGGTTCAAGGTTGTCACCCTTGGTTGAGGTCTTTGCTCTATTTTTTCATGGGTTGTCCTTCTTCCCTTCCTCTTGGATTTTTTTTTGTTATTACTATTTATTTTTTTGGTTATTGTTGTGTTTATTTTTTTTTTTAATGTTTTTAAGGTAATCTAAGTGGTGCTTGAGGTTAAATTAGAAAAGACATATTTTTAATTTTTATTTTTGCTTTAACATAGGATCTAGGTAAATCCAATAAACTATTAATATGGTAAAATACATGGGTATTAGTATCATACTATGATTTGCTTTTGTATGAAAATTGTGTTTTCTATGTTATTATGCATAAAAGCTTGAGGATATGTATAAATTGGTTTTACATCTTTCAAACATGTGTATAGAGGCATACATTATTTGTATTTATCTTGTATCTAGTGAAGGCAATGAAATATGTGACCGTGATCATGTTTTAGCCATTTAGCCTTAACATATTTTTGATCAGTTAAGGATGAGAAGTATTGTGTAATTGGTTGTTGAACATGATTTCCATATGTTTTAAAGTTTCAAGTATGTTTATATATGTAACTATTAGTGTAGAAGAATGTTAGGATTGTATGTATAAGTTAGGAGTTATTTATGGATGAATCACATGTTGCTTTATGTATTCTATCGAGACTAACTAGTTAACTAGTATGGGAAAAACCAGTCACTTGGTCCACCAATGGACTAATTTTGGGTCACTAGTCAATTGGTTTATCTAGAATGTCATGTTGGTTTGACCATGTGCTAGTTAACTACTTAGGAGGAACTAGTTAATTGGTTCACCAGTCAACTGGATATCCTTAACCAATCAACTAGTTTTTCTATTACTTGTGCTAGTTGAGTGGTTAGGAAAAAACTGCCAACAAGTTTTTTTGTTACATGTGTTACTTTTGGCTTATACAAATCAACTAGTTAGGGGAGGAACCAATCTACTGATTCACCAATCGACTAGTACCCTCAAATAAGTTAATTGGTTTAGTGATCTTGATTGATATGTTTTTGTTGTTGTTCCCAAACCAACCAACTTGTTTATTAGACTAGCTAACTAGTTCCCTAGGATAGTTTTATTGATTTTCTTGTGGTTGTCTAAGGGTTGACCTTGACTTGTGTTTTTATCATTTATGTGATCTTTTACTTTAGTGGGAATCTGTGCTAACATTTAGTTTGGGCTTTGGTTTTCCTTGATAGTTTATATAGTGTTGGGCTTGAACAACTCAGAATACTTTGGCAAAAAAAGAGATTAAATTGATTTGAGTTGAAAGGATTGTTTGAGTTATGGCATGATACCTAATCCTTGGTGGTGATGGCATTGATTGTAGTGAACCTTGAGGTCCTAGGTTGATTAATCTATTATGCTAGACCTTAGTGTCCTTTAGGGAATAATAATATTAGCTTCAATTAAATATTAATCACTTAAAATGAAATGCTTGAGGATAGAACAAGGATCTCGTGCCTCCATAAGCTAACAAATGCATAGTCGGGCCTTCGATTTAAAGGGATAATTTCTTCTCATAAGTTTCCATATACCCTATAAGGGGTATGCATACTTAAGAACTTGAGTACTAACATTGTGTGTACATAACTTAAGTGTGACTTCTGTGACATGATGTCAAGAAGTTGGTGGTTGATTACATATGACTTGATGTTCAGTAGCTTCTCTAACATGATGTTAAGAAGTTAGTGGTTTGATTTGTTGATTTGTTGTTTCATACATAATGATCATTGCTTGGATTATGAGATCATATTCCTTTCAAGAAGTAATAAATTGTTCGATTAGAAATTGGTTTAAATGGATCACCAAGAACTCTCCTTAACAATTGGATAGGGTCGTCTCAATAGTTGATGAGTTGTGTTGGAATTTTGGTTGTTGTTGGCCTATTTTGGGTTTTAGTTGGATATACTCTTATGTGGAGTTATGAAATCATGACTATCGTGTAATGTTGTGAGTGCATTTAAATTTATGTTTAAGCTTGAATCTCATTGTTGTATGATTATTTGCAATGTGATCATGTTACGTCTTAGAAGGTATTGTAATTTACTCAATATAAGGAAGTCGTATTGATACTATAACTTTTCATATGAGTATGTGTGCAATAACAATGGTTGAAGGAGTTTGAAGAGTGTTATTATGAGGGTCAAGAAGATGGTGGGAATGAGGTTCCTCATTTTTGTGATATGTATAGTTTGTATTATGTCATGTGATCAAGATAAGTGTAAGGGTAAACCAATGTTGCACCATGAGGTGTTCTTTTATGTCAATTTTCTTTTGTAATCTTACGTCCTTGTTGTATTTTATTTTAGCGTCGTTGTGCAGGAGGTTGTATTATCCATAAACCTTTATCTATATTATTATCTCTTCTTTTTGCTACTACTTATTTTTAGTTGAAATGTTATGGCCTTAACACTTGACATTAGGGAGGTAGGGACACCATACTTATGCTAAGTGTAGTAGTAACACTAGTTATTTTCTTGATAATGCTTTTGCATAATAAAATTTTTAAGTAATAAAAATGGAAGTGTTAAAATAGTGACCAACCAATGATAACCCATGGCAATCCATGGGGCTACCCTATAATAATCCACATTAGTTTACAATCCATCATGGTTGGCCCATGTGAACCCTTGTAAAATACTAACTCAACCCATTCAACAGATGAGCATATTTTCATGGATTGGGTTATATAAGTCACGGCTTACCTAACTCATTAAACACTAGTAGTAAAGTATATGAGGACCTAATCCTTCTTCACTTGGGTATGCGGTATAGCGTTATATTATGAGCACTCCTAGATTATGTTCAAGGGTGTGGTGGGTAGCCTGTAATAGCAACATCATATGATTTTGGTTAAACTAGTGGGTGGGCTGTGAAAACCAGGTATATCCCACCTTCTAGACAACACGAGAATGTTATGGATTATTTTAGTCTATATGGTGGATGGTGCTAAGAACTATTTCAATAATACCTCCTACTTTAAATGGCTACTGAGATTAAAGACCTCTCACTTCAAATGGCAGCAGAGATTAAAGCAATCATCTTGGCTCCTAACTAAAGCACACCACACAAATTCATATGGGGACGCACTTGTTATGACTCTTTTTCTCTTACATCTACATATAAGTTTAGTAATGGAGATAATTCACCTAAATCATCTCTTTGGTCTTTTGTTGGAAAATTTCAAATACTACAGCAGATTAGATTATTCTCGTGGCTAGTGGCCAACAACAAATTATTAAGGAATGTTAAACACATATTTTGTCATTTGTCTAATTGTAATCTTAGTTCACCTTGTGAGTTGGTAGTAGAGGATACGGTAGATGCCTTACATGACTATGATTTCAGTAGACTAGTGTGGCTTACTCTCCTTGCAAGCAATTTTCTTTCTAAATTTTTATTACAACTCTACAAATTTAGGTTTACCTGTGACAGGGCCAAGCTTTGGATGTTGAAGTTTGAGCTAAGCAGAAACCTTTGGGGATGGCGTGTTGAAGGTTATGGAAACTAAGAAACAATAGAATTTTTAGGGGGTGGTGACCGAGTATCCCGGTTACAACACTACTTATTAGATTACGTAATTTTCTCATCATGAAACCTTAACTTGGATCCCAAACCAAAGAAGGTTGATTGATATTTAGGTTGGTCCCCTCCTACTCAAAATATCATCAAACTCAACAAGGACGGGAATACTCAATCTAACTAGTTTTTATTTTGGTAGTTGGAGTTTCCAAAGTTTATACTAAAAGATGGTTTTTTGGCTTCACAACAAAGGTTAGTTATAGAACTATGAACTATTTTAGCTAACAAGCTATAGGGTGTGTTATTAAAATAAAATACATGGAGTTTGTGAAGTTTTTTGAGGATGGAATTCCAAAATGGAAGGTGCATCTAATTAATATACTTAGTCATATCAATTTCTTATACGTCTTAAACATATATCACTTATCTTAGGGTATTACATGTTCCATTACTCAAAAAAATTTAACAGCTTCATAGTGTTTCATTAGTTGGTTATCTTAATATAGTCTACTCCAAGAATTGTTCCCAATAGACAATTGACTAATCAATTCAAGTCTAGCTTGAAGCTATTATTTTGCACTAATAATATTTGTAGCACCCTAACATTAGTCACTGTTTGTTACTCTAGAACATTTTTTAGATTGATAACCAACCCAAAATATCAGCGTGAATCATTTCCAATGTATTTTATCCTCATTTATATACTTTTGAAGAAACTCCTTAGTGAATCATCCATTATTTTACTATTTTAAACCAAACAGACTTAATTATAAAATTCTTCTATCATAGATTTCTATAAACAATGTACATCTTATTGATATAAGTAATTGTATCAAATGTTTTTAATCATAAGCTATATATCACATATCTTAGAGTATTGCATTTTCACACTTGCATTCCCTTAAGATGGCGCACCATGTTAATTATGTTCCACACATAATATACCTCGTGCACCAATTCACGTAACCGAGCATTGCTCTAATCGTGTGTCATTCGTTGCCACAAAATAACATTTTGTTGCACCATATCATATATACCAACATGTTATAAACTTATAATAATATACAACACCAATCGTGGATCTTTATGTGAGGTAATGCCAGTTCTATGTATGCTATGCCATAACCAAACATCTAACGAGTGACTAAAGAAGCTTTGGTGTTCTGGTATGCATATGAGCTAGTTCCATCCAAACAACCTTTGTAGTAGCGCAATTGTAGAGAGCATGTAACGCGGGTTCTATAAGGTGATTGACAAGTGTCACAAGTTGAATGCAAAATTAGTTGTTAGCCCCCTTCACAATCTTTTCTAATGCGTGAAAAGTTTATTATGTGCAATTAGCCACGCAAAATATTTAATCCAATTCGTTTTTCGACT
Source organism: Tamarix austromongolica (assembly GCA_039764185.1). NCBI lineage: Eukaryota > Viridiplantae > Streptophyta > Magnoliopsida > Caryophyllales > Tamaricaceae > Tamarix > Tamarix austromongolica. Next base: position 43,600,290 of record CM077812.1, on the reverse strand, counting down.
TGACAGTAGACAAGTCATATTGACGAAAATGTAAAACTAAATATCTATATCCACATTTGGTCATGGAATCCAATATATATATATATATATATATATATATATATATATATATATATATAATCAAACAAGATAGATCCAAAAATATCCATTTTTATTTATATTCATAATTATATACAAATTTCATAGATGTATATTACAATATAGTATGATATATTATATAATAAAATATAATACACACACACATATGTTCCAAGTACATATATCAATTATAATGTACAATGTCTAAAATACAACACAATATGCTAAAAATTCAATTATTATACTGATTTAGAATAATCCAGTCAACAATAAGATTAGATATCCACACTATAAACAAATACTCCTATATCTAAATTTTTAAATCTCAAATTTTTTACATAATCCTTATTATAGTAGTGTAGCTTCCAATTAACCAATTTAACTAGCTGGTCCGATCCAATTTCAAGTAATATATGGATGCATAAATACCTTGGTTCTGCATTAATACATGACTAGCTAGTCTAGTCCAATTATTACACTCAATGAATTGACGGACTTAGGCTACATTTGGTTTCAAGAAAATTGAGAGGAAAAAAAAAAATTGGTGGAAAATACTTTCGAAACATTTGGTTGTTCGGAAGATTAAAAGGAAAGAAAACAGTGAGTAAAAAAGTCAGGAAAGTTATATAAAAGCATTTTCTTGCCTCATATGTAAGGAAAATAAGGAAACTAATTAAGAAAATTTTATGAAAAAACTACTTTACATTGTCTTACATCCACTAACTCTGTTATTCGGCTCAACTTCATCTTCTTCAGTTCTTATCACTTCCTCGTCGACTCATCATTCTTTGATCTTTATCAACTGCGTTCAGTCTTCTGCATTCTCTATCTCCTGGCTCCTACCGACTATATCTTCATTCTCTTGCCTCTCTTCCTTTTCCAAACGTAGTATGTTGTGTTGTTATAAGTGAAGAAATGTATAGGAGTTAACATTTGAGTGAAGAAATTTTCAATTCAATCTTAATATAGAGCTTGTATTATCATGTATTCTACCGTTTGTTGTCGGAAAATTAGAGGAAATTAATAGTGGAACATTTGGTGTTTATTCTCTATCAATGGCAGACGCTCGGCTCCGGTTCCAGCAAAGTGAGGGAAGAAAACTCGTGCGATCCGCTGCGCTGCGGATTAGCGGGTTGGTGGGCAACAGCATGAGAAAGAAAGGTGGCTTGCGGAAAGGGTAATAGCTTACTGATCCTAGAACGATAGGCCATTTGTGCAATTCTCACGAAGGAAGTACATCTACTGCTTGAAGGTAGGATTCAGTTCATATCATTGGGTGGAATTACACGTATTTTGGGGAAATACATCTGCTACAAGGAATAGATTTTAGTAGCCGATCTCAAGTCCTCAACAAACTCTAAATTTTTTTTTATAATTTTATTATAAATTTGTATATATTAATATAATATTCTAATTTTTATTAGATATATAAAAATATTTAAATAATAACATTTAACTTTTCTTAAAATTTTCTTTTTATACACCAAATACTCAATATATTTTTAAAAAATTCAATTTTCTATAAAAAAAATTTCAACGACCAAACAAAAGAAAAAAAAAACTAATTTCTCTTATTTTTTTTCCTTCTTATTTTTCTTTCTTTCTTATTTTTCTCAAATCAAAGAGAGCCTTAATGTTAGACATGCAAGATACCGATGTGTTGTGGCACATCTCATATATAATGGTGATAAGGACGACAGTAAATTGAAACTTTTATAAACAGTATCAGATAACGTTAAACGAGGCCTTGAAACCATGAGGTTCTCCATAGTATTTCATACATTTTGCTAATCTTATTTTGGCATAAAGCAGACACCGAAGAAAATCGCAAGTGTTACTGGGCGTCAGAGTTGACCTTGTCATGTGTCTAGCTGAATGGTACACAAAACTAGTAAATAGTATCTAGTCATTGCATAATAGACAGTTTTAGCAAAAGACAGGATCCTCAAGCTAAAATAATTAATAGAGGATAAGCAGCCCACCCTACCAAAAAGACAGATGGTAATGGCAAGAAACATATATCAGAGAAAAATTACAAGTTGGCCCTATATCAGTCACAAGTGATCCCTTACTCATTTCATGGTAGAGAAGCTGACCGGCATTTCTGCTGCTTCCCTGGTGTCTAAACCTGCTTCAAATTCTGAAGGCTAGTGCAATTTCCAATTTTCATTTCAGACTCTTTTTACATTGTCACCATGAACGGAAATAAATCCCTCGCTTGCAAGAGTTGAGAGTGCATTTCGTAGCTGGTAAGATTACAAAAAGGCAAAGTTGTCATTATAAACTCACAGAAAGCGAGGATGGTTGGGACTTGGGAGTGCAAGAAGAGAAATTACTTACATCATTGAGGTGCACTTCCGTGATGGAGCTCTGCTTCTTCAGCTCCTCAAGCAACTACAAGGAGATTTCAGAAATCAGATTGTAAACTCAAAATATTCCGACAGTTTACTGACAATTTCATCACTCAACATACCTCTACAATGCGAACTGATGGTCCTCCAAGTTGCATCTTCTCCATAATCACATTCCGTGTAGCCGTCAAATACTGGTCCCTTCTCATCCTTTCACTAGCTGATATCCCAGTGGTGATGAGATCCATATCAATGGTCCCTGTAAAAATACAAATATAAGAGTATTATTTCATGTTGTCCTTCCGTCAAGGGAAAAACAGGCGCTACAGCTGAGTAGGGGAAGAGTGAATGCATCCCCATCTGGCAATGGTTTCGTCAAAAATTCTTATACCTATATAGTGAAACAAAGTAAGAAGAATATGAGTTCCATATTTACCAGTGGAGTGATCAGTTGCCGATTGCTGCATTGCAACTTCAAGGAGCCGGAATGCTTCCATAACATCAGGCTTCTCAACCTGCACACATGGGCGAAATCTAAATCTAGTCTGTGAAGTAATAGTGCTGACCTGATACTGCAGAATGACCAGAATCAACTAACCCATTCAGAGAAGCGCATGCGAGCTAAAGCCTCACTTAGACGTATCAAACTCTCAATTTGCCTTGGTGTGGCAGTTATAACCTGCATAGAACTCAAAAAACACAGTTGACCACTCATGCTGGTAGGGCTGGTTTGCAGCTAGATTCTGAGAAATAAGTCATACAAGTTTCAGCTGGGGAACTCTTCAAGTACGTTTATGATTAGAATACCAGCTTTCCAAGAGGAAAAATTTTGGATGTTGTAAATCTTTAGTCCCATGTATGACGAGTTTAGGACCTTATTAAAGGATTGTATCAGTTGGACTGCTGGTCCAGATGAATAAAGATAATAAGAAAGGATCCTTAAAAAACTGTCATTCCCAAAAAATCATCAGGTTCAGGGTGCCCACACCAGTGAATTATGAGTAACTATTTGCAATACTATGACAGCTGAACGAAAGGGGAATGTTACAAAAATGAAATCCTACCTTTTTGCTGCTACCTGGGAAGTTGCCTCTTCTTCTCATCTCAACATATCCACGAGTCAACTCCTCAGCAGCTTCATCAGAAAGCTGAGGGTGGATATGCTTCCTCGCATAACTCAGATATGAAGTTAACGTGTGAAGATCTAGGGTTTCATGTTGAGCACCCTGCAAGTGGAACATTGTTCAGATGAACATGCACAAAATATGATATAAATCAAAGTGGGAGCATGAATGATTAGACCTCTGCATCCTCAAAGTGCAATGCAACTATGTGCTTTGCAAGACGTCTATCTGTTTGTTCATCAGCCTTGTCTAGAATCAAATAGATCAAATCAAACCTGCAAAGGAACACGTTTATAGATATTAAACTAGGCGAGGCTTTACATATAATGGATTGCTGGGTTTGCAATTTAATTGAAGGAAAAACTTTAATGAATTCCAGCCCAGTATCAGGGCAACAATAGTACTTTCAAGTTAGCAGCTGTCAGTTTAAAGCTTTTCACTGTAGTGTGTTGATCTACAAGTTGGAGTAGCAATACAATACAATGACACATGGCAAGAAGGCACGGACATATCACCTAGATAATAAGGTAGGAGGAAGGTGTATATTGTCAATTACAGACAAGCGAGGATTGTATCGTGAGCCAATTGGATTTGCACAAGCCAAAACAGAGGTCCGAGCATTGAGCGAAGCGATGATGCCTGCCTTTGCAATTGATACAGTTTGTTGCTCCATCACCTGGGAAAGTAAAAAGGTTATGAGCATCAAGCGGTGCCAACGAATGCATGTTGTCAGAAGATAAAAAATTGTGGAGAACCACTTAAAATGCATCTTACCTCATGCAACATGCTTCTTGCACTATCAGACATTTTGTCAAATTCATCAATACAGCAGATGCCCCTATCACTCAAAACCAGGGCCCCACTTTCCAAGACCTGCAGAAATTTTTACAGCTATTAAAATACATGGACAGATGTAAGTTAGATTTCAGATGGAAATAGAGGAGTGTGAAAAAGCATAATCAAAAATAATGTCATACAGTTTCCCCAGTTTCAGGATCCTTTGTAACATATGCTGTCAAACCAACAGCAGAACTGCCCCTTCCACTGGTGTAAATCCCACGAGGAGACAACTTGTGGATGTATTGAAGCAGCTGTGATTTACTAGTACCAGGATCACCAACAAGAAGTATGTTGATGTCACCACGAAAGCTAGCTCCAGATGGCAATTTCAAAGCATTTCCACCAAATAGCTGCAGGAACAAGCAAGTATAGTCAGCAATAGTGCATTTATAAGATAAATGAAATACCCCAAAAATCTGGTGTTTCCTTGAGTCATATACCTGACAAAGAAGGCCCCTTTTGACATCATCCAGCTCCCAGATGTTTGGAGCCAATGACCGTGTCAATCGGTCATATATATCAGGCTGTTTTGACAGCTCTTTCAATTGCTCCACCTATCATTCCAAGTGAAAAATGTCAGAAGACAATTAAAGCATATAATCTTGGCAGATAAGGGTAAATACAAACGTAAGCCACCTTATCTTCATATCCAAGAGGTGCGTCATCTTCATTTCTGCTGGCATTATTCTCTGCTTCTAATGGATCTTCAGAATTCATCCTTGACTTGTCAGTTTTCTTTATATGGAGACAATCAATATATGTCTGCCATGTAACAAGGACACCAATGAGTAAAACTAGTCTTAACAATATTTACTACAAAGAAGTTGCTGATTAGATACATGCCTTGAACAAAGATTTTACAGTTCTCTGAGTTGGCCCAACTCGAACACTCATAGCCCTGTATATTCCAGTGACCTAATGAAGGAAACGGCATATCAGCATTCTACCTGGCACGATCAAAGACGGAAAAGATGGTAGTTTACTTCTTAGGAGTATCCAATGGGCTCACCTCAACTCGGTCACCTGGTTTTCCAGCATCCACTAATTTATCATGCATCAATAAACTAACAGTGTGTGGCGTCCCACCTTCAGGAATCTCATCCGGGGTCTCCTGAAGCCTCACAATCTGCTTATCAGCAAACCTGACGGAGAAAACAAACTGGTGAAATGCATAATGAAGAAAGCATAAGCACAGGGTATTGGCAAAACTCCAAGTTCATATTGTAGAGTGTCCTAACAAGCTATAAAACATATGGAATTGACCCTGCAAAAGGTAACCTATTGCTACGTTTGTTACATTTTTCAACTAAAAAAAGTGGTAGGGGGAGAGGGAACATATTATTCATAAGGGTGTAAATATGCAGAGTCAAGCTAGTTCATCCCTTTTTCAAACTTGGCTTGTTTAACAAATAAGTTGAGCCTAGTGGATTCATTTACTAGACACGCTTGAACATTTATGTTCAAGTTTGGCTCATTTGTCAACAAATGAGCCAACCCTATCTTAATCCATTTTATTATAAGCTCAACTATTGACTTGATACATATATGCAAAAGTTTCTTTATCAAATCTAAGATTATAACTATAAGTGGAAGTTTATCATTTTATTTCCAACATACCCGATTAGTTTATATGTAACACAATATTTAGTTTGAAAAAAATCATTGCAACTAAATGCATAAAACTACTTGTATACAATGAGATACTTGTAAATGACCTTCTAATACACTTTTATATTAGCCTCAAATGAGCTTTTGAATGAGCCATAATCAAACTTCCAAACAAACAGACTCACAAACATACGAACTAAAGTTATCCCGATTGACTTTGGCTTGTTTAATTAACAAACTTAATAACATGTCTTAAACTTAATTTGTTTAATTTTGTTTAACTAAACATACAAGTTGACCTACTTGGCTCATTTAAAGCCTCATTTGTACATTTACTAAAGATTCACAGATGTAAATCTAAGACAATTTGTCAATGCATCAAGGACCCAAGTCTTCTACTCTCAGCCCTCCAACAAACTAAACCCTGATTAGCTAGACCATAAACGAATTCTGAAGCAGAAATTACCTGCATCTGTTATGAACCAATGACATGGCGTTCTTGGCTTTACACTCTTCCTTTGCACAAGCAGTTGGCTCACTAATTTTACCTGTTTAAAACATCCAGGATCAAGTAATTGAACATGACTCAACCTTTAACCAAAAAACAATGGGGGTAGGCAGTTACCTCGATCGACAACAATTGGATCAGTAAAATACCCGCAAACAAGACACTTGAACACAGCTTCTCTAATCTCAGGTATAATCGAACTACACCGAATAATCATCCCCTTTAACGATATCATTTTCTCAATATCTGTGCAAGATGAAAACAAACACAAAGCCAAACCAACATCGTTCTTTTATCAGTCATAGAAGCCGTCATAAATACAAATAAATGCTACAAACTAGAGAGACAGGAGGAGACGAGGGAAAGGGAAAAGATCATAGAACGTACCGGAAGGGTTCAAATTCCTCATACATGTAGAACTCTTTAGATTATAAATCCTTGCTTGAACGTGCTTTTCATACAATGGATTGTAAATGCTAACCATGTCCATCAACACAATATCAAAAATCGCCAGAACCTCAAGTGGGTACCTAACCATTTTGTTATACAGATCGGAATCATAATCGAACACATGGTGCGCATCGACATCAAGCGAACTTCCTTCCATATCAACCACATGATGAAGTGCTCTCCTATACTTCCCTTCAACTACATCGCTATCAGTCGATGGAGCCTCTTGGAAGTTCTTTAGGAACCTAACAATCGCTGAATTAACATCCTGAACACTAATATTAGTCCCCCACACATACATAGGCGGAGCATCGTCAACGTCGAAACCCTCTCCGCCATCAGATGAGGGAGCGGAGGAAGGGGTAGCGGCCATCGGAGTGGAGATCGAAGGGGTTTGAGCTCGGCCTCTACGGCGAGAGGGAGTAGGGGTTGCATCATTTGGAGTGTTAACGGGGGTGAACCTGGAAGGTCCTGGAGATGGCGTGGCTGAAATATTAGATGAAGAGGGTCTCTGACGACGCCGTTTTCGACGAGAGGAGTCGCCTGGGGAAGAGAATGTGTTTCCGATTGGACTGGAGCTTAAATCCTCCGGAGACGATGGCGCTGTAAAATTTTGAAATGGAATTGAATCTCCAAGGTTAATAAGCGGACAGATGGAAGGAGAAAATAATTAGCATAAGAAAGAGACTTACCGTCACGGAAGTTGCCGGGAGAAGAATCAGAAGCCATGATTATGCTGAGAGAGACAACGATAGGGAGACTCGAGAATGAAGAGGAGATAGGTGGCTTCAGCGATTATGGTGATGACTTTAGGATGATTTGGCGGGAAACCAGTGTCGCTTTTCCCGCCAGTTCTGGCTGGTGGTTTACGAGACTGCAGACTGAAGCCCATAATAAGCCGTGAAAGTTATGATACTAGGAGAGTCCAGTCCAAACTAGCCCGAGAAAAAAAAGTGGCTCAAAATAGTGTCACAAGACTTGCAGTACAAGAAACGCTAATACTCCCCTATATCGGTGTTTCAAAAATCCAACCGAAAATCGATCTAACGATTCTTCCAGCGTACGGTCCGATCAGTCCGACTATAATTTGATCAAAAATTAATTTTATTTAAAAAAATATCTAGTACAGCTTAAGTATAGTCTTAATCGATCATGGTTCATCCGATTTGATTGAATCATTCTTCCCTTGAGTTTTTTCTTTCAACAGTTAAAACCACAATGTTTAATGCGTTTTGAATCGGTTAGTCCAATCTAATTTTTTTATCGATGAATTATTTTTAAAATTAGGTATTTTTATTCTAATTGATTTGGTCTAATTTTTTATTCATCGCCTAACGTGATGTTAAACTGAACAGAAATAATTTTAAATGAGTTAGTGACTACTACGTATTATGATTAAATTATTATTACTGAATTAACTAATTCCTTTGGAGAGGAAAAATATATATCTAAAATTGACATTAAGCAACAAAAAATAACTTTCAAATCTACATGTTTACTCTTTCTTTCAAATGTTTGTGATGTCGGAGTGTAAGATTTACATTACATATATGTACAATTATTTAGGCTCTATTTGGTTTTAGAAAATTTTTAAAAGAAAAAAAAATTAAAATAATTTCCTTCAAATTTTTATTAAAAAAAAATTATATACTTAATCTTTAACGATTCTATTCCTTATTCTTTTTGTATTTTATTATCTCATATAAATTAAATATAAAAAATTATTTTTCTCTTTATTTTTTTTTAAATTTCCAAATTGAGCATTAGTAGTTGTAAACAATATGAAAATAATGATACATTAAACACACTAGTATTACTTTCTTACACTATATATGAAGAGTTATATGTTTATTTAAGAGAGAACTTTGTGTGATGGATAGTAACTTTCGATCGATCTAGCTAGACAAAATATTAAAAGTGGGTGAATCATTTTATAAGTCATCCCGTGTAAAATAACATAATATTCAGGCTTAGACTATATTTCCTTCATCTTATGTTTGTCCAGTACAATTAGTATAAATTCTAGAAATTTCGGTAGTTGATTGGGTTCGATTCTCGTTAAGGGCATAGTAGCCTTTTCAAATAAAACTATTATCCTCATTTTATGTCCAAAACAAATTATAAATCATATTATAGTAACTAAGATCAAATCGACAAATATTCATAAATATAAAATCATATCCCTAACAATAATAACAATAATCTTAAAATAACATATTAGAGTGTTTTCTAAATTTTCCTAAAGGCTTGTTAGATTTGTAAATATTAGACAAAGAAAATGGACTCTTGATTTAATTTCTTTGGTGTCACCATAGTTGTTCAAGAATAAGTTTATTCTCATAATAAATACAAGTTGTTAAAGAGCAACCATAACTTTCTCAAAATAAGGACTATGCATTTACCATTCTTATTTTTCCGTCGGATAGATAGGACATAGTTAGCCATGGACTCGGTCTCTAACTTGTTATAGATCTAAGAATTGTATCGGCTAGATTATAAGCCGGCGAAATGCACACAGGTATTTGAAAATATATATTTATATGCATAAATAATATTATTTAAAATATGGGTACTAAATACTATAAATGTACTATTAATATATCTATGACAATTTTTTAACTATAATATAAAAAACCAATAATACAAAAGCATGAGATATAAAGAGAGCATTAAATGAATTATAAAAAAAAACATTCCAATAAAAGCTAACTAATAAATATATCACTGTCCTTATTTTAATAAAGGTGATCAATAAAACTTAGCAATGAATTTAAATAATACATTATTATTCATACCAACCACCATAGATACATTAGAATAATAATTTTACAATATTATAATCATATTGTTTAAAACTATGTAAATAAAAAGAAGAAAGGATAAATATTTTCCAATTAATATATTTTTTACTATTTTTTGTATAATACAGTGATATTTCAAGTTATTTTTGTAGCACTTTGTATTGTAAAACCTTAATTATTTAAATATTATTATTTAGATGGAAGAATATGATTTGATAAATCTTGTGAAAAATCATTTCAATTTTAGTGTTGGAACCCTTTTATCCCATTTGTAATGCACATGTATGTGAAGATGTATTTTTTGTAAAATACCTAAAGGATGTTAATGAAAAATCCATGGATATTGCTTAAATAATATTTCATAATTTAAATTAAGTGGATTTAAAGTTTTTATTAAAGATTTGTATCCTTATTTTGAAACTAAGGGAGTGTTTTGGGGATAAAGATGTTTTAAATGTTAATTACCTTTATTTATACTGACACTATCCTAATCACGCTTAATCATACCACCTAACCTATGTTTTGATACTTTAATTATCTTCTTAAACCTAGATTATTTAACTCTCACATTAGCAGCCAAATTGGATTAAAAATTTTGACTTGACATAAGATGTTGCTCACTTTAGTTGTGTTCCAACTTCACTCTAATTCGAGTAAACAAAACAATCTCTACATTTGCAATCGAGGAAGCCACGATTGCTGCAATTCTGTCTTACTACTCATGTTTTTAGTTGGGTTCACAAAGATCTTCAATTTTGAAGATGTAGAGGCCAATTCTTTGGTCTGAATGGGAGGTAAGTTTGAAGATACGTGTGAATCTTACACCAAGATTCAACAATAAGGGTCCTAATTAGGATTTTTTTCAAGTAATTCCTAAGAAGAAAATTATCTCACAAAAGAGAGAATTTGACAAGCCAAGTGCTCAAAAATTTTGATTCAATTCAACATAAGTCTCTTATGTACAAAGACCCTAATGAGTATATATACTACTCATGGGTAGTAATCACATCTAATTACTGATGTCTTAACAACTGCCATAGTTATTACCCCCCTTTGCACATTGGTAACAACTTGCACAACCGTGAGCCTTGAGTTATATAACCAACTCAGCTCATGGCTAGATTAGCTCTGTAATTAATTATAGTTAGTTATAATACTCAAACAAATGTAATTAAACACCTAACTAAAAGATATTAACTACAACATTACAAACATTTAAACCGGTAAATACATACGTGAAGTAACAAGCTACGAAACCTTTAATTATACATGATATCATAGGATTTGCAACAAGTGTTATAAATAATGAGGTATTTGCATGATGTTGTCTTATCCTCCATATATACCATAACGTTGAATGTTTGTATGTCTCATACATGAACATGGATTAAATGGCTTGACATCTTAAGTATATTTCTCTTACAAATATGTAACATACTTGTAAGAATATCTTAAAGTGCTTATAGAATTAATAGTAGAAATATCATGAAAAATATCTAAGATAACTATCTCCATTATCAAGAATGTTAATTCCTCATTATCAAGAGGATCATGATATGCATCTGCATCATTAACCATCTTAATTCCCCTTGTTCTAAGTTTCTCTTTATCTACTTAAAGATTGGATAATGAATGATTAAAAACCGAAACAAGCAAGCTGCTACAAAGATCAAACCTTCCTTTCTACTTCTCCATCTCTGACATGCTTGATGATGCGGGAGCAGAGTCACAAAACATAACAGGGCGGGTGCATGAATATGGGGTATGCATGGCTTCATGCAACGTTTGTTAGCTAGCGTAACGTTTATTTTTAAGTACTAGTTATTGTTATTTACTTTTAGTCAACGTTTGTTAGCTAGCGTAATGTTTATTTTTAATTACTAGTTATTATTATTTACTTTTAGTCAACGTTTGTTAGCTAGAGTGACGTTTATTTTTAAGCACTAGTTATTGTTATTTACTTTTAGTCGGTTAGTAACTAAATATTAACTAACTAGTCTTAAGGGAATTAATGCTTTTGGGAGGGAATAGGCTTGTAATCTTTTGAGAAGATGCTCGGTTCCTTGGCTATATAAACCATAGGAAACCGAGTAAAAACACACAACTTAAATAAGAAGAACAACCTTAAGCATTGCTTAAAACCCAAATTCTATGTGGATTCGTCTCGAAACAAAATCGAATATGTGTGAACGGTTTTGTTCTCAAAACCTTAATCTTTATTTCTGTGTGGTTTAAAGATTAATTTATCCTTCTATTTCCACTTTATCTTTTCCCACCTCCTCCCACTAAAAATCCTCCTTCAAATTATCTCTCCATCCGATCACAACACCACCGCCACCCTCTATCTTTTCCCTAGCCCTAAACCGCCATCCATCGAGCCCTAAACCGATTACACCACCCAATACCACTAACCTAAACAACTCCCATCGTCACCGAGCCTAACCCTAAACCATGCCAGCAACCTCAACGTCTCCCAGCCAGCAACAACTAATCAGCTCACTCCCTTCCCCACCAGCAGCACCTCCTCGCAACGCCTTCCACCACCATCCACCCAGCAGTGTCGTCGCCATCCTCAAACCTTACAACCATCCAGTCCATCGCTTCATCCCTTCCACCGAAGCCTCATTGTTCTTCTCACCATAGCCTCTCACCACCATCCATCCGAAACTCTAACCGTACACGCATCACTTGAGTTTGAATAAGCAAACACCTGTCCAAATTTCACATCAAATCTCCTCATAAGACCTTTTCTAAATTTTTTGGGGGCGAATCAAGGTAGTTTTTTAGGGAAAAAATTTAGGGTATTGGAATTTCAACGAACACATTAGCCTTTTTAAATGAGTTGATCAACTTATTTCACACTCAATATTTAAAGGGATGTATTTTTTTTCCTTCCAAAATCTTGTTAGTTTGATCTTCATGAGGTAAAGGATGCCTTTACCTTGGGTATTTCCTATGATACCCTAAACTTTCCTAACCATAATTTATGAGTGATTAGTCTTCTAACCCCTTCTCTAATCCTCAAACACTGTTTAGACACTTTATCCTTACCCCCTCAAACCCTCATTCTTACATCTCTACCCTTAAAGCCCTAAATTTCAATTTAGTTGACTAGTGGTTGACCAAGCTTTATCTTCGATCAATTATCCAACGGCGCTCTAAACCATTTCATCCAACACACCTAGTGGTTACCAACCTCTTTTAGCCAACAAGATCTAAGTGATTTTCACCATTATGGATCCTTTTTTACCTCAAATCAATTTTTATGGCCATTATTTTTATATGTTTGGGTTCATAGAGTAATTCTTCACCTTTCCCTAATTTTTCATGATTTTTGAGAGTTATATGATTATTTTTTCCTATTTTTAGTCATTTAGTAGACATTAAATCTTACCTAAACCATTTTTAATATTTGTTGACTTTCTTGGGCATAAGGCATTCGAAATACAGACCCCGTTACACTTTGTGATCATATTGTGCCCCATCGTTCCTCACTCGGAGAAAAATATACCCATAATTACCTCAATCAATTTCCACCAACCCTATTACATTCTCGCACCCAAAACAACTACTCACATCACTCATCTTGCTTCCAAGCAACCCCCGTATATATCTCTCGCTCCCTCCTACTTTATTAGATTCCATAAGGGGGTATGCCTCGCTGGTTGATCATTACACACTTAGAAAAAAATTAGCTTCCACATTGCTCCTCTCTTCTACATTGGTTGATCATTATTAGTGTTGTGCTTGGCAGCTTGGGTTGTCTCCCTCGTGTCAAACCTCTCTCTCTTTCACCTCTCATTTTTCTTGCATCTTTTAACTTTTAGAATCTTAAACATTTAACTCTTTGGAAATTGCTCTAAGAAAAATAGAGTTAAGTTCATAGATTGATTGATCAAGCTTGTTAACAAGCCTTATTTTCGAGCCTATAGGGTTTATTCTCCTCATTTCCATTTTGAATGGGTTGTCTTGATAAAGGTTGTTAACAACCTTAATGTTTATGTTAGCTTTCTCTCATATTCCCTATGTGTTATGTATGCCTTACTCTAGTGACATTGCTCATTCCCACTAATGTTATCTTACTTAATGCAAGTATTAACCATCATTTTTATGGGTGGTATTCATTCTCTCTAGCAAATGTCCTAGTGTTTGATTTTGTATGATTGTCTCAGTGACTTTGCTGAGTTTGATGCACTTCCTACATATAAGTGATTGTACTGTTGGGTCTTGGGCTTAGAATCTCAGTTATTCGATGGCTAGAGTTTTTGTCCATATACCTTGGATCCATGGTTTCCCTTTTATTGTATTTTGATTTGTATTCTACCCATAATTTATCTCCAAACTCTAATATATGTTTACAAAATCCCTCTTATTCACTTAATATATAGTTTAAACAATTAATGTTTTGCCTTATGCTTGATATGAGAATAATATGAAAATAGGACTCGTATTAAGTATGGTGGTATGAGTGTTCACAATATAGCCCAAGCCGCAAACCAACAATAATGTGTGGTTTGGTTTGATTTACGATTTACCCCACACTCACGTAACACATGCATGATAGAGTTAAATACATTTAAATGGATAACAATTTAGGAATTATTCCTATTAAAGAATAAACATTTTTGAACTTTTGGTAAATATATGTTTGGAAGCTTTTCTTGCTAACTTATAAAAAAATTTCATTTTGATAACTTAAGGATATTCTTCCAAAAATATTAATATAATTTATGCACAAATATGGTACATATACCTTTTTACACATAATAAAGTGGTTATACTACATAAAACTAAACAAAATTTACATTTATAAATTCTTAAATACTTTAAGAATACATTCTAAAATACTTTAAAATATTAATTTTTTTAAGAAAAGACTTATATTTCTTGAAAACTTCAAATATTTTGAAAGTTATTATGAGACTGTTAACAAAGTAGAAATATTTTATTAAATTTTACAATAATTATTAATCTTCCAATTTTGATAAAATAAAATCTTATTTTTTAATGTTCAATAAATCTAAAAATATGATCATAACTTTTTTAAATAAAATACATGGAAAACGCTAGAACATTATATAAAAATTTAAAATTATAGTAATGAATATAAGTTTTTTTTAAAATATAAACTATTCTAAACATTATTTAAGTTACTTTAGATTTTCACGGTTTATAAAAAAAAATCAAATGATTACAAACTTTATTATTTATCCAAAAATTGAATGATTTATAAATAATATAAAATAATTATTCATTTGATATCTAAATTTGTAACACTCGGTATATTTTAAATTTAATTTTTTCAAACTTAATGATTTTATTAGCATAATTTAATAACAATATTTAATTATTTTAATTCTAAATTGTTTTATGATTTTATCTGCAGTTTTGAATTCATATTAGAATCTAGTTAATCGTCATCATTGCAGATCATTCTAGATAAATTTGTTCATTTAAAAATTTATATTTCCATTATTTTTCTTGTTTAATTTTTAATATTTTAGATTCATTTTTTGACTATAACTTTGTCTTGTGGTTACGACTTTGTTTCAGAGTTATATACCGTCAATGAAATAAATTGTTTAAAATATAAAATCTCTTTTAATTATTTGTAGAAAATATTGTCACATTTTAATTTATTTATTTTTAAGAGACCGTTAAGATATTTAAAAAGATTCGGTAAGGTATTTATGACTTGCTTTCCGTAGTTAATTTTCATATGTTATTTTTCCTTTTGGTATATGGAAGATTGTTTTTCAAAAATCATTTAAATTAATCCAAGTTTTTTATAATTTGACTTATATAATTTTCCATATTGTTTTAAATATTTTTCAAGGTTTTATTATGTATTTCTGTACATAATGTAAATTATCCCACTCGTTAGTATTTTCTTCCAAAATCTATTATAAAATCCTTTATATAGCTTTTATATTGACTTTATACATTTTGATATTTACAGAATGTTTTTTGTTAAATGAGTTTCAGATAAGATCTTCCGTTATTATTTTTAAACGTTTAGTATTCTCATTCGTGAATATGCATTAGTATATATATATATGCCCCAACCCCCACTTTTCCTTCTCTATCCCTCTTTTCTGTCTTCTTCTCTCTCTGTGTCCCTTATGCATCCACTACAAGAAAATGGATCTTTGGCAACACATTTTAGCAACGATCGAAAATTTTCATTGCCAAAAAATATTTTTTGCAACAACCGTTATCTATCGTGGCAAAAACTTGTTGCCATAAATGCCGCTTTTTTTTACAACAATAATGTATCGTTGTTATAAAATATATTTTATCGCCACAATAAATTATTGTTGCTAAAACGTACATAATTTTTACGACGATAATTTTGTTGCCAAAGCATATTATTTTGCAACAACTTGTGGAGTCGTGACTAAAAATTTTGTGATATTAGAGGACAAAAAAGTATGCCATCGATCAATTTTATATATCTTATTTATAGTCATGATACAATATTGTTACTAAAAAATATTAGTTTTTTGCTACGATAATTTTATTGCGAAAGCATATTTTTTGCAACATTTTTTGTTGTAGCTAAAATATTTTAGAGTAATTTTTTTATTTTATTTCTTAAAACTTATTAAAAATTATTACCCTAAAAATACTTTTCAAAAATATATTGTGCTATTTTTTAAAAATTCCATGGAAATTAATATAATAAAAAATAAAAATAAAAAACATTTTTAGAAGAATCATAAAAAAATATTACACTATTTTTTTTTCATTTCATGAAAAATAATAAAAGGAAAAAATAAAATTCTTTGAGAAATTTATAAGAAAATTAAATCTCTTATTTAGCAACAAATCTAATTAATTGTAGCTGAAAATAGTTTTACAAATTTCAAACTAAATTCAACAATGGATTTTATTAATTGTTGTTGAAAAAAGTTTCAAAAGTTTAAATATATTTTTAGCAACGAATCTTATTAATTGTGGCAAAAAAAAGTTTCACAAATTTCAAACTAAAGCAAACTAACTTTAGCAACGGATCTAATTAATTGTGACCAGAAAAAGTTTGATAAATTTTAAACGAACTTCAGCAATAGATAAAATCGTTACTAAAATTCTTAATTGGGGAAAAAAATAGCGGTACTTTTTCGCGATAAGAAACAATTCGTAAGTAAAACCAAAAAAAAAACTTCCTAAACCTAATTCCCACCTCACTCATTTTGATGACCATCACTCATTCTCACGAGTCACGACCACAACCCTGGCTCATTCTGATGACCCAAACCACATTCCCACCTCACAATCTTCACCATTAGTACCTCCCTCCTTCAGCAATTTCCTTCATTGAAGCTACCATAGTCAGGGTGTAATCCCCCAAAATTTTAAAAAACCAATAATTTAATAAATAGCTTTTATTTGAAATAAATTAGCTTTTAAAATTAGTTAGTTTAATTATTTTATGGATTTTTGAATATATAAATTTGGATAGGATTATTTAATAAATTAAAAATAAATATTTTATTATTTTATCATATTATTTTTAATTAAATAATTTTCCAAACTGATATTATACTAAAAGTATCAATTTCGAACCAATATATTAAAATAAATTATATCGAATTAAATTATTAAATTAAATAATTTATCAAAAATATTACATTTTATTATTTTCTAAATTAAATTAAATTATTTTCCCTAATTTCTCATTTTCTTTTTTTTTTTTCCTTTTTCTTTTCCTTCTCCTTTTTCTCCTTTTCCTCTATTTCTTTTCCCTTTTTTTTGGCTTCGGGCTGCCAGGCCAGCCCTTTCCCTCCTTGCGCGCTGGGCTAGGGGCCCGTTTCTTCCCCCTCTCCTTCCTCTCCCTTCCCGTGTGTGTCGGCCTAGCCCCAACCTCTCCCTTCTTTTTCCTTCCACCCTAGCAATTGGGCTAACCCAACTCTCAATTTTCTCCCCCGACCGGCCTGGTGCACACCCCTCATCTCTCTCTTCGTCTTCTTTGTTGATCAATCCAAGGTGGCCGAGCTGTCCCCCGTCGCCATGTCTGCCACTTCGGGCATGCCGACCACCGCCTGCTACCACCACCTACCACCACTGCAACCCTCCCTCTCTCTCCCTCTCTCACTCCCGTCCTTTATTTTCGTAATTTTAGACCCAACAGGCCATGCACCCCCATCATGCATGGCCTCCCATTCCCCATCTTTCCTTCCCTCTCCATGCCACCCTACCACCTCCCCTGCCACCCTAAACGCTGCCACCCAATCAGCCACCTACCGCCCTCTCCTCCCTCTTCTTTTTCTTCTCATCATTAGCCTTCCTGCCCCATATTTTTGAGCATCTTCCCCCCAATCTCCATCCCTGCATTTTTCCTCCTTCATCCTCTTCTCCCATTTTTGGCACCACCGTCGCCCCCTGCCACTTCCACCGCAGCACCAACCCCCCTAAACCACCTTCTGCACCCTTCTACTCACACCCTACACCACCACAACACCGTCCAAGCCACCCCATAGCTCCTCCTTTCTCCCCCTCTTCTTTTTCTTCCCATTTTCTCCCTTATCAGCAGCCCCCCTGCAACCCCACCGTTCGCCGCCGTCCGACCACCTCTGCCGCCACCCAAACCACCAGTCAACTCCCTACAACCTCCTCTACCACCCCCACGCCTCTTTTTTCTGAAAACAGCCCCCGAACCCCTTCATTTTCCTCCTCTCTTTTCCTTCCTTCTCAGCCCGTCCACCTCGACAGCCATCTTCGCTGCCTCGCTGCCGCCGCCTCCGACGCCCTTGGCCGCCACCAACCCATCACCAGCCACCACCTACACCCCCTCTTCACTCCTGCACCATTTCCTTGCCTCCAATCCTCCCCCATCTACCCTCCTTCCTAGCCTAAAGACCCCAACCCGAAAATAACCATTATTTCTTCCTTTCACCCCCCTTCAAGCCTTCCTCTAATTATTTTTGCATGCAACTCATGCTGCATGAGCAGGATGAGTTACTGCATTATTGGTTTATTTTGGTTAAAAATTTTAAGGTAAAATAATATTTAAGTTAATTATTTTATTAAGTAAATTTTATAAGGTCTTATGCTTTGATTTTCTTATTTCTAATATAATAATTATTGATATTATTTTTACATGTTGATTTTGCTATTTAAAGCTTGAATCTTTAACTGGAATACCGGTAAGATTCAATTTTGCAGGAATTAAGGTAATCGTTAAACCCCACTTAAACGCATGGATAAACGTATGTTAGCACATTAGGATTTTTAATACGTTATTATGCTTGTTATATGTTGGTTAATATAATATATATAATTGCTTGAATTGATTAAAATAAAAAGAAAGTGTGCTAGTTTATGTGCTATGTGTGGAAACATTGCTTAGGGAAAGAGTTTGGCTATTAATGAAAGTGTTAAGTACTTATCCTTATTATTTTATGTTATTGTGACCATTTATGCATGAATAATTGTGCTAGATTATGGCTTAATATGTGTGGGTGCTAGTATGTATTATGTTAAAATATAATAGTTGGTGGAGTTGGATATTGTTAATGGAGTGTTAATATTATTATTCCATGTGGTAATGATAATTTAATAAAAGTGGTGTAATAAAGGGGGTAAAGTGGTAATTTTGGAGGCAAAGGGTAATATGGTAATTTGATAAGCAAATGGCAAAATGTTAATTTTATAAGTAAAAGGGGTATTATGGTAATTTTGGAAGTAAAGGGTAATATGGTAATTTTGGAAAAGAAGGGCAAAATGATAATTTTGTAAGAAAAAGATAAAAATGGTAATTTTGGATGTAAAAGGGTAAAATAGTAATTTATAAAGTAAAAAGGGTATTATGGTAATTTTATAAGCAAGAGGGTATTGTGGTAATTTTGTAAATAAAAGGATATTATGGTAATTTGGAAGTAAGGGGAAGAAGGGTAATTTTGTAAATTAAAAGGATATTTATGGCAAACTTGGGAGTAAGGGGTAACTTGGTAATTATGATAACGACGAAGGATAAATTGGTAATTAAATTATGATTATAGAAGGGCAATTGGATAATTATGATAATAGAGAAGGGTAATTTGGTAAATTAACCAATAAAAGGACATTATGGTAATTTTAATAATGGAGAAGGGCAATATAGTGACTATAAAAATGGAGAAGGGTAAATTAGTAAATATAATTATGGAGAAGTGTAAATTCGTAATTATAATTATGGAGAATGGTAAATTAATAATTATAAATATGGAGAAGGGTAAGTTAAAAATTATAATTATGGAGAAGGGTAAATTAATAATTATAAATATGGAGAAGGGTAAATTGGTAATTATAATTATGGAGAAGGGTAAATTAGTATTTATAATAATGGAGAAGGGTAAAATGGTAATTATAATAATTGATAAAGGTAAAATGGTAATTATGACAATGAAAACGGGTAATTTGGTAATTTAACCAACTAAAGGGTAAACTGGTAATTATGATAACGACGAAGGATAATCTAGTCATTAAATTATGATTATAGAAGGGAAATTGGATAATTATGTTAATAGAGGAGGGTAATTTGGTAATTTAACCAACTAAAGGGGAAAATCGGTAATTATGATAATGGCGAAGGGCAATTTGGCAATTTAACCAACTAAAGGATAAATTGGTAATTATTTAACCAACTAAAGGGGCAAATCGGTAATTATGATAATGGTGAAGAGCAATTTGGTAATTTAACCAACTAAAGGGTAAATTGGTAATTATTTAAACAACTAAATGGGCAAATTGGTAATCATGATAATGAAGAAGAATAATTTTGGTAATTTATCCAACTTAAGGGCAATTTAGTAATTATGACAAAGGAGAAGGGCAATTTGGTAATCTAACCAACCAAATGGGAAATATGATAAGTATAGCAATTATGAGGAGTGAATGGTGATCTAAAAAGCGTAGGAGATGACTTGGTAACCCGAACCGAGTAGGGATGTGGCTAAGAACAACAATGTGTGTATTATATGCCTCGTGTGCCATGTGTTATGTCGTATTGTGTACTTTATACTTAATGTTTAATCATTTGTAGTACAACTTCGAGTGATGTATGCTTGTGTGACTTCTTTATGGCATGTGGATGATGATTATATATGTTGTGTGTACGAGGTTATCTGATGTGACCCTCTAAGACATGCATGCTAGGGTGTTTAATAATATGATATGGGGTGAAAGGATAAAAAGGAATAAATGGGAAGTGAGTTGACTAAGGGGACACGATATTGACCTTAATATCTCATGATCCATAGGGGAGAAACAGGAGGAGATTATGATCAAAACGAATGAGTGATGCAACTCTTGCATGGGAGGTTTCTAGGGTTTACATGGGATAATCCTTACGTAAGAAAGGTATTAGGGTTTGAGCGGCCAACTAGGGTTTTACGGTCACATGTATGATTGGTGAGTAGAGTGATGAGATTTGGGTTGAAACTAAATGAGATGAGGTGTTGGACGATAAAAGAAAGGTTAGGCCACATAGGTCCGATTAGGGTTTCAAGGGAAAACCCAAGAGAGCGGTAATGAGAGAATTTGAATGTCGTAAGGTGATAGGCCTCGTCCCACACCCTTAAGAGTTGGGTTCTCATTATGGGTAGATGTAAGGGGGAATGGATGTCGGGGTATGATAAGAGGCGAAAAGGTCTCAATATATGGGACGGGCCCTCTCGGGAGGATAGAAGTAGGGGTCGGTGGCATACATGTCAAGGGTGTAATACTTTTGAATATGATACGAATAAGACACTAATCACTTAAATTGGAAGATTATTGAGCCGAGCCTAGACCGATCCACCGGCATGATAGCGGCCTGGTGACGGGGTGCCCTAGAGACCGATCCACCGGCATATAATAGTGGTTAGGTGCATTCTGCCCTATAAATGACCGATCCACCGGCTATAATAGCGGGGATCCCGAGCTCAATAAATCGAACGTAATAACAATAAGATATGGGGAAGGCACAAAGTAATTATAGTGGAACACCATGAAAGTCGGGGCCAAACCGATCCACCAACATAATAGTGGCCAGGAACGTTTTTCCCTGGAGACCGATCCACCAGCATATAATAGTGGTTAGGTGTGTTCTGCCCTATAAGTGACCGATCTGCCGGCCATAATAGTGGAGTTCCCACACTCACATGGATATAAATATGAGAGTTGATTGAATAATGACAGATTAATGGCTTAAGGCCGAAAGTATCAATCGTGCATTACGACCTATTGATATCTGATGTGAATTTAAGTATGTGAATGTTATGTATGCACATCTTATTATATATGAATATAGTGTTGTATCACGTGTTATGTCGTGGGCCTACTTTTAAGTGTGCTTTTAAAGGGTTATTCAATACTATAGTACTGAAGGGTTCCATTCGTGGGGCCCCTACCTATTCAATGGGCAATGGGAATGAGAGTAAGGAATCATCCGAAACCGTTAGGGTTTTTCCCTTCCTCTTTTAAATTCCTGGTTTTAATATTTTGTTGTTTTTGTAACCACCATTGGTGGAATTTATACTTGTAAACGGTTTGTCACGCTACTCTGATTTAAACATGGTTTGTAATTTGTGTTTTACACTTTTAGCCTTATCACTTGATACTGGAACGGTAGAAGTGAACCGATCTGGTACTAAGTGTGGTGGTAATATCCCCAAAATTCACAGTTTGCTATTTTACTTCTGTTATTTCTTTTAATAAAACGAAATTTTTTAGTAGTGAATTTTGGGGGTGTTACACAGGGTGTTCAGTGGTGCTTCCGATGATTTACGGTGGTTTTCATCGACCTGCGAGGGATAATGTTGCCATCAAGCTCCGAGCTCAACTAGCATTATTCGGTTTCATCTCCTACAAAACCAAGGACAATCGACTAGTCTAATCAGCTTCCAAGGTATGATTCCTTCTGATTTCAAAATTTTTGTCTAATCTGTAAATCTGATTGATGTAGAAGGTGACCAACATTTTGGTCTAATTACCTTCCATTGAGTTTGTCATTGGGAAGAAATATAATTGTTATTTGTCCTTCTACCATCGGTGCATCCTTCGTTCAGTAGCTTCTTCCACCATAACCACAATAGTCAGCTCATGTAGTTGTGTTTTGGGTGACGGGCAGTGATTTTCTGCGACAGGCAATAGACATGGTTGCCATCAAGCACCGAGCTCGACTAGCTTTAATTGGTCATATCCTAGAAAATTGAAGACAATCGACCAACGTAATTAGCTTCAAAGGTATGCTTCCTTCCATTTTTGAAATTTTGATTTAATTTCATGTCTAGGTGATGAGCATGTGACCAACATTTTGGTCTAATTAAGCTCGAATACATTGTCATGGCCGAAAAGCATGTTAAATTTAGTTTAATTCTTGGTTGGGTGATTTGTGGAGTGCTGTGTTTTTTGTTTTGTTTCCCCCTCTTTATGAGCTTATAGTCTATTGTATCTCTTAGACTTGGCATATGACTAGTATTCATTTCCGTACCCTTTTTTAGAAAGTGGGAAAATGTGGTACCATGATGCTTATTGAGCAATTATTTGCTCAAAAGAATGGTTACTCATAAAAAAATATATTTTGCTTGATTTAGATTAAGGTAGGATTTTCACAAGTTTGTTTTCCATCTGTTTGTTTGCACTATATACCCCTCTGTAATACATACAACATGTAAATGTGTAATAGAGGCAACCTCCGAGTATCCAATCCATGGCATTGTTGTAAAGTAATTCATTCATACTCCAGCCGATACTTGTAGGTCTTGGAGAAGAATAACGAGAGCATTAGGGTTTGTATGGCCTAGCAAATCATAGGTCAGCTCTAGTTGTGGACATGGTGGGTAGTATTTTATGGCCATGTGTTGTCCTTGATCACCCAATGCATTATTGACGTAGTCTCTCTCTAGATCTAGACTCTCTAGGACGATTTCTTGTAACCTATATTCAAGTACTCGTACTTCTTTAACATAATTGCTCACTGTTTCCCTACAAATATATATATATATATATATATATATATATATATATATATATATATATGAAAAATCATGTTCTTTTGCATTAGATATTAATCTTCTTCGTACCCATGTTTACTCATTCATTGTAATACCCCTAAAATTTACTACTGAAAAATTTTGTTTTAATAAAAAGGTTTAACAAAAGCGAAATAATATAACTGTAAATTCTGGGGATATTACCGCCACACTTAGGACCAGACCAGTTCATTCCTACTGTTCCAGTACTAAGTGCTAAGACTGAACATGATTTATACCAAACACAAGTCATTAATTAAAAATGAGAATCTATGAAAGAACTCAATCACCGGCACCGCCATACAGAAATCAGAGTGCAGTTTAAGAGTTACAACCCAAGGAGTAAGTAACTAAAGTTTTCCGAAATATAAAATGCCGTACGACATAATATAACTAGCATAAGTATGATACATGAAAAAATAATAGGAAAGATAGAGTTCGACCAGGTCGCTCTCGATCCCCAGGCCAAGTATAGGCTCAACTCTCAACCCCACCCGATGCCTCGTAAGTATCGTAGGCATCGAAGACATCATCTCCTACCTGCACGAACTTATATGGGTCTTCTGCTCGTGGGAATGAGTAACGCCCATGAAACGGGTGGTCAGTACGCTACGTACTGATTAAGGTAACCATAAAACTAAGGCCAAAATATATGGCATGTAACACACACATGATCATATAGGCAATATGCAATAATACAGATAATGAGGCCGGATTACAGTCCAGATAATCTTGTTCTTTAGTTCGATGGTCAACATGCTTATTTCACACATACTCTTTATCAATCCATGCGAGTACGGGAACCCTACTATTATAGCCGGTGGACCGTAATACATACAGGACAAAACACTCCTGACCACTGTTATAGCCAGTTGACCGGTCTCTAGGGCAGAACGCTCCTGGCCACTATTATTCGCCGATTGATCGGTCTGACCCCGACTCACATGGTGTTTCACTGTAATTACTTTGTGTCTTTCTCATGGCTTATCATCATTATGTTTGGTCTGTTGAGCACGGAAACCCCCACTATTATAGTTGGTGGACTGGAAATCATGCAGGGCAAAACTCTCCTGGCCACTATTATTCACCGGTGGACCGGTCTGGGCTCGGCTCAACAATCTTTCTCTTTAAGTGATTAGTATCTTATTCGTGTCCTATTCGATAAATATTTCACCCTTGACATGCATGTCACTGCCTTCTACTTCTATCATCTCAAGGGGGCTCGTCCCATATTTTGAGATTCATGTGCCCCTATCACACCCTGACATCCATCCCCCCTTGCATTTATATATAATGAAAACCCAACTCCTAAGGGTATGGGTTAAGGCCCATCGCCTCATGACATCCAACTCTACTTACTATTACCCTCTAGGGTTTTCCCTTGGAAGCCCTAATTGGACCTATGTGTCCCAACTTCCTCTTACTTACACTACCGTTATTTCATTTATCGGCATTACCTTATCTCATTTAGATTCAACCCCAAATCATACCACTTTACTCATCGATTTCACAGATTACTGGAAAACCCTAGTTGGCCACTCCAAACCCTAACACCTTTCTTCCCCCACAAGTAACCTCTCTATTTTTCATTTAATATTTCTTCCTTCCCATGGCACCCATACTCATCCCTCGTATAATAGATTTCCACTCTTAACCCATACTCCACTCTTCCTTAATTGTTTTTATTTCCACATTTTCCCCCAAATTAGGGTTTCCTCCCAAAACCCTAATTAGGTCCCCTATACACCTTACACCAACCTACATTTTATCTTTCATCCCAAGTCTCCAATCACTCCACAACTCTCCCCTTACCTTACTTACACCCTAAAACAACTTTTATCATGTAATGACCATCCCCATGCAAACTCCCTCTACCCCATGCAACCCTCAAAGTTCATATGCAAACCCTATAATTCCTATGCATGGTTCCCATCTCTCATTCATTTTGATCACCTCCTCTTTATTTTCCTCTCATGGATCATGAGGTAGTTTGGTCAACCTCATGTCCCCTTTAATGAACCCACTTCCCATTTTCTTTCTTTTTATCCTTTCATCCCCATATCATATTATCAATCATCCTAGCATGCATGTGCTAGGGGGTCACATCATATCATATTATAATCACCACATATACATATTATACTCATGCCATAAAGAAACACATGAACATACATCAACTCCAAGCTGTGCTACACATAAGACAAGTTAATGATAACCATACGATACAAAACATAGCATGGTATGTAACATCCATGGCATACAAGTCACACAATACATATAAGCCTTAGCTACATCCTTACCTAAAACGAC
Source organism: Tamarix austromongolica (assembly GCA_039764185.1). Lineage (NCBI taxonomy): Eukaryota > Viridiplantae > Streptophyta > Magnoliopsida > Caryophyllales > Tamaricaceae > Tamarix > Tamarix austromongolica. Next base: position 43,574,226 of record CM077812.1, on the reverse strand, counting down.
GCCAGGCTTAGAGTACGCTCCTACGCCTCCTTAGGGTTTTGACTTGATTCACCTATAAGAGGGAAATGCTATGGGTTAATCTCCCTCTTACCAAAATTACCATTATTCCTACCCTACCCTTATCATAATCTACTACTAGGGCTAATAATGATAATAGTAGTTTTATAATTAAAAGTAGGGTTATTATTCTCAAAATAATTAATCATGCTACCACTAACCAAAATAAGTCTTAGTAGTCATTATGGTTTATGTTAAAGTAGTCATAGTGATATTAATAGTATCAAAGATAATAGTTTCAATATTACTAATAATAATAATACTTTTAGTTTTAGTAATAATACTAATATCGATCCAAACCCTAGTAATAATAATAATAGTAATATTAGTAATATAAAAGTAGTGACCATAATGATACTTATATTGATAATGCTAGTAGTGATAATAGGTTAGTGATTATAAAATATTAACAATAATGACAAGGTAATAATAATAATAATAATATTAATATTAATATTAATAATAGTTCCAATATTAAGAATAATGCTAATAAAGATCCTGAAAATCATAATAATAGTAGCCTTGGTGATAATACGGTTAAGTATAATAATAACAACAATAATAATAATAACGATAATAATAATAGTAATAGTATTAATGATAGTAATAATAATAATAATGTTAAGAATAATAATAATAATAAAAAAGGATAATAGTAATATAAGGGTCTCAATATTTACACTAATAATAAAAGTGATAATGACCAGAGTTAGTATTAATAGTATTAGTAAGAAAATAATGATGATGATGATGATGATGATGATGATGATGATGATAATAATAAAGATAATCATAATAATACTAAAGTTGTAGCCCTTTAATAATAATAAAAAATATTTATGAAGTTAGGTTAAATAATAAGAATGATAACATAACAGTAGTAGTAGTAGTAGTAGTAGTAGTAGTAATTACTAACACTTATATAAAAAAGGTTTAGGGGTTGGGGGAGTTAGAATACCACCTAGGGTTGGTGGCAGAACTAGCGGTAGTGGATGGAGAAGAAAGGTGGAGAGATGGGGGTATAGGCTAGCGGAGAGGGAATGAGGGGGTGTTTGAGGTGGTGGAAGGTGACTTAGGTGGAGAGGGGTGGAATGAAGGTGGTGGTGCAGCCAAAGGTGGCAGCGCACATCGATGGGTGTAGTGGCCGAAGGTGGTGGAGGGTGGAGAAGGGAGAGGGAGAAGAAGAAGGAGGCAGGGGGATATGGAGGTATAGGGAGGCAAAGGAAGGTCCCCTGGTTGTTTTAGAGGGTAGAGGGGGTGTTGGTTGTGGCAGAAGTGGTGGCGGACGGAGGCGCGAAGGGCGGCGGGGGGTTGATGAGGGCTGATTAGGAGGGTGGCTTTACCCGAAAGGGGTGGCTCGTGCAGGGCAAATCGAAGGAGGAGGGAGGTGTGGTTGGATAGAGGGTGATGCAAGGAATGCTTAGGTGGGCGGAGCGGGTGGCGGCGATGGTCGACAACGACAGAATGGGGGTCTGATCGGGCGGTGGCGCCAAATGAGAGTTTCTAGGCTGTGAAAACAAAGACCTGATTATGACTGCCTATGGGGGTATTTATAGGCTAAATTGATGGGAAAACGATAAGGGAGGAAGAGAACAAGCAGAGGTAGGGCCACCGGCCGGCGGTGGTAGGCGGTGCAGTCCTGCCATGGCAGAGTAGGTTAGGTCGGGGAAGAGAAGGGAATGGGGCAGGCGTGTGTGAGGAGGGAGGATGGTTTGGTTGGATTGAATATGGAAAGAAAACGACAGGAGAGAGAGGGAGAGGATGGGTTGGTCGGCGGTGGTTGGTTACCGACAAAAAAATGGCTGCAGGTCAGTTGGGGAAGAAGGGAGGGGAAAGGGGTTGGATCGGTGGTTTGGGGAAAAAGAAAGAAAAGATAAAAAGAGGGGGTGGACCGGCTAGGGCGACGGGCGAAGGAATAAAAGAATGAGGCAGGCTTGGCGCGTCGTAGGAAAAAGAAGAAGGACGGGAAAACTGGGCCGCGAGGGGCTGTCCTAGCTCGAAAAGAAAGGGGGAAAAGAAAGGAGAAGGAGAGAAAGGAAAGAAAAGGCAAAAGAAGGAAGCAAAAGGAAAAAGGAAAGAAAGAGAAAATGGATGGGTTGGGATATTTTGGGCATTTGGTATTTTTGAATGTTTAAAATTAATAATATTTAAAATAATAATAATAATAATAAATTTCCTTTTTAGATTAATTTGGCTATTTTGAATAAAATTTTCTTAACTTCCATTTTAATTAGCAAAACACCCTAATTTTTCCTAATTAAATTCTTTATTATTTTCCTCTTGATTTACCTTAATTAACTCTCTTTATTTTAATAAAATAATTTATTTAGTTAATTTCCCTAATAAATTCTTATTTGGCTAAAATTTCTAAATTAGGATTTTTGGGGTATTTCTTTCATTCAATCATCAATTTGTGAGATGTAATAGTATATCATTTGTGTACTCTTTAAGCTATACACCATCTTAGTTTTAAGATATGAGAGTCGTGTAAAGCTCTTCAAGTTTTAAGAAATCAAAGGTTGCCTTAGAATAAACCATCTTAGTTTTCATTATAATGCAGCACACCCTATGACCTTTATATTGGCTGCTATTTCCATTCTTTTACCTACAAATAAACTTTTCATTTTGCATATCTTAGAATAAACCAACTTATTGTCATTTTGCAGATCTTACATCATCTCTCTTGCGTAGTTGTCACATCCCCTAATTCTTATGTGAACTAACAAAAAAAAACTATATTCTTGCATATTTAATATATTGTTTAAAAAAGATATTTTTTTTAAAAATGATCAAAAACTTGCCTTGATGTTCCTGGTTAGATATCAAAGACTATACATGGGAAAAATAATCGAACCAAATCCTTAAGCAGTGCAATCCATAGTTTTTATCATAAGAATGTAAACATCAAACTTCTCTTGTCTTTAAACAAAATTATTTTAAAACAACTAGGAGACAATGTATTCAAAACACATAAATTTTAGATAAATAACATTATAATCATAGTAGTGAGCCTTTTGTGCTTAGTATTAATAATAATTTTATTTTCATTCTCATAAAATTTCTCTTTGTGCTTTACTCATAAGTCATATTAGAATATGGGCATGTTTGTTCAACTACCATATGCCCCAGAATAGAGCATCATTAATTTCAAATTGGAGAATGGTTTAATAACCAGTTCAATTTTACATGCTTTGGGTATGTTCTTTGTTTATCTATAGATGATAATAGAATTTAGTCTTATCTCATATAAAACTTTGAAATAAAGAGATTATCATCATTGTTTCACCTTGGACTCCTTTACAAGACATTTAATGTAAGCCATGACTTAGCATATAATCATTTTTGGTTAGCATGCTATAAATAATTAAATAGAAATGGTTGCCATATATAGATTTTTCCAAGTGTTAATTCAGTAGTAGATTTTTACTTTTATCTAAATTGGATCGCAACCCTTTATAAGGCATCTAAAAGCATAATAGATTGCTTTGACTACTATTGGAAGTGTTATGTTTTAATTTTTTTAAGACTTTTCTTATTGTGAATCATTAATTCAAGTGTGATGAATATTTATATTATAATATACCGTGATTTTGACACTATTATCTCTCTTCCTTTTCAATTTCCAGCATTGTTGGAGGCTTCTCATATCAAAGAAGGAAAATATATCAACTATGAAAACTAAGGGTATTATTCTTTTATTCCTTCTTTTTTCATTCATATGGTGACTCTAAAAGTTTTTCTTCTGGTTTTGATGTTGATTTTGGTATTATAGTAGGTCAACATTTATAATTGATGCTATTATTGGGTATATAATCTTGTTAACTCAATATTGAAGTTGGTTGCGTTAGTTGACATCCATTTTTTTTTTGTAGTAGTAGGCACTTAAGATTGAATAAATAATAGATTTTTTTTTTAAAAGAACATATACCATTTAGGACTCACAAATATAACTAAGGAACGGTTGAACTAATAGGAGTAGATGATTAAGATTGAATAAAGAGCATAAAGAAAAGTAACTGGTTGGATATTTCATATTTTTTTTATGTATAGTTTACATGAAGAAAGTAAGAGAGGAAAATATTTAAATTCCTACTATTTTTTTCTTGACATTCTATATATCATTCTACTTGTTTAACTTTACATGTAAATACAAATCAAGTTATATATATATATATATATATATATATATATATATATATATATATATATATATATATATATAAATGCATTCTTTTGCTTTTATAAGTCATAAACTATGTTAATTATCTCAAAAGACGAAGAGTTTGATGAGCCTAAGTCAAAATATTGATTCACCATATAAAAAAAATGAATTTGCAGTCTTTGTGTTGAACTATAGCCCAATTTCTATCAAATGTGCCTTAAATGTATAAACACACCATGTCGAAAAAGTGTAGGAAACTCTAGGTCAGTATATTGGTCTAGTATCTAGCGCCTTAAATGTGTAAACACACATGAAGAAAGTGCTTTTATGGTGCATAAAAACTTATGAAAACTTAGCTAACTTCATTCTCATGTTATGCATTGAATTTCTATTATATTCTGGATCAAAGTATATGTCTGAAAGGCTCAAAGGCCTTAGGCTCAACCCCAACTTAGTAATATATAATCCAATCATTTTGCAATAACTTCTATCAAGTTCTAGACTTTAATTTCAGTATAAAATGATAGGAAAAGTAGAAAAATCAGATCTGAATGTTTACACTAGAAAATAATACATGACATAAAGAATTTACCTTTGAAAGTGCTTAAAAATTTGTCTAAACTTTTCTCACTTGATTTTGTTCTTTTTATATTGGATTCCCTAGTTTACTCAAGGTTTGCTCATTTTTAAAAGTAAAAATAATCTCATTTCACATCTAAAAATTTAGACATGCACATCTATTGCAAAACTAGTGCAGAAACATGAAGTGCTTTTATGGTACATAAAAACCTATGAAAACTTAGCTAACTTCATTCTCATTTAATGCATTGAATTTCTATTATATTTTAGATCAAATCATCAATTTTGATGTCCGAAAGGCCTTAAACTCAACCCTTAGTTAGCAATACATGTTCCAATCCTATTGCACTAACTTCTGCCTAGTTTTAGACTTTAATTTCAACATAAAATGACAGGAAAAGTAGAAAAATCAGATCTGAATGTTTACAGCAGAAAACCATACATAACATTAAGAACTTACCTTTGAAAGTGCTTAAAAACTTTTCAACACTTATCTCACTTGATTGTGTTCTTTATATACTGGATTCTTTAGTGCACTCAAGGTATACTCATTTTCAAAACTAAAAATAAGCTCATTTCACAGCTAAAAATTCAAACATGCACATCTATGGCAAAACCAATGCAGAAACATGAAGAAAATGCTTTAACGGTGCACAAAAACCTATGAACACTTAGCTATCTTCATTCTCATTTTATGCATTGAATTTCCATTATATTCCAGATGAAAGCATCATTTTTTATGTTTGAATGGTCTTAAACTCAAGCTTAACTTAGAAATATATGTCCCAAAACATTTGCACTAACTTCTACCTAGTTCTAGCCTTTAATTTCAGCATAAAATGATGGGTTAAGCAGAATAATCACATCTGAATGTTTAAAGTAAAAATAATACACAACATGAAGAATTTATCTTTGAAACTGCTTAAAAATTTGTCTAAATTTATCTCAATTGATTGTGTTCTTTGTATACTGGATTCCCTAGTGTATTCAAGGTGTACTCATTTTTAAAAGTAAAAATAAGTTCATTTCACATTTGAATATTCATTTACGCATATCTATTGCAAAACCAGTGTAGAAACATGAAGAAAGTGCTTTTACGGTGCATGAAAACCAATAAAAACTTAGCTAACTTCATTATCATTTTATGCATTGAATTTCCATCATATTCCAAATCAAAGCATCAATTTTGATATCCAAAAGGCCTTAAATTCAACCCTAACTTTGCAATATATGTCCCAAAACTTTTGCACTAACTTCTACCTAGTTCTAGACTCTCTTTCAACATAAAATGACAGCAAAAGTAGAAAAATCAGGTCTGACTGTTTACAGCAAAAAACCATACATAACATGAAGAATTTACCTTTGAAAGTGCTTAAAAACTTGTCTAAATTTATCTCACATGAGTGTGTTCTTTGTATATTAGATTCCCTAGTGTACTCAAGGTCTACTCATTTTTAAAAGTAAAAAAGGTTCATTTCACATTTGAAAATTTAGTTATGCACAACTATTTGACATTTTAAAAAACTTATCTCTCTTGATTATATTCTTTGTATACCAAATTTAGATTCCCTGTTGCTTAAACACTTATCAATGGGGAGGTTATTCTGCCAATGGTGGTGGTAGCTGATTTTCTAGCCTCCTTACCGTATTCCATCTCATATCACCAATGTCAATGGGTTATAATATAATATATTTGTATTCGCTATATGCAAGATGTTGAGGGTGGCGTTACTGATGTTGCCTCGATAGTTATGGTGTCTCGATGAGGTTTTTTAATGTGTTTATGTGGTTGTTGTCTTTTCTTTTTGTTATTTGAAGTTGGGCACCGAGGGAGGGAGGGAGGGACAGTGAATGGTATAGGATTCCAAAGATTTAAGTGTTGTCCGAATTAGTTTTTTGATTCTTTAATTGGATCTTCCCCTCTTTTATGTGACTAATTAAAACTATTTGAATGAATCGTGATTATTAGATCTACTGAATGATTGGACTTGTAGTGACACTTGTATTTTATACATTTTAACTATATTTCTAAGCGATGTTTACTAATCATTTTATTCACCCAAGTCTAGGACTACACTTGATGATGATGGTAATTATTGATTTATTTGTGGAAGTAGATTGTTGTAATTAATTGACATTTTGACATGAACTCGGTATTCTTGATGATTGGAAGTCTTTTTGAACAAAAGCACGAGACAATAGTGTTTTGACAAGAACGTTGTATGATCATGGTGAAGCCTTTTTGGATATTTTGATTAATAGTTTGATTTTTGACAATTGTATTGGACAAATGATTGTACAATTGATGAATTATGTATCTTACAATGATGATCAAATTTAATTTGCTATTGGTGTTCGTATTTGATTAGTATAAGCAGAATTAAAGTTTATTATGGATATAATAGGTTGTAAGGTGATGTTTTATATATTATTGTTGTAATAATGCCTTATCATTAGTAATGATGTTGTTGCCAAAAATAGCATATAATTATAATAAATCATTAGCAAAAAAATAGTTGTTGTAGAAATTAGTAGATTATTGGCAACAAAATAGACGTTGACAACAAAAAAAGTTGTTGTAGAAAATAGTATATCAATGGCAATGAATCGATTGTTACAAAAAAGAAGAGATTTGTTACAACAAAATGGTTGTTGCAAAAAAATAAGAGATTTTTTTGCAACAAAAATGTTGTCGTAAAAAATAGTAAAGCTTTAAAATTCATGACGATCATTCATGATAAGAAAATCCTCTTTAGCCACAAACTTGTCGTTAGTAATAACATCTTTTTTTAGCCACGATAATAAATAGTAGCTAAAAACATCTTTTTTAGCAACGACAATGAATCATTGCTAAAACCTTTAGCTACGTCATGATACACTACAAAGGCTTGATGTTGCTAAAAATATAATATTGTTGGTAAAAATATTTTTAGCAATGACATTTTTTGTTGCCAAAAATCAAATTTCTTGTAGATTTTCAAACCCCGAACCCCCTACTCCTTCCTTCTATTTCTCCTTCGTCAGCCACCTCACCGTTGTCGTGTCATGCTGTAATACGTAAAAATTTTGCTTAACCTAATCTCGCATCATTAGCCATAATTTGACTCTAATATCAAGAAATTTTATTGTTAGCCTTAACCAAATTTCTTAATCCCGAAACTTTACTGAAAATCGAAACTTTGATTCAGATAAATCGAATAATTGTAAACCGAAACCGAAAACTGCTAAAATTTTTGCTAATCTAAATTATTTGGCTAATCCCAAAATTCCTAATATAATCCTAATTCCCTAACATTTCTCTCTTTTTCCTTTTCTTTCTCATCTTCTTTTCTTCCTTTCTTTCCTTTTCTTCCTCTTTCTTTTCTTTTGTTTTATCTTCTTCTCTGCGCCGAATTTTATGGTGTGAGAAGTTTTGCTTCTTCTGCACATGCATCCCTCCACTTGTCATCCTTCATGCTCCTCTGACCATCACCCTACCAGCCCTGTCATCCCTCATGCCTATCTTCTTATTCTTCTTCTCTTCCCCTGCGCACACCACCATCTCCTTACTACTGCCATGTTTTTCGCAGCCTTGCCAGCCTGCCGCCCTTCCTCCTTTTTTCTTCTCCTCCCTGCCTTCTCCTCCCATACACGTTTTCTTCTCCATCATCACCCCATTGTACCTGTACCTGACTCCCATCCATCTCAACCATCACCATCCCCCTATCCTTTTCTTTCTTCTTTCTTCTTCTTCTCGGCAGATTCATCATCATCACCGTCGTCACCCCTGCTATTTTGTTCCTCTAAAGCATGCTACCTTACTGGTATAAATACCCCCAACCCTCCATTTTATTACCATTCCTCGACTCCTCGACCTTCTCCTCTTCTTCCTTCTCCTCTATCCTTCTTCTTCCTCCTTCTTCCCTAGTTTGGTGTTCGAAACACCCAATCCACCACAAAATACCACCCAAGCCACCACTAGCCACCCTTTGGCCGGTGGACTGATCGCCAAGGTTGCCCGAACCTTCCCCCTCGCCGTCGCCAGCCATCGCCGCTGACTACCGCCTATTTTCCCTTCATTCGTTGCAAAGTTTCAGAGTGCACGGCCTATGCACAACCGTGTAAACACTCGAATACCCTACTGCACAGCCGTACAACCCTTGCACCGTCTGGTTATGCATATTTTTTTTCTCTCAGCCAGTGTTGCATAGCTGTAAAATTCTTGCACCACCTGACCTTGCGTGTGATACCCCAAAATTCACTATTTTTTTAACAGAAGCAAATAAATTAGAACCTATGAATTTTGAAAATGTTACCGCCACGCTTAGTACCAAAACGGTTCACTCCGACTGTTCCAGTACCAAGTGCTAAGGCTAAAAAGGATTATTGTTAAACTTTAATCAATACTTAAACCAAGAGTTTATAAAAAGAACTAGAAGGATCATAACACAGAAATCAGAGTACGCGTAAAAGTTTACAATTCAAAGGAGTACAATAAACTATACGATAGAAATCAGAGTGCGTGAAAAAGAGTCATAATTTCAAAAAGGAAAATAAAGCTTACAATCGGTAAAAGTTACGTCTAGGATACTCAATACAAAGTAAAAAGGTCAAAAAGGAAAATCCGGCCACGCCACTCTCGATCCTTGTGCCAAGTCCATACTCAGTACTCAGCCTGATAAGTATCACACTATTCGAAGGCATCGAGATAAGTATCACCCACCTGCACAAAGTCATAAGGGTCTCCTGCTCATGGGAATAAGCAACACCCATAAAAAGGGTGATCAATACGCTACCTATTGAGCAAAGTAACCGTACACTAAGATTAACATACAAAAATATATAGTCCAATATGATAGCATAATAACATACGATACTTCAGGTAATCATATAGAAGCCCATTTATAGTCCGGATTAATAAATTAATTAATCTCTGATTAGAACTCATTTCCCACCAAAGCATTTATCAATCCATGCGAGTACGGGGAATCCCACTATTATAGCTGGTGGACCTATCACATATAGGGCAACATGCACCTAACCACTATTATAGCCGGTGAATCGGTCACATATAGGGCAAAACGCCCTAACCACTATTCCTTACCGGTGGATCGGTTTGACTCCTTCTCGCATAGTGTTCCATTGTAAGTACTTAGTGTCTTTTATGTGTCTTGACAAACTCAGATTTTGTTTATTGAGCTCGGGACCCCCACTATTATAGCTGGTGGATCGATCACACATAGGGCAACAGGTCCGAACCACTATTATATGCCGGTGGATCGGTCTCTAGGGCACCCTGGCACTTGACCACTATTATGCTGGTGGATCAGTCTGTGCCCGGCTCAATAATCTTCCACTTTACATGATTAGTATCTTACAGTGTCTTATTCAATAGATTTCACCCTAGACATGTATTACTAACTCTCTCTACACTAATCCTCCCAAGAGGGCCCGTCCCATATTTTGAGACTTTTACACCTCCTAACTCGCCCCGACATACTTTCCTTATTCCACTTACTCACACCGAAAACCCAACTCCTAAGTATATGGGTCAAGGCCCACTACCTTACATCTCCAAGTCCACTCACTACCTCACTCTAGGGTTTTCTCCAGAAACCCTAATTCGGGCCTATGTGGCCCATCCTTCTCTACCCCGCACAACCCAAACTGTTTTAATACCCCACACATCATAGCCCTTAAGTTCGACCCTCAATATCTCACCTTACTCACCAAGTACACGTGTGATCACGAAACCCTAAGTAACCACACCAAACCCTAACTAGTCACACCAAACCCTAACTAGTCACACCAAACCTTAGCTTCCTCATGTCCATATATCACCTCTCCATTTCTCACATTCCACTTTTTATTTTTTCATGTCAATCATGCTCATCCTCACTTGATAATTTCTATCATCCTCTCGTACTCCACTCACCCTCATTTACCACCTTCTCATATTAGGATTTTCTCTTAAACCCTAGCTCGGTCTCTTACGTACCCTTATACTTTCCCACGTACTATTTTTCACCCAAAGCCCCTAGACACCCAAACAACTCTTCCATTACATTTCTTACATCTCAAGTCAACTTTTCATATACAAATTTTACTCCCATGCAGTCGCTAACCTTCCTATGCACACCTTCAGACTTTTTCATGCAAAACCCTAGATTCTCCCATGCAAACCCTAGATTCTCTCATGCAAAACCCTAGATTATCCCATGCAAGCTTCTAGATTCTCCACTCTTTTATTTTATTTAAGATCTTTTTATTCATCCACTCATAGACCATGGAACACTTAGGTCAATTCCACCTATATTAGCCAACTTACATCCCTTTATTCATCTCACTCTCCCATTTTTCTTTTTCATTGTTCCACCCCACAACACCACATTAAATATCCTCACATCCATGTCTTAAAGGGTCATAACACTTTTCATCACATTCCACAATATATACATATTAACACATACCATATGAAAGTAGATAAGCATACCTCAACTCCAAGCCACACTACACATGAAATAGTTATAACAATAAGCATAAGATAAATAACACATCATGATACATGGCATACAAAGCATATAAGGCACATAAATACACATAAGGCTTTAGCTACACCCTTACCTAATACGACACTGGTCTTGGAACACGCTCCTACGTCTCCTTAGGATTTTGACTGGTCTCACATATAAGAGGGAAAAACTAAAGATTAGGTTCCCTCCTACTAAAAATACTAATACTAATAATAATAATAGTACTAATGATGATGATGATGATGATAATAAAAATATAATCGAAATAAAAATAGAATAGGGCATCGATCCTTAATAGCAATAATAATAAAAACATTAGTAATAATAATAATAATAATATATTCAAAATAATGAAAATAAAATAAAATAAAATAAATAAAGCTTGTATAAATAGTGTTTAAAGGGTTGAGAGGGTTTAGGGTACCACCTTGGATTAGTGGTGATAGGCGGCACCAGTGGTGGTGCACGGCAACCGGAAAAAGAAAAGAAAAGAAAGAAAGTTGAGTGTTGAGAAAAGGAGAGGGAGAAAGAGGGCGGGAGTTGGGGTGTTTATGGTTGCTTAGATGGAGAGTAATAGAATGAGGGTGGCGGCACAGCCAAAGGTGGTGGCCCACAGCGGCGGTTGTGGTGGCTGAAAGTGGAGGAAGGAGAGAAAGAGAGGAGGGGGAGAAAGATGAAAAGAAGAGTATGAGGAGGTAGAGGGAAGTCTATAGAGCAGTTTGGGAGGTGTAGGAAGTGGTGGTTACAGCGAAAGTAGTGGCTAATGGAGGTGTGAAGGGCGGCAGAGGTGAAAGGAATAACTAATCGAGAAGGCTACTTTGCATGGCGAGGGTGGCTCGTGTAGGGTAAATTGAGGGAGAAGGGTAGTGTAGTTAGTTAGAGGGCAGTGCAAGGAGTGCTTAGGTGGAAGGCTTAGGCGGCGGTGTTGGTCGACGACAACGGGATGGCGTCTGAAAGAACGGTGACGTACAAGAAGTGATTTCTGGGTTTCGGGGAAAAGGCTTGAGTCCAAGTTGGCTAGGGGGTATTTATAGAGCTAAAGGGAGGGGATAAGGTTAGATGGGTGATGGGAGAATAGGGCAGGTGGGTTAGGGTTCGCCGGTAGCGACGAATACGATAGGCCGGCGCACAACTGTGTTGTGGCTTGCGATTGACCAGGGAAAAAAGAGGAGTTCGTGCGAGAAGAGGGGAGGTGTGGTTGGGTCAAATTGGTTGGCGAGTTAGGGGAAGGAGAGAGGAGAGAAACAATCGATCAATGGGGCATGGCCGGAGGCAAAAAACTAGGGACGTTGTGGCGGAGGTGCAGACCGATGGAGGAAAGAAGAAGGAAGGAGGAAAAAGGGGGCTAGATCGGGCGGTCTAAGAGGAAAAGAGAAAAGAAAAGGGATGGAAAGCAACCGGGCAACGAGAGATTAAAAATAAAGTCAAAATGTGGTGTTTCAAGGCGGGTTGCGCTGAAGGAGAAAAGTGTAGGGAAAATGGGCCGCAGGACATGCCCAATTCAGGGGAAGGAAAAGAAAAAAGAGAAAAGAAAGAAAGAAAAGAAAATAAAAAGGAAGGAAAAGAAAGAAAGAAAAGGAAAAAGGAAAAAAAGAAAAATAGGTGAGTTAGGTTATTTGGATTATTTTGGTAAGTTAGGATATTTAGAAATAATAATATTTGAATAAAATAATATTTAATTCCCTTTTTAAGCTAAATATAGATTTTTGAAATATTTTTCCTAAATTCCATTTTAATTAGCAAATCATCCAAATTTTCTTAATTAATTTTTTTTTTTATTTTTCCTAATTAATTTCCTTTTTATTTTAATAAAATAATTTATTTAATTGATTTTTATAATAAATCCTTATTTAACTAAAATTCTTAAAATTAAAATTTTGGGGCATTTTAGTGCGTGTTTTCTTCCTTCAACCTATTGTGCACTGTTTCTGCATGGCCGTGCAATTCTTGCACCGCTTGACCATGCATCTTCTCTTCCTTCAAACCTATTGTGCAATTTTTGCATGACCGTGCAACTCCTACACCGCCCGACGTTGCAACTTTTTATTTTAGCCTTGCACCTTATTTTCACCTCAAATATTGTCCAAACACCACCAAAATTTAACCATAGCTCCACCACACACTCCTATACACTTTCATACAATTCAAGTTTCCATTTGAATCTGATGATCTCGGAGGAGGCCTAGGATTTACGTGCATAGAGTCTGGTGTCCTTGTCGGTAAGGATATATGTCGTAGCTAGGGTTTTATGTGCTCCTTTTATTTTTGTATATACTTTTGTGCTAAGTATGTTATATTGGATAATTTATTTATGGAAATGCTATGAAATAGTATTATTGAGAATAATGAAATTTATGTAAGTACGGATTTTGGTATAATGTTGGATACAAGATATCTATGGGAAACTAAGGATATGTACTTCGGATAATGATTAGAAATATATATGTTTTGGGTTTTATAAAGGCTTTGGAAGAATACAATTGTCTTGAATTACCCTGAGAGTATTATGTTCATTTGAGGATAATTACATGGTCATACTTATGTTTAATTGTATGAAAGATCACTTGGGTTAGGCGGAGGCGTTTATATGATTCCGTTCCACCGGATAATAATAGTGGCTCGGGTGTGTTGTCCCCAAGAGGTGCTTTAGTTCGTTCCACCGGATTAAGAATAGTGAGACCCCATACTCAACATGAATGAAAATATATTTAAAAGTAAAAGTATAAATGGAAAGATACTAATCATTTAAAGTGGAAGACTGGGTGAATCAGGACCAAGGTGTTGAGTCTGTTCCACCAGATAATAATAGTGGTTCGGTGTGTTGTCCTTGAGAGGTGCGTCAGACTGTTCCACCGGTTTAATAAATAGTGGCTCAGAAGTATTTTACTTTGAGAAGTGTTGGCTACATTCCACCGGATAATAATAGTGCCTCGGGTGTGTTGTCCCCGAGAGATGTTTCAGACCGTCCCACCGATTTAAGAATAGTGGAGTCCCTAAACTCAACGTAAATGAAATATTTAAAATATGGTATATCTAATGAAAGACCTGTAATCAATACTTATCTAACTTTCTTCTATTTGTGCATGTATGATTTGCTTATGAGAATTCTTGTATTATGTGTAACCCTGCTTGACTGTACCGTTACCTTACTCAGTACGTAGCGTACCGATCATCCATTTCATGCGTGTTACTTAATTCAACGAGTAGATGACCCAAATGTTTTTGTACAGGTCGATGAGGACCAAGTGGATGATTTTGCAGCTTTTGATACAATATATGTAGATGAGTGATTCATTCATATCAGGGTTGGGTGTAGAATCATGTTACCCGAATGATAGTTTTTACGCGGATACCTTTTTAGACTCTTAGTTCAATGAAATCATTTTTTGTTATATTTTGATATTGTAATCAGAGTTAATCTCCAAACTCTTATTTAATGTTATTAAAAGTTGTCTCATCTCTCTCTAATCATATTTTAACTTTTCTAATCCTTTTGCCTTGTGATTGACGTAAGGATGGTGGAATAAGCCATACTTATGTCAATTATGGTGGTAACACCAAACTATTTGATTATACGCTTCTGCTTAAAACAAAATTTTTCAGTAGTAAATTTGGAGATGTTACACACGCTACTACCAACGACACACAACAGCAACGAGCACAAAAATGAGCGACGACGAGCAACACCAGCAACGATGATGAGCAGTAGTAGCAGGTTGTGCCACCGATCCAGCCTTCTTCTAACCACCGCGAGCCCAACCTGACCAGTGACGAGTTATGGTCGAACTCCGACGAAGCTCCATCGACCCTCAACTACCCGATTTGCAGATTCTATTTGATATAGTTTTACCGAAAATCTAACCTTGATTTATAATGAATAAGCTTATGATGAGCTAAATAAGTTGTCGTAGTGTATGTTGTTGATTTGTGAAAATCAAAATCTTGACCCGGTTATTTCTGAGTTATTGGCATTAGTCCGATTAAGGTATTTTGGATAAATTAATGTTACAATTTACTTTAAAATGCATCTAATTTCTTGATGGGACTACCAATTTGAGAGATTTGTGAACAATTAATTGGAATATGATTTCTAGGCCAAAATCCTTATGTATTGAAATTTGTTTTAATCAATTAATGTTATAATATACTTTGGAAGGTATTTAATTTCATGATGAAAGTGTCAATTTGGAAAATTGTGTGAAATCGATTAGAATTTGATTTTTAGGTCAAAACTCTTACGGATATTTTTATTACAATTGAATTATTTCATTCAATTGATTATATAATTTACATTAGAATACATTTAATTGCAATCTCGAGCCGTCAATTTAAATATTTTAATGATAACTGACCGGATTAGTATTAGAGACTCAAAAAACCTAATTGTGTTTAATTAAATATTTCTTTTATTGTCTTTGATCAATTGGTTATACAATATGCTATAAAATAAGTCTAATTAAATTTTCAAGCATTAAATTTAATTAAATTAATAAAATTTAACTGAATTGTGTTTTCGAGCTTAAAACCCAGCTTTCAAATGAAATTATGAAATTGGTCAGTTGTATATTTACTTTTATAAAACTGAATTTCTAGAAATAATTGAAATGACCTTAATTGCGTTCTAACACATTTAATTTGGATTAATTGATTTAGATGTGTTGAAGTTGTGTCTTAGCTTGTAAAACCCTAATTTGTGAAAACAACTATCTTAAATTGGTGATTCATAATATTATTTTGTTGAAATTGATTATCTAGATACATCTAAAATTATTTTAATTATTTTTTAAGCTATTAATTAGAGGTAATCAAATTGAATTAGTTCGGAGTTCGAGCCTAAAAATCCTAATTTTTGGAGATGGTTTTATAAAATTGATCTGGTTATGCTACTTTTACCAAAATGGTTACTAGCTTTGATTTAATATTATTTGAATTGTATTTTATCTTATTAATGTGGATTAGTTCTCTGAAATTGGTTTGTTTGTCTTTTTGTTATAAAATCAAATTAGTAATTCATTTCGATAAAATTAACTTATCCTCTATTGTCATTTCTTTGATTAACGAATCAAATTGAACTCGATTTTGTCAATACTTAATTTATATTTTAATGGAGCTACATTCTCGAGTCATAAGTTTTTGATACGTTTTCTAAGAAAAAATTGTATGTACCTTTCTTTGTTGATTAAATTATATTACTTGAATAATTGATTAATAAGGTCGTTACTAACCTAGTCCTACGGTTTATATTGGTGATCTAGAAAAATATTTCGATGGATCCTCAAGTTACTCACCTCCCCCTCTTATTTCTTATGTATGTTTTATGTTATTTTTATATGCCAAGCGTATACTATATTTTGTGCAGTAATTATATGTATCTACGAGCTTGTAACTTCAATGCGAGTACATATTAGCATGCCTCTTGATTAATATATGTGTTCGAGTATGTGAAGGGTTAAACATGATTATGTAGTTAACATGTTCAACTAATTATGAAATGTATGGTAATTTTAGAGCATGTTATAATATGTCTCACTTATAATTGCTTTGAAAAATCATATCATTGGTCAAGTTATGGGTTGAAATTGTATGATGTCTTATGTTGGATTTTTTTGAAATGAAATTGAATGACTCTAATACCACTTGGAATGTATATAATAACGGAAATTCATTGTACTGATGGAAGTGATTTAAGTGCAATTATGTGGGCATGATTTATCCCTAGTTAATTTTTTAAATAAAACATTAATCACTTAAAGTGAAAGATATCGAGTCCGGAACTGTATATCTTGGGGCAGAAATCCAAGTTATGTTTGGTGTTTGGTATTCACCTAGTACCATTTCGTTATTTTTCTCTTCTTTGATCCTAACATCTGGGTACCTTATAAGGTCTGGAGATACCCTCTTCTAATCTATAGACATCTTAATATATTTCGACCCTATAGGGGGTATACGTACTTAAGTGATTAAGTGTCATATTTATTGGTAGTCTGGTTATGTTTATAGATGGGCTAATTGGGGTTAGTACCGTTCAAGTAATAGATTAGTTGTTACAATTTCTTTGAGTCTCTATCTTCAATTTAAAATAATCAAATGGGTGTGATCAACAACAATAGAATACAATACTCGATTATTGTCATTCAAAGATTATCATGCCTTATGTACATCATGTTTCTTCCCATGAGTTAGGTACTTATGATTTACTTAGTACCGGATCTGTACTAATACTATCCATGGGTTTTGTGAAGATCCACTAATGGCGGAGAGTAGACTTCTTATATAAGAGATCGATTACTACTGTTGGGTTGAAGAATTGAGCTTTAAGAGAGTAGGTTACCCAGAGTTTTATCTATCGGCTCTCTTTACTATCTGTACCTATTTTGAAAATTTTCCAATGTTGTATTAAAATTTTAATGGTGTTATAATTGAATTTAAGTCTCCCATTGTTTCACTAAGATTTTAAAATCCAAGTTATTACATAAGTTTTCTACTAATTTTATCAGTAATGGTTTTGTTCAGTGAAATTATTAACTTCCCATCTACTATTAAATATTTTTTGTGGGAATTTATTCTCTCAGTATAGATGATGTTTAAGTTTTAGTCGGACAGATTTTAGCCTCGCATCTAGCACGAAGTAGATAATATGCTTCTATCTTATGTTAAATGTGACGGTAACATTTTCCATTTTCTACTTTGACTTCCGTATTACTTTTTAAAATGAATTTTTTTTAGAAGTGAAAAATGAGAGTGTTACAAAATTATCCCAAAAATTCTAGAAACAATTATGGAAATTTCTTAAAATCTCCTAAAAATTTATATATTTTTTTTTAAATTAAAAAAATACAAAAATTTAAAATTTAAAATTTTAATGAAAATTGATATTAATATGTGTAACACAATAAAATTATGAACTTTCATTAAAAAAATTGTATTTTATAATTACCTCAAAAATATATTAGTATATTATTAAAAAATATTAATTTATTAATAATTAAAACAAGTTTTAAGTTTAATTAAATATTATAGTATTTTCATTTTTTTATGTTCAAGAGTTTTTATTCATAAATGTTTTTTGGGATAATTCAGATATTTGGTGAATATATAACCTTTCTAGATATTAAATATTTATGCAATTTTTTTATCGTATATACATATATAGGATTATAAAAAAATTATAAGTATATATTTAGGTTTGCTTTATAGGATAAAATCACTTTAATTGCATAAAAGATATATATATATATATATATATATATATATATATTTGATAAATAGCCATTCTTAAATTTATAAAATATATTTTTTTTACTTAAATGATAATAACCTACAAATCTTTAATTTTTTTATGAAAATTCAAAATTGTTGATTTCTTAGTGAGAACAAAAATATCTCTCACATTTTGTTAATTCAACTTTTTATATGATACACCTTTGTTTTATAATACGAGGCATATAAAAATTTGAATTTTATTTTATTATATAAGACATTTTATGAAAAGTATCCAAAGTTAAATGCTATGTTTCAAGTTATATCCTCAATATTATTCTTTTCCTCCAATTAATTAAAAGAATATGAGATATTAATATAATGGTATATTAGTAAAAGTAGATAACTTTTAATTTAAAATATAATACATTTGAATATGCATATAAAAGTCTTATATATCTTATATTATGAAACAAAAAAGGTATATTTCGTACAAGAATTCTCGACTCCTATCTCGTAATCATAACCAACCTCAACCTCCACTTCATAAATGAGACGAGAAGAGTAGCAAGCGAGAATCAATTAATCTCAAGCATAACTATGCGTGCTAATTATTTTTTCAGCATTATAATAAAATTATTATAATTATTTTTTATTTATATTATACTTTGTACTCGTTCCGCAAGCTCAGTATAGATCATAAGTATCCATACTAAGGTAACATTTGATAAATTAATATATGATGTTCATAAGTCATAACTCATAAGTATCCATACTAAGGCAATATATGATAAAATAATGTGATCTAAACCTAATCTACAATGATGTATATTAATATTTGAAGTATGCATTTTAATATTACATTACTTATTTGAAGTTCTAGCTTTTAAAATTTGTAAAAAGTAAGATATTGCCTCATTTAAAATTAATAGATAATATGTCTGGCCAAGCTCGGTCTATATTGCCTCCGTCTATACATTTAAAGGTATTCATATATCAAATACTCAATGTTTTGAATATCCCATAATTAAATATTTAGTGAAAATTTTTCTTTCGAATATTTGAAACAAAAAAAAACTTCAAACATTCTAATTTTCGGATATGATAACGATTAATATGTTAGATATTCAATATTTTCGAGGAGGTCGCAAGTGATAATGACCTGATAAATAATTTATCGATCGAAAGATAAAAACCGATTTGATTCGAGCCTTAAACTATATTCTATTTAATTAATAATTTTAAAATTTAGATAATATTTAAATATTTAAGAAAAATAATAATTAAAAATTATAGAATTTAGTTACAATAAATACTCTATTTTTAAATTATGAGCTCACAAAGATATATATAATAAAATGTTATGAAAAATAAATAATATTAAAAGTGCACGCATATATATACACACACATATAATTTATTAAACCATATATTATTTATATTTATCAGATTGAATATTTAATTTATTTAAAATTTTATTAACTGAATTGATTATTTAATTTTATATGATAGATCAAATTGATACACATATTAGTATAAAGTATGCATATACAAGCGACCTAGGGCTGAAGATGCACCGGTCCACGACGGACAAACACAAGCGATAAGGCTCCGAAGCCCCACCCAGGCACCCACCCACACCCACAGTGACAGAATTTTAAGAAAGTATATATCTTTTTTTTGGGGGGGGGGGTGGAATTTCATTTTATCTTACGTAGGTAGATCTTCTTTTCGGGGGGGACAACAATTACATAGAAAGGGGGAAGGAGATAAGAGGGAAAAGACAGGAAACGGTCACTAGCGGCGCGTACTCACAGGGTCACAGCCTTGAAAGCGGAATGGATTTCCCTGTGGAGAGCGGGGCGTGAATAGAGAATCGAAAACGATAAGTGGGCCCGGTAACCATAATTTTATATTACAACAAATACACGGACAGGAAATCTAGGGACTCATCATTGTTGCGACTTATTAGCTGCAGGTCAAGGAACAGTGTGTCCGGCCATATCCTATTCCCAAATAATACGTTTCCCGCACAAATACCTAGCCAGCAATAATACCTGGCTAGTAACCTACCATGCGGTCGCGAAAACACACAAAAACGTTAACATCACCTCCTTTAAACCCCTCCCCACCACTGCGCACGTTCCGTGGGCTGGTACGTCATTTTTTTTATTTACAAAACAAAGATGGTAAAAAAAAGTTATATATATATACATAAATATTATATAAATTTTAAAAAATAAATTAAATTTATTAAAATTGAGGGAAAAAATTAAAAAAAATATACGAATTCTGACATCAAATAGCACATAAATACCTGACTCGCAATAATAGCTAGCTAGTAACCTAGCATAAGGTCGCAAAAACATACAAAAATGTTAACATCACCTCTTTTAAACACCCCCACCCCCGGAAAAAAAAAACCACCCCCGCAGGTCCTGTGGGCTGTAGGTGTTACTTGTATAGAAATATATGAGTGCTGCATATATAGAGTAATCAATCATCCTCGGGAGGAAACTAACATTTACAAGGAAAGATGACCAAGGAAGAAAACAACTATGTGCAAGAATTTTGTTCACTTAGTTTATAATTAATTATGTCATCTATGTGGAAGGAGATTTATATTTTACATTTATTAGAATTGATTATAAATTAAAATTTTATTTAAAATTACTTAGTAAAAATAATTATAGTTTTTTTAAGAAAAAAAAAACTGTGTGTGTATATATATATATATATATATTTATTTAAAAAATAAAATAATTATCTTAGTTCTAAACAAACCCTAAATCGTCAGACAACAAACATATGTATTAGCTAGAGCGGCATAGTCCTAGCTTGGAACGATGAACATGTGAAGCGGTCTCTAGAAGGAGATCGATGATGATACGGAATTACATTTTGGAAGGGTATGAAGTACGAGAGTTACGGGAGGAGGAGGAGGGGTATGAGTTCAAGACTGCATTTTTTTTTTAAAAGTTAAAATTCAGAAAGCCTGCGAAAGTATCAAATTCGTAAAAACATACCTCGCTTCTTTAAGCTCGCACAGACAAACGGTATATTACAGCGTCACAGATAGTGGTTCTTAAATGTCAACCGATGAATTGATGAGCAAGAAAGGATATAGACAAGGGGACCCTCCGTAAATTATACCGTTTGCACGCTCTGATTCTAAGCGAACGGTCCACAACAGCAAAATTAGAGCCTTGCCGTCCTCCTCGTCCTCCATCGAGTTTCTGTTTTTCTGCTTCTTTATTGTATTTTTTCTCCTTCCCATCACGTTCTCCTCTTCATCTTCGGGTCGGTCTTTCCATCAATAATACCCACCATAAATTGGTGAAGAATTTGTTGACATTCGAAGCTAAATCTGTGACGTGTGAAAAAAAGACCAAGCACTTGTGAAACACCGGTTTCTTTATTGTTTCTGTAGCCGGATCTTCTGTGGTTTAGATGGGGTTGGGTGCCCGGGGAGGTCGTCGATTGGGATGCTACTTAACATAACTCGTGACATTATTCCAATCCATGCTATCACACACACGTCATCCATATATACCTTCGTACTAAGAACCCTTGCTCCTGCCCGTCTTCCAGCTCCTCCTCGGGCTTGTTCTTTGTGGATTCACCTTTTGAGTTTATTGATATCATTCGGCCGAGCTTTCCTGCTTTCTCTATATCTACAAGCATTGATTCGTAGAAAAATGAGGAATCTTAGAACCATCAAGTTTCGACCAATAGCCCAGTTGTTACAACCCACCAAAATACGAATCGAACCAAAAGACCCTAAGTATTGAACTGGTAGAGAACACAGAGCGGTGGCACTTTCCTGACTAATATATAAAGCCTACAATTTGAAACCCTAAACCCTAATAATCAATTAATCCTTGAAAAAAAAATATACATTAAGAGTGCAAGGTAAGTAGAGATGCGTAACTTGAGAAGATACAAGTGTCTCACGATTCAAACTTGCGGTGTGCACAACACTTTATGCATTGTGCTTCAGAGGACGATAGCAAAGGCAAAGATGACGAATGATAATCGGCGGGTTTGTAGCAGTGGTGTCGGCAAAGACCATGGACGAGGTTGTGGCAACGTTGAACTCGTTTGAATGCCCCACGTCAAAGGCTACGGATGACTCATGATGTTGCGCTCAATGAAGAAGCAGCGGTACAGTAAACTTTAAGCAACGAGATGGGGTATGGTAAAAGAGAAGCAACAACGTTCGATTTCTTCTATAATAACGGTGCTCAATACTTGTGAAGCTATAGTACATAACTATCAGGGCCATTGCCTTCGAAAAGTTTCAAAACCGAATAAAAACCATTGTAACATAGCATATAAAAAGTCGTCGTCTTTGCCTATTACTAGCGTCACTATGCGGGGCCATTATCATTTATCTATAGCTGACATACGAATTCTATAAAATGTATTAATATTTAAGAATTAAGTATTCTAGGTGAAAAGGATACTGTGTAACCTTGTACACCAATATAGTCAAAAGATCTTTTATGTCTTTGGACTAGATGGTTGGAAAGATACCCTAATATTTTGTACACCAATACTTTTATATTTTTGGATTGTTATTGTATTTTCATCGAGCAAATAAAAATAGAAATAAATATCGTTGGATCAAGACTGTTATCGAATTAGTCTGCGGTCGCCTTCGTCTACAACATTCAAACAAACTAACCTTATTATGATAAATGATAACAAGCACACCAACAAACGAAACAAACCAATGGCTCCTAACTATTCTTCAGGATAACTATTCCTAGAGATCAGCAATTTTCAAAATCGATATCTTTTGGTTTAAGTATTAATATCTTAAGAAAGTGATTACAATATATCACATATTGCATAATAATTCTAATTTCATACTTAACCATTTATTATTATCATTTTCAATTATTCAAGTTAACCCTAAAATCCAAGTCTAAGTGGGTTAACATTAAGGTTAACCTATCAATACACTAAGATTACCTTCTATCCAATTATTCACTTTAGGCTCATTAAGTCAAACATGACCAAAATGTTCCTAAGATCATTGTTTCTACATTATCATCCATTTTAAATATAAATTTTATTTTATTTATTAATTTATCATGAAAAAACAAAAAATAATAACTAGATTACATAACATGTAACTAAATTACCAAATACGCTAATTGACCATTTTGCCCTTACACATAACTTTAAAAGCAAAACCCTAACATGTATTTCTAGAACGTCAAACTACATATTTCCATACTCAATAATAAATAACCCATATTAAACATTTATTATTAAACATACTTGTCGGGATAAATATCATGACACACTTAACATGACCAACATACCTCTAGGACATATAATCATAATAATAATCATGCTACAACATGTGTTTATAAAATATCAAATCTCGTACCTCCATACTTAATAATAATTTATACATGTTAGACATTCTTACTTGAATAAACATTGTGATATGCTTAAATGACTAAATTGTCCCCAGAGCACACAATAGTAATAATTTTGTTAAAAATGCGCTTAAACTTACTCAGCCTATCATATTAGATATACATGATATATATATAATATAATTTTGGCTTAAAGCTCATTTTAATATACTTTCGTACACATAAATGTTTACACAAGTTACCATGCTCCATTTTATCCAATTTCATACAATCATGATTAGGCAAATGAATACAATGTAATGAACATGCTTAATAAAATTTGTACATAAAAAATCTTAATGTACTATCATGTAATATCTCGCATTTTAATAAAGTATAAAAATTACTTAATTTCCAATACAATCACAAAAATGTGAGTAACCTACTAAAATTTATTAGGCTCCATTAATTAAAATCATATACCTAAAAAGCAATACCACATTAATGATATTAATATTTAATAAATAAAATAATATTTTTTATTGAAATATTTATTAAATAGAAAATTATCAAAATGTCCTTAATGTTGCAAAGGGGTAAATTTCAAGGAAATCTCACATTGCTTGAGTTTTGGGAAAATGTGGGAGCTTTACTGAGGAAAATATGTCATCCGGTGGAGGTCATGGCTAAGGGGGTTGTAGGCTCTATTCTGCAGAGAAGGGTGGTGGTAAGGTCGAGGTAAAAGGTGCTCGATGGTGGTTGGAGTTGGGACAAGGGATGGTTACAGTGGTGGTGAGGTTATTGGGCTGCAATAATGGATATTGTTACAGGGAAGAGGGCAATGATCGTGGGTGTTGATGCTGGACATGTGTTTATGGTGATGGATGCTGTAGCAGGCAAGAAAGGGTTGTGAAACAAGGATACAAAGAAGGGATGGTGTGGTCAGCGACAAGGACAAGGTAGGAGGAGAAGGGACTTGTCTAAAGGTGGTGGGCAAGAACAATGGTGATGCTAAAAGTGACAGAAGGTGAGGAGAAGAAGAGAAAATAGAGAAGGGGCTGGGTTTTTTCCTTTGACGGGAAAGGAAGGAAGGGCATGCAAACTAACGAGGAAAGTTGGGGGCTTAGGCGTGCGAGGGGAGCAAGTGAGGAGAAGAAAAATGGCAAGGGTGCAAAGGTGTGGTAAGGTAGAGGATTAGAGGGTTAGATGAGGAAGGGAAAGATATAAGAGGGGGAATGCAACAGGGTTGTTTGGCTTGAAGAGGAAAGGGGAATAGGTGGGGTGCAAGAAGCTGGCGGGGGCATGGACTGGTTGAGGGAGCAGGAGAAGAAAAGAAAAAGAATGAGGAGGAATGGTTCGGCATGGGGCACAAGAATGGGGCAATGAAAAGAAAAGGGAGAGATGGTTTGGGCCAGGGCACAAATGTAATACCCTAAAATATTATTTAATATTAATCCCGATTAATTTATATTTTAACTTAAACTTTAAATATCAATATAATTATTTTATTAATATTTAACCCGTACATCCAAATAAATTATTAAATTAATTAATTATAATTAACTTATCTTTTTTCTTTTATTTAAATATACCTTAAAATCTATAAATTTTACCCTGATTTATTTTTCCTAATTGGGTGCCTGAAACCTAGTTAAGTTAATTTTATATTAATCCTAAACTTAATCTAATTTGGATCTAACCCTAAATTTATTTTTTTTTCTTTCTTCCCCTAATATGCGCTTGACCCACCTCTTCTCATTTTTTTTGCCTTCTCACCCATCCATGCCAGCCTAACCCAACGTAGTCCCTTTTTTTGTCTTTCTTTTACTTTTCCTCCTTCAAGGTTGACACCCCTGCCTTCCTTCCTTTCCCGCCCCTCCAGGCTCTCTTTTCCTTTCTTAACCAAACTAACCTTGTCCTCTCCCTCACACATGCCCCTCTCCCTTCCTTTCTTAACTCCTACATTGTCCTACCTCTGCACCACCATACTACATATCTACACCCTGCACCAAATCCCTTGACATTTCCTTCCCCTACAACCCAACCCTATCGTCCCACCATTGCCCAAATTTCCCCAACCCTCACGTCTACTTATACAAACATACACACCCATTCCCCGTTTGTTTTTACCCAGCATAACCAACCCCAATCCCTCCTCATTCCTCCTTTACCCGTTATTTCCTCTTCACCACCCCCCTCGCCACCCTTCTTTGCATCGAGCCAACAACCACACCACCACCCATCCAACTCTGTCATTGCATCATGTCTCCTTGCCCGACGTCACCTCCACCTAGCATGTCGCCCTTCTTTGCGTCGAACCAACTACACCACCCCTCTATAGCCTCTCCCTCAACCTCACCTCTTCTCCTCTTTTCTTTACTTCTCCCATCGAGCTGCTCACCACCACTGAATCCAACCCCTCCTTCCTAGTTACATTGCTCTATTGCCAGCAACCCATCACCATAAAAGCTCCGCCATCTTACCACCTGCCTCCTTGTCGCACCAACACCCCAACCATCTCTATCCCCTTTACCATGCCTCCCTACCTCGCCAAAACCAACTCCCCACCCCACCCTTAGCTAAGACAATCTCTATCATACCCTCTCCTTGCAATGCATTTATGGAGTGGAGCATTTATCAAGTAAATTAAAACACCTCTTTTCATAAGGAAATATATATTAAGTAATAATTCTAAAATTCGCTTTCAGGGTATAGAATACATTACCCAAATCCATGCTTCATAAAAATCATAGGCAAGCAAGCATATCAATTTATTTTTAGAGAGCTTAGGAAGTTCATATTAGAGTTTAGCTATCATCATTGTCGTATTAAATACCCTTTTCCATCATACATAGATTAATGGTCTTAGATATTAGATTGTGATGTTGGTTTGAGATATGATATCAAGTTATATTATAGTGGTTCATTGTAGTGTGTTGTTAAGTAGAAATTATCATGTTGGTATTGATTTTGAGTCTCTTGTTCTTCTATATTTAACTCCTTTTACACTAAGGCAACCATGGTGATTTGATGTTTTAAAAATGCATGTTTTATTATTATTATTATATGATTTACGGATATTTTGATCGTTTCAAGCATATCATGATATTTATTTCAATAAATGCACCTAATATGTGTTATTTATTGTTGAGTATGTGATTTGATGTGCTAGAAACTCGTGTTAGGATTTTACATGCAAAATTAGGGTATGTTATTTCAAGCGTATCATGATATTTATTCCAATAAGTGTGTCTAACATGTGTTATTTATTTTTGAACATGAGAGCATGTGATTTGATGTGCTAGAAACACATGTTAGTGTTTTAAGTGTAAAATTATGTATAAAAGCAAAATGATCATTTGTCATGTTTGATAATTTATTTGCGTGCTATATAATTTAATTATTGCTTTTTAACATTTTCATGACAAATAAATAAATAAAATGAAACTAATAGTTAAAATGGACGATAATATGGTAATTATGACCTCAGAGTTATTTTGATCACTTTTGACTTAATGTGCCTAATATTAATAATTGGACATATGATGACCTTAGTATATTGATAGATTGACCTTAGCGCACACTTTGACTTTAACTTGGACCATTAACCTTATGATTGACTTGAATAATTAAAAACAAGGAAAAAATGGTTAAGTATGGAAATAAAATCAATGTGTAATATGTAGTGTTTTGTAATCACCTTCTTATGATATTAATACTTAAAATAAAAGACCTTATTTTGGGAATAGTTGCTCTCTAAGGGTAGCTAATCTATTGAAAAAGTAAAAGCCCTCAATTGATTTGGTTCGTTGGTGTATTGTTGTAACCTAGTAAAGCCCTAATGTACTCTACAAATGACCTATGGGTCCTATAATGAGTACCAATACTTAAGGATTAGGTGTCCTAGGTTGGGAGGGTGTTGTGTCACCTTATACACAAGTATGACCTGAGTACTTTTATGTCTCTAGATTAGATGATTGGAAGGGTACCGCGATGCCTTGTGCATCGATATAACCGGTGTACTTTTATATCTCTAGATTGCTATTATATATCCCTCAAATAAATAAAAATGAAAATAATTATTATTTGATGAGTGGTCTGTAGTAGCCTTGGTGTCTGCTTACATTTGATATTGTGCCTTGAGCCCTACCTATAGTATTATGAATTTTATTGGTATTGTATTTTTGAGCCCTACCTATAGGTAATGGATATCACTGGCTTCAATATTGAGATATAAAATATATTGTAAAGGTTATGATTATTGTGTTGAGATCGATCTTAATTATTAATTCAAAAAACATCCCTTGTACGCATGGTTGGTTAGTTTATTTATGTTCTAAATGAATGAGAATGAGTGGTATGTGATTTTGGTGATTATGGTTTATCTAATATGATTATTGTATTTTGTTCAACATATTTCAATATTTTATACCATGTTCTATGTGATGCATTTTATGCATAGTTTTTATAACCAAATAGGTCATCAAACCAATCTTGGTACTGGTTTAGCGATTTACTAGACTAGTGGTTTGAACATATTGAACCAGTAGTTCGAATGATTGACTAAAAATAAGTGAAACCTGTATAAATATACTTGGTAGTATTATATGTTCCTTAATATTACCTATCATAAACCTCAAAATAGCATATTATAACATCATAAACATAATCCACTCAAAACATTCATACAAATCACAAAATACCAAAAATCAACATCAAGTTCATACATATTCAAGAAATGTTGAGAAAGTGTGCTTAGATCCTAAACTAGAACCACTAGCAACCCTAGGAGGAAACATGGAAGATGGTGGTTGTTCAATTAAATGTTGAGAAAGTATCTATTCCCATTAGGCCATATGGATTTTCTTCAACTAACATCTCTTGCGTCTTCCCCTTTTTATTAGCAAAATCTTTAATTATATTATTCATCTTATAACCAACTTAAGAGGAACATTTTTGCATCTCTCTACTTGATATTTAACATCAGCTAAATATTGTTTAAAATGTTGAATACCAATTTCCGAAAATAGTTTACAACAATAAAAGCATTGTAACTTCTTTCTATCATTACCATCCACAACCTCCCTACAATGACATCGTGAAGAATCTTTCTTTCCTCTAGTAGCACTTTTTGGAGAAGAGTTTTGTGTAGATCCAAAAAAAATATCACTAGCTTCTATAGACATTTTCTATATCAATTTTCACCTTTTATGAAAATAAAAAATATTACAGTTTCTTAGTAAAACAACAAAAACAAACAATAATACAATTGAGAATCATATATTCTCAATTGTAAGTTAATAAGATATCACAGCAAAAGCTAACATTCAAACTAACAATTGACGAAAAATGAAGCTAATACTCGTAGAAAATTTACATTCAAGTAAAAAAAACAACTTCTTTCCTAAGCAAATGCTACAAACACTTGTACAGTTCTACCAAGAATCAACCTCGGGCCATGACAAACACTAAATAATCAACACAACACCCTACAATTGAAAATAAGCAAAAACACTACCTATTTACCGAGAATCAGCATATGTGTATGCTTATTACATACCACACAATACACGATAACAATCCTCCAAGAATCACCATATGCGTGTGTATTACATACTACACAACACACTACAACAATCTACCCATAGTAAGACAAGAACAACATCAATTTGTGGTCTATCTCCAAGTACCTGTATATGCGTTTCCAGTAGAAAGACTTACCTGTCAACACCGACCTCCAGTTGTAGCTCTAGCTCTAGCTCCAGCGAGAGACGAGTATAAGTGGCATGAGGTTGAGAAAAATTGACTGTCCAAGCTCCAGTCCTATAATGACGATCGATTAGAATTGAAAATAGCAGACGACATTGAAGACCAAAAAATGAAATTGATTGAACCTGTATGAGATGGACAACAAAGACAAACCTCCAACTTCCATCTACGGTGGCGATCGAGGCTCTAGAGATGGCAAACAAATTAATGAAGAAGAAGCTGCAATAGGGCAATAACAAGGAAGATGAAGTTTGACAGTTAAAGTCAACACTCGAACAAAATTAAAGAAACAAACAAAACAAAACCCTAGACCCAGACTCAGTAGTAAAATAAGGGGGCATTATCAAGCAAATTCCTAGTTTTAATAAAACTGGTTGGTCGGACAATATTTATACCGATTCTTTTGCCTGGTTGGTCCCATTTAGTAATCAAACCAATATGGCAATTGGTTCATTGACCGACTGTTCCGACAACCTGGTATGTTCCTATTTTAAATAATATGTTTTTATATGTTCCATGCAAACTTTTCATATTAATTTTGTATAATGGGTTACTCAATACTGTTGTACCAACGATTTTTCTTTTATGGTCCGCTGCCTATTCGATGAGTAGCCCTTAATTTGTAGGAGTACTTTGAGAGTAATGTATGATGGCTTCTGGTATGGGTTGAAAATTAAAACTGTCTGGGAGTTCACTCGACACCTTTTGATCCAGTTAATTCTTACTTTTATGATCTTATGTATTTCTTTTCTCTAAATTTTGTAACCACTAATAGTTAGTTTATTTGGAATAATGTTAATCAGCTTTGACTCTCTTTACACTTTGATTTGTATAATTGTATTATTAATTTAACTAGAGTAAAGTTTAGTCTTAGCACTTAATATAAGAATGATAGAAGATGCTAAACTTATACTAGATGTGACGATGACACCTATTATTTTTTATATCTAATGAATCTGAAAAATGAAAAATTTTACTTTGGAGGTATTACATTAAGTTAGGGAAGAGAGGAAAAGAAAAGAAGAAAAAAATAAATGGGCTAGGCGCAAGTCGGGGAGGGGAAAATAAAAAAAGGGAAAAAGAAAAAAAAAGAAAAAGGAAAATGGAGAAAAATAAATGAATTAAGGGTTAGAATTATAATTAGATTTAAGAGTAAAGCAAAATTAAAATATCCGGATTTAGGATACCCGATTAGAAAAAATAAACCAAGGTAAAATTGATTAATAATGATAAATTGATTACAATTTTATCTGAATTTATGGGTCAAATGTTAAAAATAATTAAGCTAAAATTTTAAGGATTATGTTAAAATATAAATTAATTAAGATTAATATTAGATAATATTTTGAGGTATTATAATACACACCCCAACAAAATGGTTTAGTTGAAAGAAAACACAAATATCTCTTAGAAGTGGCTCAAGCGTTTATGTTTCAATCAAATATGCCTCAAAATTATTAGGGTGAGAGTATCTTAACCACCGCTAGTGTAATAAATAGAATTCCCACAAAGGTTTTCGACACATCAGCTATTATTTGAAAATAAATCTCATTACCACCTTCTAAGACCAATTTATGTCTACATTCATGTCTTAAGTTTTCTAGGGTTATCCACATGGGATGAAGGCATACGTGGCTTTCAATCTTAAAACTGACTAGGTCTTTGATAATAGAAATGTCATTTGTAGAGATTCCAATTTCCCTTTCGCTAATTCCAAGTCTCCATTTTCCCTTTTGCTAATTCCAAGTCTCCTAACATGTCGTCTTATGATTATGACCCTATGCCCTTGCCTATACTTGACTCATCTATAAATGACGAGCCTCCTCTTATTCAAAGGGAGCATGAAGTCCAACCTAAGAATTTATTCTTGATAAATTCATCCATCCTACCACCCATGCAATCTCTCACTTTCTCCACTGCCAACCAACACAACCCCTCTACTACCTCTGCAAAGGTCTTGTAGATTAATTCTTGCACCCTCACATTAAAAAGATTACATCTGCACTTCTCGAGTTAATCTTTTGACTCAACTCCTCAACATTTCCCACACACACTCACAAGAACTATGCTCATCACCATATGTTTTTTTTTCCTTTCATTCCCGCTTCATTCATGTCATACCCAAGCTTACTATCTAAGATGAAGCCATGTCCGATCCACATTGGGTTTAGGCCATGGAAGCTGATTTGAGGCAATTAATGCAAGTTAGACAAGGGAGGTAGTTTGGTTGCTGCAACATTAAAAAAACCATTGGTTGTAGATAGGTATGTAAAGTAAAATATAAGGCAAATGGGATTATTGAAAAGTATAAAGCCCACATTCTTGTGAGAGGCTTTACACAAAAGGCTGATGACGAATTTAAGGAATCCTTTTCTCCTATAGTGTGCACAACAACCATAAAGAGCATTTTGGTAGTAGCTATGAAGAAATGATGTTAGTTTGATTTGAGTAATGCCTTTCTTCATGGAGATCTACATGAAGCCTTTTTCCAAGGCTTAATGGCTTCCCCTTTATCACTTATAAGTTGAAGAAAAATCTCTACAACCTAAAACAAGCCTCATGGCAGTGGTTTGCCAAATTAAGATCACCCTTATTATCTTGTCGATACACTCAATCTAAAAATGGCCATTCTCTTTTTACTAGAAGAGCTCATGATTGTTTGACCATTATAGCAATGTATGCAAATGATTTGTTGGTGGGAGGTAATGACAACGATGAGATCTACTAGTTAAAGAACTTTTTGCACATCTTCGACATTAAAGAGCTTAGTAAACCACATTATTTTATGGGAATTGAGTTCATCCAATCCTCTTAAGGTCTTTGTCATGAGCGAGTGCAAATTCATTTCAAGCTTCTCACATGAGTACTCTCTAAATGATGAGGCAATTGTTGTTGGTCCTCTCAACATGAGGACAAAGTTGTTGTTGGACAAAAAAGCACCTCTAGTTAATCCCAAAAGAATTTATAGCTTGGCATTACTAATACATGTCCAGACATCTCCTCTATCATACAACACATTAGTCAGTTCAACAATTCTCCTCAGTTGCCTCACTATCATGTTGCTTTACACATTATTCGGTATCTCAAAGGCAAACACTCACCTATTTACATTGCAGGCCTTTTGTGGCTTAGATTGGATTACTTTCTCCTACTCTCAAAGGTCCATAAGTGGGTATTTCATCACACTCAAGTGCTTGCCCATCTCATGGAAATATAAAGAGGAAGCTACGGTGTCATTATCTTATGCCGAAGCTGAATACAAATCCTTACTGCGTATCACCTTAGAGCTAGCTTGGTTGAGTTTTCCATGAATGGACCAAGCATGGATTGCCGTTTTGTTTGTGATCATGTTTGTACGGGCATCATTGATCCATCTAATATTCCCATGAATGCACAACTTGAAGATGTTCTTACCAAACCATTGCATGGGTATGTCTATGATTGTTCCCTTCCCAAGCTGGGCATACTTTCCTGTGCTCCAGCTTGCGTAAAGTGTTGGACGAACAAGAATTTATAACGTCCTCACAAGCCTATGCAACCTGGGAAATGAGTTTAACACCATTGTTTTGATCTTCCCAAGTCTGTAGGAGAATATTCAACAGTTAACCGATAGTTTGAACGTATGTGGTTAGTAACTTACCGATTTAATAGCTAGCTTTTTGTTTTTGTGTCTTTGACTACGGTTAGAACGTAGATATATATATATACAGCTACAACTCGAGGAATTTCGATCGATTTTGTTACTATACTCGATAATTTCTACGGCTCACCACAAACTGGACAAACTCACCTAAACCTTACAGATCCATCATCCATGTATGAATTCTCTTTCAAAATGTAGAAGAGGCAACAACAAATGAAACCCCTCGTGCCCGAATCCTATTGCAGATCCGCATCTCTTTGAATCATATATAACTTGAGAGGATGGCAAACGAAGGTTGTTGATATACATGCCCTTTTCCTTGTTCTCCAACCTATACCTAATTTTGGAATCAAAACCCCTAAAGTTGCGACCGAGGACGCAACGGGAAGACAATGCCTCCCATGTTCTCGATGACGAGGACCGGAAATGGAAGAGGAAAACCCTAGTTCCTTTGACGGACAGAGAAACCAAATCAGGCAGAGAAAAAACGACGAAGAAAAGGAAATGAAAACGAGTAAGGTGAGGCGGTAAGAAAGAAATCGAAGATTGAATATCAATTGTGATAACAGTGGAAAAAACCAAGCAACAAAGCAGATCAAGGAAGGAGGGAGAAAGTGGGGTAGTAGAAGAGTTCCATATACTCAAGCCAGTGTGGGGTACCACCGGTGAAAATTAAAGACTCAAAGTCTACAGATATTGAGATGCGAAGAAGGTGAATTCCTCTGGAGGCATCGTGGGATAGCCTAGAGACACGAAGCCTGGGAGTACGTACAGTACCCCCCCCCCCCACCTTCAACCTCTGCTAGAGAGTTTGGTCAGCATAGTGATGCCTAACTATAAAGACAGGACATAACTCATATCATCAATAAGGTTTGGTATGAAAGATGTTTTCAGGCACAAATAGCCCTCCGCCACAAACTGTTGGACCCGTAACGCAAGGTGGAAACGGTGTGCCGCATGTACGATCGAGGTTCCTATATAAATACATATACCTATACATGGGCATGTTTAAATAAGAAGATCTACATGGCATTAATTGGTGAGCGAAAGAAAGACGGTAATCGACGATCTTGGGTTGGGTACAGAACCAGCCGGGGAAGAGAAATAAATAAATCAATTAGTATCTGACCATTAAACGCCAAAGTTGCGGTGGACAACACGATCCTAGTCATTCATGACTGATTGTCTTAGTTTGTCCGATTGTTAATGGCTGATTTTGTTCCCCTTTTTTTCATGGTCACGGAATCGAGTTCACCCTGCCTTTTTGATTGAATAGGAATACTGACTGATCTAAAAGACAATACAGCATATGAGATAAAGAGTAAAGTAATCAACTGCCAAATTCCTCCCCTACCCCCAGCCGACAAACTAACTGAGACAAGGCAAGCGGACAAAAGAACTAAATACATTTAAGTGAAGGTATATTATATCTTCTCACGCAGATTATTCTTGGTAAGACAGAAGGAATCAATTTTTAATTAATGAAAAAAGAACAGGATTATATATATTAATCAGTAAACCATCAAGGGAAAGAGATTAATTAATTAAATTGCAAAACCCAACAGTATACAAAGGAAGGAACAGAAACGGAGGGGGGAGGATGAACAGGGAGGGAGGCACAACACACCTGGGAGGTAGGAAAGATGAAACATGTGTACAACAAAAAACTTGAGCAGGTGCTATGGATCTATAGATCAGATGGCCGTCTTTGATCAAAGTCCGTGAAGGCGTTTGGCTAAAGGTCTCCAGATGTCTATAACTATATGGAGTATAAATATCTATCTATCTATCTATATACTCTGGCCGTACACGGCATGGGATCGGCGCTTCTGTCTGTTCGCACATTAATATTTTTTTTTTATGGACTGCTTTGAAGGTGCTAGAGTGGATTTTGTATGGCTAAGATTTACAGGATGCATTCCCCTTATCCTATCAAAGGGTGGTCTATGACCCCCCCCCCCCCACATGTATGCGTATGGGTTTGGGTTGAGAAGGCATGCGCTCTAATTTGTGCGGTTCTGTGCTAGTGATACGTCGGTGGATATCTGCTACATAGAAATAGAATTGAAGGAAGCTACTCGTCTGGGACACGCACGTATTGAACTTGTAGGCATGGGTCTACGGTCTGTCGGTTTACTTTTAGGTTGCTTTCGTTCTCTTTTGCCGCTTAAGCCGAGCACTGCGGTTACCTTCTGTTCTGTGTATGGTGAATCGTGCTTCCCTTCTATAATTATAATTTATAAGAAGAAGGAATTTCTCACGTGTATTTCGAATTGACCCGCAACCAACAAGAAGCTGGGTGCCGTTGGCTTGGCCCTGCTGTTTGTTAGCACATGGTAAATTTTTTCCCCAGCCTCCGCTGTGCAAGGCCTAATTAATGGCTAGCAATTTTTTGAATGACTTTATTTAACATATAGTGAGAGTATATTACGTAGGCACAAATATGATATAAAAACAAGGGTTCTAAAGAGAATATTCAATAATTGTCATAACGTGATTACTAAAGTGACCAAAATCGTTATATTGACGGATAGTGTTGACTTTTGGGTTATCTCGGTGGCGCCACCTTCAATTTTTGAGAACATCAACTTATTTACAAAAATAAAAATAAAGTGGAGTATTAGTCATTTACCATGTGCTAACAAATTGATAAAGTTCACTAGTATATCAATTCGAGTAGTACCAGAAAGAAAGTGAGGGAATGTCTTCCGGCGAACCTAGATTTTGTGCAGGTATTTGGGATTAATGTGGCTTACTTTCATAAGTAGCCCTGTAATATAATATATATAGAATAATACAAAACCCTAATAACAGTCAAAAGACCTAATTGTCCTTATAATATACCCTAATACACCCCCTCAATCTTGCCGGGGTGAAACAACGGACAGATTGGCACGATGTTTACAAAACAAATCAGTGGATAAACCTTTTGTGAAAATATCAGCAACCTGCAATTTTGTCGGAATATGTTTTACAATAAGACCACCATGGTGAACCATTTCACGAACAAAATGAT
Organism: Tamarix austromongolica; assembly: GCA_039764185.1. Lineage (NCBI taxonomy): Eukaryota > Viridiplantae > Streptophyta > Magnoliopsida > Caryophyllales > Tamaricaceae > Tamarix > Tamarix austromongolica. Next base: position 43,537,916 of record CM077812.1, on the reverse strand, counting down.
AATCAACATCAATATGTTTACTTCTGTCATGCTGCACTGGATTAGCAGTGAGATAAGTAGTAGAAATATTATCACAATAAAGGGTCACAGGACGACGAAGATAGTAACCAAGATCAGCAAGAAGTTGCTTGAGCCAAATAGTCTCAACAGCCGTATAAGCAACGGCTCTATATTCAGCTTCGGTGGAGGATTTAGACACAGTAGGTTGCTTTTTAGAGCGCCAGGAAATTAAGTTTTTCCCAAGAAAAACAGCATAACCAGTAGTAGAACGGCGACTGTCAGGACACCCTGCCCAGTCTGCATCAGAGTACGCAATGACAATGGTAGGAGAACCAGTAGAATGGAGAAATAAGCCATAATCCAGCGTCCCCTGTAGATACCTGAAAATCCTCTTAACAGCAAGAAGATGAGTAGTACGAGGAGCATGCATAAACTGAGACACCATATGAACAGCATAAGCAATGTCAGGACGAGTCATAGTTAAATATTGCAAAGCACCAACCATACTACGATACTCGGAAGGATCAGCAAGAAGTTCTCCATCATGAAGTGACAAAGTGACTCGAGAAACAATGGGAGTACGAACAGGCTTTACTGTATGTAAATGAAACTTGCGAAGAAGATCAAGGACATATTTATGTTGAGACAACAGTAAGCCGGAAGGGGTTCGCACAGCCTGAATGCCAAGAAAATAATGCAAATCCCCCAAATCCTTCATAGCAAATTGAGAAGACAAAAGAGTAATAAGTTTGAAAACCAGACTAGAAATACTACCTGTGAGAACAATGTCATCGACATAGAGAAGAATAATGACAACATGACCATGATACTTTAGAGTAAACATGGAAGTATCATTGTTGCTGCACTTGAAACCAATAGAGAAAAGAAAAGTACTGAAACGAGAAAACCAAGCTCTAGGTGCTTGTTTCAAACCATAGATGGACTTTTTGAGTTTACAAACATGATGAGGACGGGAAGAATCAATAAAACCAGGAGGTTGTCTCATATATACCTCCTCATTTAAAAAACCATGAAGGAAAGCATTTTTGACATCTAACTGACGAATAGTCCAATGAAGAGTAACAGCAATAGTGAGAACCAAGCGTACAGTAGTGGGCTTGACAACTGGACTAAAGGTTTCAAAGTAATCAATGCCGGCCTGTTGATGGTTGCCAAAAACAACAAGTCTAGCCTTGAGTCGTTCCACAGAGCCATCAGAATTATATTTTATCTTATATACCCACTTACAACCAAGCAAATTTCGATCATAGTTACGAGGCACCAACTCCCAAGTATCATTTTTAATTAAAGCATTATACTCGTCGACCATTGCTTGACACCAACGAGGATCCTTGGAGGCTTGTTTATAAGAGGATGGTTCACTTTCAAGAACATCCGTTTTTAAGTTCATTAAAATACGAGGTTTAGTGATGACGGCTTTTAAACGAGTGACCATGTTATGGGTGTTTATAAGAGAGCCAAACTGTGCAGGCAAAGGACTGGGAGGAGACGACCCAGATTCAGATGGAGAGGATGAAGAACTAGATATGAGTGAGGTTGGGGACGAGGAGTGGTGTGGAGGGCTAGGCAAAAAGGAAGCCGAAGGTGACAACAAGGCAGGAGTAGCAGCAGGAACTGTGATAGGAGCCAAAGACAAAGGAGGAGCCGGACTAGACACAGCTCCATTATTAGACACAGATGCAGAACAGGTAGTGACAGTGGGAGACCAACCAGGAACAAAGGTCAAGGGATGAGTGGGAGGAGGTGTGATAGACACACTAAGCTTAGACGAAACGATCATCCTGTATGGGAATTTATGCTCAATAAATAAAACATGACGACTAATATACACCTTACCTGTAAGAGGATCAAGACACCTGTATCCCTTATAATTTGATGCATAGCCTATAAAAATACATTGTTTGGATTTAGGTTGCAGTTTGTGAAATGAAGATTCCATAAGCAACGGAAAACACGCACAACCAAAAATTTTCAAAAAATTATAGGAAGGGGGTCGATGAAATAGTTTTGTGAAAGGAGATATTCCTCCAAGAGTGGTACTCGGCAACCTATTAATAGTATAAACAGCCGAATAGGACGCATCGACCCAAAATTGAGCGGGCATGTCAGATTGAATGAGAAAAGTGCGAGCCATCTCAACAATATGTCGATGTTTCCGTTCGGCAATACCATTTTGAGCTTGTGTGCCAGGACAAGATTTTCGAAAAATAATGCCAGAATCTTGAAAATGGTGAAGGAGAGGAGTATTAGCAAATTCACCCCCGCCGTCACTTTGAAATATCTTAATTTTAGCATTGAACAAATTTTCAACCATCTTTTGAAAACGTAAGAAGAGGGAATAAACATCAGATTTGAACCGTAATGGATAAATCCATGAATATCGAGAATAGTCATCAACAAAGACAATGTAATATTTATAGGATTGATTTGACAAAACCGGAGATGTCCATAAATCACTATGAATTAAATATAAAGGATAGGGAGAACAATGATCAACGCGGTCAAAAGGTAATCGATGTATTTTGCCTAATTTGCAAGAAACACAATCGTCTTTAAATGTGGAAGTACAAGAAATTAATTTATTGGAGCATAAATTCCCTAAGATTCTAGAGGAAGAATGACCAAGTCTAGCGTGCCAGACATCACCAGACTCCTTCTGAGTAATGAAAGCAGGAATGGACAACTCTGGACTGACAACTTTAGGTTGAATTGGGTAGACTCCGTTCCTACTGGCCCCCTGAAGTAGAACCTCCCCCGTTCTCTTGTCCTTAACATACACAAAAGAATCATCAAAACTCACGACACAATCATTTTCTTTGCATAATTTATTGACTGAAAGTAAGTTATGTTGTAAGTTCAGGACATGACAAACAGAGGACAAGGTCAATGGACGATGCAAAGTGGCAAGTTTTAATTTTCCAATATTTTTGATAGGGAGTTTAGTGCCATCACCAACTACAACCGAAGTAGAGCCATTGTAAGCAGTTATAGAAGATAACTTACCATCCTGAGGAGTCATGTGAGACGCAGCACCCGAATCGGGATACCAGACAGAGTCATTTCCTTCACTACCAACAGACATTGCAGCAAAAGCACGGGTGACATTGTCTTGGGCAGGAACGAAATTGGGATTAAACCGATGAGGGCAATAGGCTGCTTGGTGACCTGGATACCAACATAAACCACAAGTATCGGAAGAGGGGGTTGAGCCTAAAATGCCACTAGAGGGATGACCTGCTGAAGACCAAGCATTAGCACGAGGATTGGTGCATGACATATTTAAAAATGACAAGTTAGAATCACTCATACCATTTGCTCGGTGACGATTATGCGATTGCGTAGAACCGGAATTCTAACCTCCTTGAGGGCCACGACCAAAACCCCGACCGCCACCAGTACTTTTGCCCTTGCCTCTATGTCTACCCTTGTGACGACCGCGACCTTGACTCTGCTGAGAAGAGGCTGAGGAACCACTTCCAATGTCACTATTGACAGCAACGAGTGCATGAGTGTCAGAGGACTCGTCAGTATGTCGGGACTTAATGAGCTGCTCATGAAGCAACAACTTGGGCCGCAGTTCATCAAAAGACAGGGACAATGGATAGTGTTGTAATGTAGTCACAAGAGTATCATAGTCACGATCTCGATTAAGACCAAATAACGTGTGTTGAACAAGATCAAATTGAGAAATTGGACATTGAATAGCGGCTAAGGAATCAACAATAATCTTAATCTCACGTAAATAGGAATCCATAGACTGATTTCCATTCTTTTTAATGTGTGTGAGACGACTTTTCAATTCCATGGATCTGGCCATACTAGCATGCAGAAAACGAGACTGAAGTCTATTCCACACCTCAACAGAAGTATTCAGATCATGAACATCGGTTAACACATCTCTGGACAAGGTAGCATACAACCACGAGCGAACACATTGATCAACCCGCAAATATTCATAAAATTGGGAATTGGGTTGAGTGATACCCTGCGCATCAACAAAAGTAGGGGAGGGAATAGGATATGTACCATCAACCATACCAAACAACTGTTGAGAGTTGAGCAGACAGGTAAATTGTGTCTTCCAAGTCAGATAATCTTCGGCACTGTCGAGCTTCACCGTCACAAGATTCGTCACATTAGGGGCTGACAAGTGAGGATAATAATAAGAAGACGGAGAAGGGGCGACGATCGGCGATAACCGAACCAAAGGAGGCGCCTCAGTCATTGACTGGTATGGAAAACCCGGAGGAGGCCTGGAAGCGGAGTGAGAGGCAGAGGCAGCGACCACAGGAGGAGGCTGAGATACGAATGCAGCCGCTGTCGCTGAGGAAAAAGGGAAGGGAAGCGTTGGCGGCGGAAGCACAGGGCACAGGCCGGCTGTGACCGAAGCAGCGTGTGCGCCGGACGAAAACGGCGTGGGCGACGGAGTAGGGGAGACCGCTGAAGGAGAACCAGAGGAACGGTCACACGTTGGTGTGACGGAAGCACCGTCGACAGGGCACGTGGGAAGGCCAAAGCAAACAGGAGGAGGGACGGCCATGAAGGCAGATGAAAAAAAATCGAAAGAAGGAAACTTTGATTAAGAGTTTAATTAATTAGGGATCTGTGCTCTGATACCATGTGCAGGTATATGGGATTAATGTGGCTTACTTTCATAAGTAGCCCTGTAATATAATATATATAGAATAATACAAAACCCTAATAACAGTCAAAAGACCTAATTGTCCTTATAATATACCCTAATAGATTTCGTAGTTGATTTTCTTTGCAACTCTATTTATCATTTGTTTGAAGTTACTTATAAAAAATAATAATCTTAAATAATTATTTATTTAAAAAAGTTAAACTAAATTTTTTTTAAAAATAAATAATTACTTTTAATAAATAATTTTAAATAAATCGAAGTAAATTTCGCTCGTATTCACAAGCATTGCCGCGGACATCATATCTAGCATGTATACGTATGATGTATCTCATTAAAGGACGGTGTCATGACCAAAAAAATATTTGTTATTTGCTTTTGCCCAAAACTGGTTTGATTCCTACCTCCTCCATTGGGTTATTGTGTCACAGATTAAACACTATTAATAACAATAAAATAAAATAAATCCTCGAAAGGTTTTTTCTTTGCCCCTCAAGCTCTTTCGAATCATGAATCTATTATGTTTTTAACACACACTCATATATTTATTTGTATTTTTTTCTTCTTAGGCCTGCGTCTAATCCAAGTCTCCCCTGTGTGGCCATCGTTTTCCTTTGGGCAATTCCCCTTTATATTTGAAAGATCATTTGCATCTAAAATGTAAGAAGATTAATGTTCAAAAAAGAATAATATATATATATATCGCTAAAGGTTCCATAATAGTCTCTATGAAAAGTTCCACCGTGTATTTTCTGGGTTTATTTTTTATTTTTATTGTTATATACCCTAACTTTATTCATTGTGTAGCAACTTCTTAATCATTTCGATACATAATGATTATTTTGCGTAGTTACCTAACTTCTTCATCAAGAGGTCGGTCGTAGAAGATTTTAAGACAAATCAGTTGAATATCATCGATCTTCTAACAAAAACATATTTATAATAACCGACACATAATATGCTAACATACACACAATACAAGCCTGGGTGATTTTGTTCGATCGATAACTACATGACATTAAAAACATTAGATCATATCCGATATATACATCATAAAAATAAAAATAAGAAAGTCAGGGCCATCATTTGATCAGAAGAAAGGAGCTCCAATTATTTGGAATGTCGTTGCTAAATGTCGTATGTATGTGCTTCAATTATTTCCATATACATACATAACATAATAGTAAATCAAGAATGTCATATGCGTTGTGTGGTATGTGTTTCGTTGTCACCATCATAATCGACGTCTCTTAGATCTTAGCTTGTATCTATGAAGTAACCTTCAAAAAGGAAAACTTGTCTATTCCTATAGCTTATTAGCTAGGCTGATGAGTGATGACCATTGCTAGGATATAATAATAATAATAATAATAATAATCAAGCTCGATTTTTTTTATTCTGTAATATATATATATATATAAATGAAGACGATCATCTTATCTTATATATACACATATAATTGGACCTTCCTTAGCAACAGTCAACAGCATAAATAAATAAATAAATAAATAAAAGAGTGGCAATGAGAGAGGGATAAAATAATTGAAGACAATAGTTCTTATAATTCAATTACAAAAATATTTAATTTACCGCCGTCATCATCAGCCATACAATCTAATCTAGAAATTTTTAGCTTAATCATCGTACAGCTAGCTAGCTAGGACCTTGGATGCGGGAAGAACCGCATTCCAGGAGACATAAAAGCATTAAAATGAGGAGCAGCAGGAGGAAAGAAAGAAGAAGTAGGCGGTGGTGGGGCAGGCGGATAAAGTAAATTCATACCACCACCATTTCCTCCACCACTCCCACTCGCATTAGGTTGTTGCAACTCAAGTTGATGATGGACAAAATAATGAGGGTGAGGTTGATGCTCACTAGACGAGCTGTCTCCACCGCCGCCGCAGCCACTACCACTGCCAGCGCCGAACATAGGAGTGTCGACGGGGCCGTGATCATATATAATGCCTCTGAAAAGATGACCTCCGATGTTGACAGATGTTTGGTAAGCACACTGATCCACAACATTATCATCCGAACTAACCCTCACACAGCGAAATGTCGCCATCGTATGCACCTCAGACGGGAAATTTCCTCCTCCTCCTCCTCCTCCTTCCAACCCTAACCCCACCCCGACCAGAAAAAGAGTAATAAAATAAGCATCAATTTCATCAAGAAATGAGATTTTCTTGTTCTTAATTAATTAGGGCGAAATGTCAACCTTAGGTATATACAGTAGCAGCAGTAGCCTAGCTAGCTAGGTTAAAGGCTAATTGAGGAAAATAATTAAGTATTCAGTACATATAATATCTAACTAATTACCTGCAGAGGAAGGGCTGAGGTCCCGGAGAGAGAGGGCTGAACGAGTGAGAGGGAAGAAATGATGGTGAGGATCAAGTAGAGAGAGATGGTGTCGTTGACGGCGGCGGGAAACAGGAACCCAAGTTGATTTAACATGAGTAGCGCAAGCAAAACCCCTGCTTTTGCAACAAGTTCTACATCTATTATGCTCACAATCTCTTTTGGCTTTATTCCCACAATCCAGACAGGAGCTTCTTCCGCCGCCGCCGCCGCCTCTTCCGCCGCCGTTGGTTGAGATCCCACCTGCTGCTGCCGCCACTTCTTCTCCTTGATGTCGCTGTGATGCTCTCATTTGATCACAAAATGCACGTGATCCTTCGGTTAAAGTAGTATTAGCAGTAGTGGCGGTGGTGGTGGTGGTACAAAGCAAGCAAATTAAAATCTTTTTCTTTGACCAATGAGATATAGTTATAATGTGCTCTCTCTTTTATTTCTTTTCTTTTGGACTTTGCCTTTGTGTTACATCCACATGTACGTCTAGCTATAATTAACATCAACACCCGGAAATTTGAAGACTTATTTGTCTGGTGAGTAGCTGTGCTTAAGGATTTCCATGATTTTCCACGATCGCTCAAACCTAATCAGAAAGTACAAACGTTAATTAGAAATATATTATTATTCATACAATTAATCATCCAAAATTTGTAATTTTCCTTTTTTTTTCATTTTTGATAGATGCGAACGGAGTATAAGAAAAAAAATAAGGAAAGAAGAAAATTATATGTCATTCAAGTTTAAGTTGATTATATATGCATATTAATTATATATATATATATATATCTTTGATTAATTTCTACCATGCATATTTGGCCTTGAGTACTCACTCACGGTCACTGGTAGTAGTTGAGGGGAGGGGGAAAGTGAAGAAACTATTGAAAAAGCACTGCACATAAGGTAAGGGTGCTTGACCTCGACATGGAACTATTTAAAAAGACAAAGACAGCACATAAGGGTTTCTAAAAATAGCAGCTAGTAGAACATACTATATGTGCAGGAACGGAGCGGACGAGAAGAGAGGAGAAGTATACTTTATTATTATAATTAGCAGCACACAAAAATAGTAGTAGTACTAGCTAGCACTTACAATTATGCAAGAAAAGGTAGGCCTTCGAAAAAATTGGGGAAGGAGGAGAGGAGATAGGGCCAGGAAAGGGGGGGTGGGAGGAAGGGGGAAAAGGCGAGCTAATAAAAGAAACTTTTATATGGACGGTAACGAATGATGAATAGCAATTTTAAGTACTAGAACTAGTAGTAGTAGTAGCAGCAGCAGTGGTTATGAAACATACCTACCTACCCAATGGAACATGCACCGTAAGTATGGAAGAAGAAAGAAGGAACAGGAGGAGGAGCAGGGGCTCTAGACATAGAAACATAAGAGTAGATTATATCTGGAAAGAGGGAGGGGGGCATTAAATATTCAAAACTAGTTCAAACTTTAATGTGTTAAATCCAGGCAGGTACTGCTACTGGTCTAAAAGATAAGGAAGGTGAAAAAGAAAAGCTATCATATATAACATATTTACATCAATATCTAGCTACCTAGCTGCTGCCATATGGAGTGTTTTTTCCTTTTTTTTTTTGTTTTAAGGAAAAAAACAAAAAAATATACGAGAGGTAGTAAAGTACTGTATGTATCTAGTGATAATGAAAACTCAATCTGTCTGATTCAGCTAAGCGGCCTAGCTAGATCGAGCAACTCACCTCCTCATTATTACGACGATGGAAGGAAACAGAGGAAGCATCTGCCAGCTTAATTGAGGGGAGCCTAGCTAGCTACCTGATGAACGTGGAGAAAGGGGTTTTAGCTACAGTACCTAATTTCAGCTGCTGCTTCTAGTACGTTTCTCCCCACCCTCCCCCTTCTCCCTCCCCGGGCTACTTTTAAATTTTACTTCTTTGTGTTTTTTTTCCCACCCTTCTCTCTCTCTCTCCCCCTTATTATTCGTCCTTTGTCCCTGGAAAGCCAGTCTTTGCTTGACCCAACGTTGAACCGAGGAGTTGCTGCAGTTTTATTGAAATTAACTCAGCTGTCACCCCTCACTCACTCACTCGCTCACTCACTGTATGTCACGTCGACGGGCCTTCTGTAGAAGATAAACACTAATAGGTTTAGTACGTTATCCTGTCCGAACCCAGCTAGCTGCTTCTGTGCATCGTACCAATACTATATATATAAAACAGTACTCTTTCATCTTTGGTTATCTTTTAATATACTATATGCATTACTCTTTTGGGACTACTACCGGAGTTTATACGAAAACGATCCGTTATTTTTATTTTTACATCTTTTTTTTTTAATAATAACCATCGATATATATTTTATAATTTTAAAAAATATTATTTGTTTATTCCTTTTTTCTCGCTTTCTCGTACCCTTACAAATACAGGCGGCAATTGTGTGTGAGAGGGGGTGAGAGAGAGAGACAGAGAGGGTGTGTGGGTGGGGTGGCCTCGATATATGGGTTGAATTTATATGATATTGATATGCCTGGTTTTGGCTTGATTTATTGAGCCTAAAGAATTCCTACCCGAGCGAAAGGGGACACGAGTCACACGACTCAGGAGGGACGCCTCCCTCCATTGATTTTATTGAAGAATGAAGGGTGGAGTGGAATGCCCACTACGAACACTAGTTGCCCGAAAACCCTACTACCTACTGCTACTGTGCTACAACTTTACGTTTTTTTTTTCCAACCAAGAAATAGTTACTTGCCATTTTACATGACTCTAACCTGTCCCTGTACTGATATTATGATGGAGCTAGCTGGCTGGCTAGCTAGCTAGGTGGGTAAAATTATCAATCATAAACCCCTATTGCATTCGGATAATAATTATCGACTAAAAATTAAACTTTTGTCGTTTGTTCTAATCAAGAAAGATTTTATAATAGACTCATAAATATTTAAAATATGTTCTAATCAATTTTTTTATTAAAATAAATATTGTTTTAATATAAAAATATTATACCTTACGTGTTAGATACATTCATATATAATTATAAGTAATAATATTTACTAACGACACTTAATTAACCTTATATTAGTTTAATGTATATTTATTTTACTTTTTATCATTTATTTCAATAAATCATATTTTATTATTATTTTTTCTACACAATTAATTTCCTTCCTTATTTATTTTTTACATTTTCTCTTTTATTTTTGAAAAAAAAAACTAAAAAAAATAAAAATTCAAGTTAAGGAAGCTCTTTACTAAATTAGAGTATTATTCATGGTAAGTTAGGAGAAAGGGAAAATGATGTCTGGACGTATTAGGAGGCTAGAAGTCTCAAGATATGAGACGAACCCTTTCAGGATAATAGGGGTAGATGAGTTGTGTGAGCGGATAGTCCAAAGGACATGCATGTCTAGGGTTAAAACATCTTTTGAATAAGACACGGATAAGAAACTAATCATTTAAACTGAAAGATTATTGAGTCGGGCCCAGACCTATTTACCGGCATAATAGTGGTCAGGTGCAGGGTGCCCTGGAGACCGATCCATTAGCTAATAATAGTAATCAGGAGCGTTCTGTCCTATATGTTTCTGACGTATCAGCTATAATAGTGGGGTATCTCGAGCTCAGTAAACCAAACCTGAAGGTATGATAATACATGAGAAAGATACTAATTACTTACAGTCGAACCTCATGAGAATCGGGGCAAGACCGATCCACCGGCATAATAGTAGCTAGGAGCACTCTGCCATGGAGATTGATCCATCGGCGAATAATAGTGGTCAGGAGCGTTCTGTTCTGTGTGTTTATGATCCACCAGCTATAATATGGGGGTTCCCGTACTCGCATGGACATACAAAGAGCATGGCATGAAATGGAAATATCGACCAAAGATCTAATGATTAAGTTAACCATACTGAATCACGACTTGTATTGTCTGTCTTTCATGTATGGTTTATGTGCATAGTTACCTACTTGTCTTATCTGTATTTTGTGTATGGCCTTAGCTGCATGGTTACCTTACTCACTACGTATCGTAGATTACCCGTTTCATGGGTGTTGTTCATTCCTACAAGTAGAGGTCCTCTCTGAGTTTGTGTAGGTATGAGACGTCGTATTCGATGCCTATAACATATATGAGGCGTCGAGCGGGGCTGAGTGTTGACATTTTGAGACTTGTCATGGGGGCCCAAGAGCGATGTAGACCAGACTCTTCTTATCTCTGCTTTTATCTTATTGTGTTGTATCATTTTATCCCCTTGGGGGATTTGACTATGTAACCTTCTTTAGTTGTAATGACTTCTAATCACGCACTCTTATTATCTCGTTATGAATGTTTTGATTTTCTATGGATCTTTGTCTTAAGTGTGTTTAATATTTTGTGAAATTATTCTTAGCCTTGTGATTAGTACAAGACTGGTTGGGGGCCAGGTTTGTGCTTATCACAATGGTAACATCCTCGTGATGTGTATGATTTAATTAAATAAAAATTTTCAATTATAATTTTTTGGGTTGTTACAATATAGGTGGTCTTATAAATCATTTTAAGTCTCAACTATCCACCACTAATTATGGATAATTACATTATCTATTTATATGTGGGTTAGAAATGTATTTGTTCTAATTTATTTAAGATATGTTGGCTATTCATATGTAGCTCAACTAGTAGTTGTATATAGTCCACCTCTATATGAGACTATGCTAGCCATTTGTATGTTGGTTAACTAGTAGGTTTGGTTCACTTTATCTTAGATGTGTTGGCAATCTATGAGTAAGTTAACTAGTGGTTTTAGGTAGGGAACTACGGAATTGTCACCACCCGGCTTATCTTCATCCCTTTATTTTATTTACTCTCTTCAGTCATAACTCTTCATTTAATTGATCTAATAATCGGCAAGTAGTTTTTTAATTGTATTTTTCTCTTATGTGAGAAGATCTTATTCAATTAAGATGTGATATTGAATTTGAAATCATAAAACTTCTGAAGCATTGATTTAGAATAAATTCAAGTTTAATTCATTTACTAGTAATTGAAAAAAAAAATTAAGATTCAGTTAGCTTAAAATCACAAGTAAAATAAAATTAATAATTAAGTTTTAATAACTTTTACTTAAAAATGAACCAATGTCATGATTAAAATAATAATAATAATAATAATACAAATTGACTGAATTATTATACATTAAAAAAAATCATACATTGCTCGTCTCTTATATATGTGATTTTGTTAAATGTATACCTTTGAAGTCTCAAACCAATAGATAATTTGCTAAATTGAAGATGATTTATTATAGTGTATCTTAATGTTTTAAAATATACATTTTAGTTATTTTTATTATTTGAAATAAATTTTATATCAAATAATAATAAAATTTAAGGTCCTTTTTTGATTTTGTAAAAATTAAGCAACCACAAATAGTTTTTTTTTCCAAAACGGCCGTGCCTTTAGTAAGGATCAAGTCTTAGTCACCATCATCGTGTTTGAACATGATACCACTATGTCAAAGAAAGCATGGTGCAATCACAAATTGTTGAAATAAAATAATATATTACAAGTAATTTTCTTACTAAACTGTGTATTCGACATTTTACGAGAGGTATGATAATTTCTTTATAATGTGTGGTTCTAATCTAATGATGAAGAATTCAGGGGGTGGTTTGCATCAATTATTAATGTTCTAAGGGTGATTTTCTTTGAGCTTTAACAGTGGTTTTTGCTCATTTTTTATTATGTTCTTGCCAAAACTTATTGTTGCATAAAACACTAATTCACTTCAAATAACTCCATCATGGATGTTGTGTAACTAGGATATTCATAATATGATCAAAGTCAGAAATTGAGTCAAACCAAATTGTAATGTTATCATTTGGTTTGATTTACTATCTAAAATTTAAGAGTTGATTTAGGACTAACAAAAATAACCTAGCTAGTAAAAATTTTAAAAAATAATTATTATAGTTATATATTATATTAATATTTGTTTCAAATTTTATATATCAAATATTAACTTCTAAACTCATTTCTTCTTATATCTCATTACATGCACACTATAAGTCTCCCTAGTAATATGAAGTTAATTTAAAAAACATTGCTCCATTTACCCTTATCTTTTATTGATGCTACATTATATGTACTCTCCATTTTTTTAGTACCCAAATATCCTTTTATTTTCAATGATAAGAATTGGCTACTTTTTTGTCACAATTACAATTAAATTTGCCTAAGTAGTGATAAAATTAAATAATGCCTTATCAAAATATCAACAATGACATTTTATATTTATACTATTCTAAAAAGGAAAAAAATCTAAAAAAAAATACAATTAAGCACTCTTTTTTCAATTAAAGAAAATTAAAATAACTTTTTCTATTTAAAAATGTTTTCTTTCAAAAGCTCTATTTTTTTTCATTTTTACTACTATCATTTTATCAAAATAAAATTATATATATATATAATTTTCATCTTATAATCACCATTATAATCAATAATTCAAAATAATATTAGATTTAAGAATATCTTCACTACTTATAATAGAATTCAAAAACTACATTTTTTCTCTCTTCCAAAATCAAGATTTTATTTAACTTTAAAACTTTCTCAATATTATGAAAAAATCCTCAAAATTTTACTATAGTTATAAAAAAACTCCTTTTTGTAAAAAGTAGAAAACTTTATTTTTACATCTTGAACTAAAAAACAATAATTTTTAATTAAAAAATAGATTTTTTTTAAATGTTGATTTTAAATAATATAAAATTATTAACAATAGTTTTTTTTTTAAAAAAAATATTGAAGTAGAGTGTTTAAGTACTATTTTTATAAAACAAAATATATTTATCTTTCCTCTTTAACCCCTTCATCCTTTATTAGGATTTGAATGACCCTTCTTTTAACCCCTCATATTTCCCAATCTTCTACTTTTCCTTTCCCTTTCCCGTATTCCTTATATTATTTCAATAAGTATATTTTGACATTGGATACACCATGGTCACAATGTATCTAGGAGGCACTTATGTTATTTATTTAATTATTTAATTTAATTTATCTTAAGTTAATAAAATTTAAAAAAATATAGTTATATGTTTTGCCACTATTATAGTTACATTTTTATCATTATTGAGATATTTTATAATAAAATTAAGTTGATCATTATTATACTTATATTTTTCCACTATTATGTTTGTATCTCACTACTATTTCCTTCGTATTTTAGTATAATTGCTTTTATGATTCACTACTCTTACCTCCATATTTTACTATAGTTGTTGTTATATTTCATCGATGTTAACTTTGATTTCTTTGAAAAAATTAATTTGTCACGTTTTACCATAATTATTTTCATATTTCACCACTATTTTCTTATGTTTCATCCTTGTTGTGTTTCTGCTTCACCGTTATTGTTTTCATATTTTTACTATAGTTATTTTTATATTTCACCATAGTTGTTTTCATGTTTCATTGTATTCATCGTTATATTCCACTTATTTCAGGTGTATTTTTTTACATAAAATTAACTATTCGTGTTTCACCATATTTTCCTTTAGATTTCATTATTTTATTCCATTAATGTGTTTATGCTTCACTATAAACTTTTTTACGCTAAAAGTATATAAATACTGATATCTGTTTATAAAAAAAAATCTCAAAAATATTATCACATTTTTTATTTTTCATATAATGCTATTAAGAAAATTTTAAATTTATATATAACAAAATATTGATGACTTCATAAGGAATCATAGTGCACATGGTGTTTGCATTTACACCACAAAAATTGCACATTCTTCTATTCTCTTCAATTGAATTGTTGAAGACACAAATAACAAACTTGAATTTGAGCACCTATGCATCATTGCTTGCTAGCATCAAACTTTTAACACATTCTTCTTCAAGTTTACTCTTTAATTGATAGTCTATGTGTGTGTTGACTGTGGTGTGGGAGGTGGTGTACCTATGAAGTATATGAATGATTATATTTGAAATATCTTAAATGTCAAAATTATTTTTGTATAATATTTAAAGAAAAATAAATTTCAAAACACATTATGAAAATGTGATCAAAATAGGAATCCAGTTGACCATAGCGACAAACCAATCAACTGGTAAGATGTATTTTTTTAGTTCTTACTAGTTCTGATGAACCTACTTAGCTATTAAGGCAAACTAGTCAATTGATTATACTAAACATGCGATCTTTGTTCTATTTTCAAATTCAAATCTCTTTTTTTCTTTAGATGGCCTTGAAATTATATTATATATTAATTATAAATGATTTTTAGATAATTTTAAACTCTCACTACAACTAGCTTTTAGATTTGATTAAAATATATCAAGATTCCCTCTAAAATCACCTTTTTTTTCTTTTTTTTTTACTTTTCCACTTTTTGTAACATCCCAAAATTTTATAACCTTATTTTTAGGCATTTAAGCCTTTTATTTAAAACTAACCCTTGAATCTTAGCTTAATTATTTTTTTAATAACCTTTGATCCATAACCCAAATGATTTCTTAAATATTTCCCCCGATTATTTTACCTTTGTCCTTCCTATTAAACATATCCTAAAATGGATTATTTTTTCTACTCGGTATCCTAACCTATCCAAACTAAATAAAATACACCTACCCTACCCTAACATTTTACCCCCTCATTTACCCTTTGTGTGCCCAAACAATTCTCTCCTTGAAAACTCTCCTATTTTCACTCCCATTCGCACACCGCCACCCCATCACCCTCACCTTACCTCTCTATCAAACTTTTACCATCACCATACCCCTTTCTACCAAGCCATGCCCCATCACTATCACCTTCCTTAGAAAACAACCCATCTACATGTGTGTATACATACACACAAGCACTCATATCTCCCTCTTTGTTTTCGTGCACTTTCCCCCTAGTAAAAATGACCCTCCTTCATGCTTTCTTATCTTTGTTAAAAAAAAAACCCACTACACCATACCCCCCTCTACGACCCAACCTCCCTCATCACTCCATTTATCCATCTACATATATGCATACACAAGCATACACGTCTTCTATCACTAGCCACAACCAAACACAGCTCTCATATCCCTTTCTTTGCCCCCCTCCATTGTTTGGTTTCACTGTCGCCCAACCAGCCATAACAAAAAAAACCTCTACATTTCAATTGACCAACACTCTCCCTTGACGTCTCACTTCCTCAACCAAACACAACCCTCCAACCGTGTGTCACCCCTACACCATGCAAAACCTACTCCCCTCCATTTTTGTGGATCGACCAACACCTCCACCCCTTACCCCTGAATTTGTTCTATTGATCCATCCACCACCCTACTTTGGCTCCTTTCCTCTTGCATGTCGCCAGCACACCATAACCTGCACCAACGCCAACCCACCTCTTATCCTTCTTCTCCATTTCTTCTTCTCCCTTCTCCCTTGTTGTGCCTTACTTCTTCTTATTCTCCCCTGCGGGCATTCATGTCTTTCCCTACCCTTACCTTTGGCTAGGATTATTGTACCACCTCCATAAACTAAGGCATTCTCCCTTACCGTCCCTCTCTCTACTCCGGTTTCTCCTTTCGTAAAATTACCCTAGGCAACGATATAAATTGTTGTTGCTCTTCCTTTCACTTTGGCACCCCTCCCTGTAGCATCAAGAACCCCTGCACCACCCTCTACTGCAACCAAATCTAGCCCCTACACCACCTTCGTCATAACCCCTTCCAACTGATCCATCCTCCACACAACCTAACTCCTCCCAACTTACCTCAGCACCTTGTAGCCACACACCACCCACCTTTGATCCTCTCTACCACTACCAACCACTAACCTCCACCAAATTTGGTACACTTTCTAGTGTCCCAACCCTTCCTGCACCACTTCCAATTATGGCTCCAACCCTTCTTACACCCTCTCTATCAACCCTACACTGCACCAACCATTCCCCAGCCAACCACCTTCCATTTGGCCCTCTATCGTATCTCCTCCCTTCTTGCGCTTCCTTGTCCAACCTAGCAGGCACCTCCCTTGCAGTCATCATCCTAGTCGGCCACCTCAACCAACAACATCCATCACCACCATCTCCACCACTACCATCACCGCACCATTGCCTACCAACCAACCCACCTTATTGCCAATCTCCGTTCGCACATATGGCTCACATTGTGCATATAGTATGAGAAGTTTTCTTTAAAAAATTTTGTTACCTATTTTAAATGTAAGGATATTTTGGTGATTTTAGAAAATAAACATTTTATTATTATAATTAATATTTTATTTATTAAATATTAATTCAATAATTGTGGTATTATTTTTAAGTATGAAAGTTTGATTAGCGGACCTTGTAATTTTTAGTAGGCTACTGCTAATTTACATTTTTGCTAGAATACGAATAACTTACTAAAATGATAGATATTGCATGATAGCATATTAGAGTTTTTATGTCTAAAATATGTTAAGCATGATTTATTATGTTGTAATTATTTGTTATTTATTGTATCATGAAAATTGGTAAAAAAGAGTATGTTATCATATGTAAAATATTTTGGGTACAAAAGTATGGCAAAAATGATCATTTATGATTATGTATGACATGTACATGGAAAAAATGATAGGTTAAGCATACTTAGATATATTTGTGGAATAATAATTATAAACGTGTGTCCTAGGGGCAATTTTAATTATTTTGGGTGTGTTATGATATTTATCCTGACAAACATGTTTAGTGTGTATTATATGTTATTGAGCATGATACTACGTGATAACGGATGTATTAGATACACATGCTAGGGTTTTATGTGTCAAATCTTGAATAAGGATAAAATGATCATTTGGCTTATCTAATAATTTAATTTCATGATAAATAATTTAATTATTATGTTTTATCCTTTTCATGCTCCCATATGTGGATAATTTAGCCTAGGATGGGTTTGGTATATTTTTATAATTGACCTTAGTAATGATCTTGTTTAGGGTTTCCTCGAAATAATCAGAATCGAGTAAAACTGATTAAGTATAAAAATTGGATCTATGTGATTTATATGCGATTTTGTGGTCACTTTAATAAAATAATAATAATTAAAGTGAAAAGCCTTGAGATTGGAAATGGTGGATCTCTAGGGATCACTATCCTAAAACTTAGTTTAGCGCACAATTAATTATGAATTTCTACTGGTGTGCCTTAGTACCCTTGCTAGGCCCTATAACTTACTCTATTTAGCTCTATGGACTGATAGAGAGTATGCACACTTATAGATTAGGTGTCATTATTGATAGAGTATTGTAGTACCTTTGTGTACTAGTGTGACTAGGGTACATTTGCATCCTTAGTTTGATAGTCGGTAGGATATTATGCTGCCTTGGTACGCCAGTATGACTAGAGTACTTTAGTGTCTTCAGGTTGATTGATCTCCCCTCGAGTAAATAAAAATAGAAATAATTTTAGGATTATTAGATTGGTTGGTAGCAACCTTTGTGCTTACCTATGGTTTGATAGTAACCTTTGTGCATATTTGTGGTTCGATAGTAGCCTTCGTACCTACTTATGGTTCTATAGGAACCTTCGTGCCTACTTATGTTTCAACAGCAACCTTTGTACCTACTTATATTTTGGTAGCAGCCTTCATACCTAACTGTGATGCTATGCATTATTATTGGTATGTGCTTGTAAGCCTACCTGTGTTGTGAGATTTATTGGTATTGATAATGAGATATGTGATATGTTGTTATTGTCTTGGTTTTAGGTTGATGATATTTCCCATTATACTTCAAAGAGCATCTCTTGGATGCTCGATTGCAAGCTTTTGTTTGTTCCATATGAATGAGTATGAATAGTACATGGCCTCAGTGGTATAGTTATATGAATGATCATCGAATTTCAATCCTCCTATGTATATTTAAATGTCTTGTACCATGCTTTGTTGTATACCTTGTATGTGTTTTATGCTGTATTTTTATATTAGTTATGTATAAAAGTTTGCTTAAAAGTTCAAAACCGTTGTATTGAAGAGTTCCTTTCATGGACCCTTACATATTCAATGGGCAATGGACTTTACAGCCCAGCTTTCAAGTCTAATCGAAAGTTGGTAGCTTGAAATTGAGAGCCTAGGACTATTCAGTGTCTTTTTGGTATATTTGATTTTGGTTGTACTTGAACGCCTGTGTCCTCATGTTCTTTCTCTCTTTTGAGTTTTGCAATCGTTGATGTTGCTTTTATTTAGCATGATACTTATCTATTTTTTCTCTCTATTTTGGTTCTTGTATCATATTATTAATTTAAGCAAAGTAATGATTTTGGCCTTAGCACTCGGTATGAGAATGGTGGAGGAAATCAAACTTGTATCAAGTATAGCGGTAACACCCTTCATTTTTATTTTTATTTTTATCTTCCACGATTAAATTTTTAAAATAAAATTTTCAAATCCTACAAATTGGGGTGTTACACTTTCCCCCTTGATTTTCTCATCCTTATCCTCCTCCTTGTGGTTGCGCCATTCTAGAATTAATTCCCACCTTTTAGGGCTTCTTTTTTTAGTTGATTTTAGACTCTCTCACACCTTTGATAATGTCCTGCACCATAAGCCACCGTTTTTCACTTTTGCTCCTTATACTCAAGTATAACTTGGTCCTTGAGTTCCCATGCCTTTTGTGCTTGATTAGACCCTCTTTCATTATCATTTGTGCTCGAATAAACCTTATCCAACCTCTAGACACATCCCCCTCCATTCTAATAGAAAACCTTCAAGTGTTACCTTGATCTCTTCTCATTAGTTTATTGTCTCCTTCTCTTTTATATCTTGTATTTTATTATGTTTTTCAAGCTCTAAATGCTTTTATTTGATTCTTATTTAGGAGAGCAAGAATCCTAGGTGGGTTCGCTTATGGAGAAGTCTCCTTTGCCTAAATACTTGCTTGGATAGGTAAATTTGGCAAAACATTTTAGATGCATAGTGGTGTATTATGCACTATGTGTTATGGTCATTTCAGGCATGAGTCCGTAATTAAGTTTTTGTTGTAAAGCATGTTTGGGTGTTTTTGAGCATGAATATGGATATAGAATCAAGTTAGGTATTGGTTTAATTTATGAAAATGTGAGTGGATTTTACATGATGCTTATATGTTTTTATAGATTCGGTTTTGAAATATGGAGTATGAGTGTTATGTTTAATTTTGGGATAGTTTCATAAAAAATAACAAAAGTTGGTTGTGATTTGGTTAAGTGTAAAATGTTGGATTTTTTTAATATGTGTGATCACTAAGGGGCACTAGTATAATGTTCTACCTATACCAATTTAATGGTTAGATGGAATTTTAATAATGGTTATGTTGTTGTGTCAATAATCTAGTTAAGTACTACCAATCAACTATAGGCATTTATTGCCTAGTATCACCGTACCAATTGTATGGTTTGCTTGTTTTGTGTTATTTTTATCAGTTTTTTTGATATTAGTCCATTGGTTTGTGGGATAGTCAACTAATTTGCCTAGAACTTTTGATATATTTTCTTAGTGTTGACTTTCATCATTTGACCTTTGACTTTCATGATAAATGGTTAAAATGGGAATAATAGACTTAAGTGTGGATATATATTATGAGTTGAAGTGTTGGACTTGAATAAGATATTCTTAAATAAAGTAGAATATAGTGAAATTCTCCATTGACTTCCCTTGTGGATTGGTTGGTGGTTTTAGTACATCCTTATTCGAGTTGCAATGACTATTTATATTAGATCAGTTGGTGATTTTAGTTCACCTTAATTGAGATATGCTAACTATGTATATTGGGTTAGCTTGTGGTAGAAAGTGTAACCTTATTTGAGCTACATTGGCTATATATATTGGGTCAGTTGGTGGTTTTAGTTCGCCATCAATTGAAATACTCTATCTATCTTTATTGAGCCAGCTAATGATAGATAATCCATCATTATATGAGTTGCATTAGCTATCTATATCGGTTCAGTAAGTGGTAGACAACCCACCTATGTTATTATATTATGGCATGCTAATTTTATATATTGGATTAGCTAGTGGTACACAATCCACTTATATGAGTATAAGATTGATTATGATTATGGTATATGTTATGTGATGACTATGGATTATGAAAAACAACAATATTTCCTTCCTTGAGTAATTATGAGAATATATGATAGCATGTTGATATGTATAGAATGATTTACCGCTTTTATACCACATCTTATGTGTTGTATGCTGCATCTATAGGAGATGCTTTACTTTACACGTGACTTATTTCAGGTACCTGATGATGATGATGTTAAGCTTTTTGATGATGTGCTTGAGCATGAGTGATTATATGTATGGGTTAGAGACTTAGAGTAGGAATTATCCAATGGTGTTGTCCGGATATTTTGGACTATTATGTCTCGATCCCCTATTATTATTTTTTTGTGAGTTCATATCCACTTACATTTATCTTGTTATATATATTACTCCCACTTATTGTTTCTATTTTGTAACTTGTTTGTGAATTATTTTAGCATTTCCCTTAGTATAAGAATGATACCATTGCCATACTTATGCTAAAAGCGACAACAACACCTTTGTTTTTGTTTTTCACTTATGTAAATCCATAGTTTTAAACAAAAAAATATTTGAAATTTAGGTTTTACAATATTATTATTATTTATTAAAATACCTATTGAAATTATTAATATAACAATAATAGTAATGAATTACATAAATATGATGACAATAACAATACTTATAGATATTTGAATTATTATTATTCTTATAATAAATTATTATTTTTATTATAACTATAGTTAATACTTATTTGTATTATACTAAAAATAAAAAAGGATAAAAGCTAGTATAATTATAACAATAATTGTCATATTCATAATAAAATATAATTTTTATTACATTTAACATGGTAGTATTAAATGATTTACATAATTATATTGATTACATTTATAGTGTACATGACTCCAACGAGATTAAAATCGTAGGCATTTATGATGAAAGAAGCATACATATATAGTGTACATGACTCCAATGAGATTAAAATTGTAGGAATTTAAGATGAAAGAAGCATGTCATGACCATTGATTTTTTTTTATTGTGATATATCGTTTCTTTCTAAGCCTACACATATTTATTTATGTTTTGCATGATATAATGATTGATATCTATTATCTAATACTCTCAAAACCAATCAAAAAAAACTTATGAAGAAAGCATTTGACAAAAGCATATTTAAAGGTATATATATTTTAGGTTTATTTTCTTTAAGGCATAAATATTTTTGTGTTTTTCATAAATTCCTAAACGTTCAAACTTTGTTTCATTGAGATGGCTTAAGAGAAATAAAGTTTCAACATTTTGTAATTATAAAAAAAATAGTTACTTTCCTGTGTGATTCATGGGATGCTTGATTGATAACTTATTTTCTTTAAAAATTATATCCATGTTTATTCTATGATAATGAATATGTACATGCTTTTATTATTTACATTGTATGAGTAATTATAAATTTTTAAACACTTTTTAATATTCTATATATGTGGTTTTGGTTGGTTGTGCTCTATCATTGTTACCTACATTATCTTAGTCCATTAGAATATGTGACTCGTCATACAAATACATAATAGACCGTGACCAGAAAAAAAGTTTTCCAAATAGAAGCCAACATTTGAGAATGGTTGGTTGTGACTTTTGTTTACAATAGTAACTTAGTTGATTATTGACTTTGTATGAGTATCATGTCCGTAAATTTTAACCGTAGTTGATGCTCTCAAAAAATAATAATTTCCACCTATAATGTTTACTATTTTACAAATATAAGTTGAAACATATAACTTCATAATGTTAAAAACATATAAAATAAACATGATGAAAACCTATGATTGAGTTTAAACTTACCAAATATCATCACAATCTACCTTCTCAAATGATCTCACAATATACTAAACTAACACAAATTAACGATAAAAAATAATAGAAAAATAAATATGATGCATGAGTTTATCTAAACCACAATAAAAATACTATAAAATGCCAAAGTCTTGTGTAACAACTATTTTTTTTAGACAACTTTTATAGTGGAATGAATATAAGTTTGTATGAGAAGATTCTTCTCTGATTTTGGGTATGAATTGCTATGAGATCAAATTATGGTTAGGGTGGAATGGTAGATGATATCTATAAGGGTGGAGAAGTATATGGCATTGTTCAATTTTTTTATTTTTGAATTAATAGTTGTATCAATTTTTTTTTGAATTAATAGTTGATTTTAAATATAATGGCGTAATTACATTTGATATATAGTACTCGTAGTCGCCTATAGTGACTATATGGTATATTGATTACATATTCATTGAATACGAATAATGACAAAACATGAATGATAATGTACATTGACAAAAAAATTGTAATATCCCTAAATTTTCAATCCCTAATCATTAAGGCTTCATTTGGTTTATGGAAAATCAGAAAGAAAGGAAAAAAAGTTAGATGGAAACTTATTTTTTTATGTTTGGTTGCTAGGAAAATTTAAAGGAAAGAAAATAAGGAAGAAAATATTGTGGAAACTTATACTATATAGTTTTCTTAAGCTGAATCGGAGGAAAATAAAAGAAAACTAAGGAAAATTTTTTGATGGACCAAGTTACCCTTCCAACATATTTGAGAGTAATGACCGAAGTGAAGCATGAAGATGGTAGCCGGAAAACGTATAAAAAATATTTCCTCTTCCAAAAAATTTTTGATACTGGAAATTATATTAAAATTATTTATTTAATATTTTTATTAAAAATATTGTTTAATTATTTTTTTTATTAAAATAAAATTATTAATGATTAAAATTAACTAATATAGATAATAATTTTAGGAATTTTTTATTTTTCTCTTAATTTTAGTAGATCTAATTTATTTTAATATATATATATAAACTTTTTTTTGACGTTTCTTACCGTTTCTATTTCCTAAATTTTTAAAAAATGATATTTTTGCGTTTCTTCCCGTCCCCGTCTCCGTGCAACGCTGCAGTAATATAACTGTTCGCTGTATTCCTCTGCCGCCGGTGTTGCCTCCGACCTTCGCTACTCTGCGCAATTAATTGACCCGTCAAAGTTTTTTCTCTCTCTTAATTTTAGTAGATCTAATTTATTTTAATATATATATATATATATATATATATATATATATATATATATATATATATATATATATATATAATTTTTTTTACGTTTCTTACCGTCTCCATTTCCTAGATTTTAAAAAATGACGTTTTTGAGTTTCTTCCCATCCCCGTCTCCGTGCAACGCCGTTATAACATAATTGCTCGCCGTATTCCTCCGCTGCCAGTTACCTCCGACCTTCGCTACTCTGCGTAATTAATTGACCCGTTAAAGTTTTTTTTTCTCTTAATTTTAGTAGATCTATATATATATATATATATATATAAATTTTTGACGTTTCTTACCGTCTCCATTTCTTGGATTTTTTAAAAATGACGTTTTTGTATTTCTTCCCGTCCCCGTCTCTGTGCAACGCCGCTGTAACATAATTGCTCGCCTTATTCCTCCGCCACCAGTGTTGCTTCCGACCTTCGCTACTCTGCGCAATTAATTGACCCGTCTAAGTTTTTTTTCCCTCTTAATTAAGAATATGCAATCTTCGAACAAATATTGATCTAGCCTCCATATTATGTTTGCGTCGAATGTCTTTCTACTTTCTCGTCTATATCTAATTTATTTTAATATATATATATACATATAGATGTATATATAAATTTTTGACGTTTCTTACCGTCTCTATTTCTTAGATTTTTAAAAAATGACGTTTTTGCATTTCTTCCCGTCCCCGTCTCCGTGCAACGCCGCTGTAACATAACTGCTCGCCTTATTCATCTGCCACCAGTGTTGCTTCCGACCTTCGCTACTCTGCGCAATTAATTGACCCGTCTAAGTTTTTTTCCCCATGAATTAAGGATATGCAATCTTCGAACAAAGATTGATCTAGCCTCCATATTATGTTTGCATCGAATGTCTTTCTACTTTCTCGTCTATCGTCGTACCGCGCTTCAGAATCTTCTTCTAATTAAATATTCATTCTTACACTATTTTTCTTCAAATAAATATTTTAATTTTAATAATATATAAAAAAAATTAAATAATAATATTAAACTTTTTCTTCAAATACTAAAAACATTTTTCAAGAATTTAATTTTTCACTAAATTTTCTCCAACAACCAAACAAAGGAAAGAAAATTATTTTCTTTCATTTTCTTTCCTTCAATTTTCTTTTTTTTAAATTTTCTTTTTGACTTAACTTTCTTCAAATCAAACGGAGCCTAAGTGATTACCTTCTTAATCCTCCCTTAACCCTTAACCATTGGTTAATCATTTGAAACCTCTAAACCTTATGTTTATCATTTTATCCTTCAAAACCATAGTTTTGATTTATGTTGACCGTAGTTGATCGAGTATTGCCCTTTGGTCAACCAGCTAGTAATTTTCAAGATCTTACATCTGGAGGGTGGAGGGTTTAGCAGTCTACTAGCCCAACCCTTGAGATCAATCGGAGTTGGGTGATTATCACCACTCTTGATTTTTTCATTAATCCAATCAATTCTTAAGCCTAATATTTTTTAAATATATTTTTTCTTCTATATTAATTATGCACTTTTTTTTTCTAATTTTTTTGAATTATCTGACTATTTTTCTAATTTTTCCCATTTGTTGGGAGTTCCACGCTACCTAAATCTTAATTATTGTCGACCCGTCATAGTCATTATTTACCCCCATAATATGACCCTCTTATGTCTCTTGATTTGATCTTGCTTATCTACACTCTTAACCAAAGTGTTTCCCTTAATCACATCCTTCACATGTCCCTCCAACTATTTTAGACACTCTCACTTATTTCAGTTATTCCCATCACTCATATTGCTTGCAGGCAAGCTCCTCATTTGATTTATTTCTCTCTCTCATACCCTTGTGAGTCCTCAAGATGGTCTTAGACCCCTACCGACTCTCATTCTACACTTAACCACTTTTGTTCCCTCGTCTCTCCTACTACACTTTCACTTGTTTTTGATTTGTACATTATTCTTGCCCTTTCTCCTGGATGAAGATCCTCTCTTATTTCCTTTATCCTACTTATTTTTCCTTATTCCCTCCTAATTTTCCTTTAATTTAACTTCTAAATAATTGATTTCAAGTGTAGTGTCACAGACTAACTCTTCTCGTAGAGTCTCGTGCAGCACTCGCTTAGTCACAATCCTTATGTGAAGCTAAGTCAAGTCAGCCTAACCCCAATTAGTGGTAAGATAATAGTGTGAGTAGTATGGAACACAAAAGAATTAGGAAGAAGGAAGATTTATATTATAAGAGAATGTGTTTGAAGGTAGAGAGTTCACAAGATTTGAGAGTTCTTAGATGGTTTGAATCAAATGAGGTCCCCTCCTTTTATAGTTGAGGCATCCACTTCACCTCCTCAAATATAAGATTCTATACTTTTCATTAACTACATCTTCCACAACCTTTGAGTCTAGAATATTCCACCATATTCCCTTACATTCCTCTATATACAAGAACATTCTCCATTTTTCACTTTATTCTACAATATTCTATAATATTCCATACTTCTCTAGGACTCTCTAGAACCTTCTAGGACCTACTAGAAAATTCTAGAGTGTAGTAAACTCCTCTAATATACATAGTTATCCATATTGAGCTTCTCAGAAGGCTCTACCTCAATTCGGAACCTTCCAGTGAGCTTCAAACCTGTCATTGCATGACAGTAGGGAGTTAAAGTTTAGCAAAAAGTGACGCCATAGTCTTTCTTCCCTCGGTGAAACAATTAGTTAAGGTATGAGTAATTTTTCTAGAAGAATGGTGCTTATAAGTAATGATATATGTCTCTAGTTTAGCGCTTGTTTGTTGTTATGTGTTATTTTTATGTAATACCGTGTTAGCATGGTTTTGTGCTAAAAAGCATGTTCATGTTAGGTTTTATTAACTTATATTCATGTATTACTTGAAAAGTTTATGATTTCAAGAGTTTTATGATTTTTTCGGGGTGATTTTTCCATGTTTTAGGCCATTTTACGCTTTACCTTTGAGCATGTAATTTGTTATTTCTAATAAATATGGATTAATTTTATTAAGTTACGATTAAGTATATGTATTGAGAAAATAGGTTGAGGTTAGCTTATTTTAGTGATTTAAGGTTTGAGGTGATTCGACCCTAAGCCAATATTGGTGTTTTATATTGTTTTAATGAAAGCTAAGTACATAAATAAAATGTGCATAAAATATGGGAGATCATGTGTAAATTTGATTAATTCTGGTGGAAGTTAGAATTTGTTAGTTTTGGTGATTAGTTTTTTTAGGTCAAATTTGTGAGTTTTATGGAAAATAAGTATATCATTATATTTATTGAGGTTTTCACATAAAATCTGATACATAATATATCAGGGTTTTGTTGGGTATGGATGAGGTTATGTTAATAAAAAAAATAGTTTTTTAGGTGACATATGGGGTATTATGGCCATTTTGGGTTAATTATGAAAAATTTAAATCATATAAGTTTTATTTGAGTTTAAATATGTTAAAAATTTTATATGTATAACTTGGGTTAATTATAAGTATTGCAAGTTTTAGAAGGGATTAACAATCCCAGAGGTATAATCGATATTTCATGTGTAGAATGTTGGAGTTTAATCATGATTTTCAATATGGCACTTAGTATGATTTATGGTAGTGTTGTGTTATATTTCATGATTTGGTGAGTCTTATGAGTGGAGTTATGTTGTGGGTCTAAAGTAGGGTTTTGTGAGAGTAATATGGTCTTTTCACTCAATTGATGTCTCCTGTTGTGACTGTTGCCTTACTTTATATCTTATCATTGTTTTATCTGATTATACTATGCTAGATTTGGTTAATCATGATGTATTCTAAGTGTTTTATGATAATGAAAGTAGATGGTGATCTCACTGGTAATCGATATTTTATGTAACAAGTGACAAGTAATATCCTACGTGATAAAATACTAAAAATAAGTAGAAGATCATGTGAGGCAGAACCAAGTTATACTAATTATAATTATTTTTTCATTTTGTCGTAGCCAAAGTGGCCCTAGATCTACTGTATACTATCCATTTCATTAACTTATAGAGGATTTGTATACTTAAGACTTAGGAGTCTAGTTTTGTGATTTTCAGGAGTGTTTTACTCTAGAAGGAGCTATATGTCGTAATCCATTCTACTAGATGATAATATTGGCTAGAAGCATTTCCTAAGAGTTTTATGTCTTAATACTATTCCACTATTAAGGAATAATGTGGTCTTTGATCTCAACGCGACTCGATAAATAGAATATTATGATCGCTTAGTGTTGAACCATAGTATGGTCTTGTTTTTAGTTATCTTGTGTGATGAGAATATATGCATGTCTAATATCTATATCGTCATATAATCCCTATGTGTTATACATAACTTATTCTATTGATTTGTATTATTATCTTATTTAGTATGAAACATACTAACAACTATTTTCATGGGTATTGCTCGTTTCCACGAGTAAATTAGACCCTATTTCATTGGTATTTATTTATTTGATGCTCTTAATGTGATTGTTTGCGGTGAGTGATCACTTAGGTTGGTGTATCACATGGTAATTAATATATCTCTCTTTTTACGTTTTGCTATTTGTTTTCAATTGTATATGTTCTTTCTTTTTTGTTTCATAATCTTGTATTATTATGGGATCAATAGATTTCCACATTCGATTTCTAGACATGAGTTTAATTTTAGCTTTGCACCTGGAATAAATTAGGGATAGAAAATACCTTTTTTATATATTAGATATGACATAACAACTTGAATTTTTCTTTTTGGCTCCTACAAACTTGTTTTAAAGAAAAAAAATAGTTTATAAAAATAGAAGTGCTACAAAAATGGTCTCAAATCATCAGGTAAAGTGATAAATATATTACTATGACCTTTACAAGTACTCTGGGCATTCCCTGGATCCAAAATTAATGCAAAAAGTTCAAGAATAACATGGCATATCAACCACCCAAAACTTAGAAGCTAGGGATACAATTTGGATGAACAAAGTAAAGTGAACCATACACATAATTTTGAACTTGTAAAAATAAGTCTCTAGCATCTAGTGCCTTGTAGTCAAAAGTTGCAGCATTTCAAGCTCGCTAGGTCATGTAAGTGAGGGCTTTGCAACCACCAAAAGGTTACCTTTTTCATTCTTCTTAGGCTCCCAACAACAATTGCAAGAGTGGATGATCCTCGCCTGATACTGGGTAACGAATCCTCTGCCAAACAGGATTAATACTGGAACATTTGAAAAACAAATGATCATGATTCTCCCGTTCCTCCGAGCAAACAAGGCCAGATGGATCCAAATTCAAAAATGAAAGGCAGTCTCTTGTGTTCAATTTCCCAAGCAAGGCTAACCATAGGATAAATGAGTATCTCCTTGTAGGGCACCCTTTCCATACAACTTGAGAATTACGCCATCTCTCTGCTATTGGTCTAAGAAAGTCATAGGTAAGCTAAGCGAAGAATCTAATACAAGAACCCCATGATTTAATTTTGTGTATAGCAGCTGCCTTATTACCAGTTTTCTCATGAACTTTCTCCCATATGCGCTACAAGCTTCGCATTAAAGGAGAGGCATCGTGTGAGAGGTAAAAGTTATTGAATGCCCGCCCTTTGAGGTAGTAACAATGAATCCACTTAGTCCAGAGAGTATCTCTCTCCTCTTGTAAGGTCCAAATATATTTACACAAGAGAGCAGAGTTCCAAGCCAACAAACATTTTAGTCCCAATCCTCCTTCAGACCGAGGTTGACAGAGAACCTCCTATGTCACTAGCGATTATTTTCCTTGCCACAGAAAGCTTTTGCATAGATCAGTGATTCGAGAAATAACCAACTACAGAAGAGGGAAGACACTAATCCAAAACCCAATTGTACCTTGAATAATAGAATTGATAAGTTCCAATCTTCCTACAAAAGACATAAGGTTTTCTCGCCAGACTTGAAAATGCACAC
Source organism: Tamarix austromongolica (assembly GCA_039764185.1). Taxonomy (NCBI): domain Eukaryota; kingdom Viridiplantae; phylum Streptophyta; class Magnoliopsida; order Caryophyllales; family Tamaricaceae; genus Tamarix; species Tamarix austromongolica. The sequence goes on along the minus strand of CM077812.1, from coordinate 43,507,926 downwards.
ATATAGAATTGATCAATTGTTCATAATCAATAGGGCAAAGCCTGTAAGGACTCATAGGGACTCCAAGGTATCTGAAGAGGAAATGATGGAGAAATCCTGTCATATAAAAAAGCATACTTCTTTCCTTGTCATCAACTAGGTTACACATGTTAATATGTGTATAATTTATAAGTAGCATATTCATAATTATTAAGCAGTGGAAGAATATTTAATTATTGATGGATATATAGTCATATCAAGTTTTCCGGTAGTTAACACTTTATTCATCGGTTTCACGCTTTACTATAGCAACACAAAGAGTAAATAATAATATTACGAATTAAGCAATTGTTATGTAATGTAATATCAAACATATGTAACGACCATAAACTTTTTTTTGTGACTATTTAATGTTTTGTCATAAGTCTCATTGGAATCACAAATTTTGAACTTTAATGAAGCAAAATGAAGAGTCATTAATAATGCATTTAAGATGTAACAATTATAATTGACATCTACTATGCATAATTTTTGTCATTGTTGAGGTGTATTAAGTTTTAATGTTGTGAAACAAATATCTAATAATAATGTCATGACTTAACATTTAACTACTATAGAAACATTTTGTGATCAAATAAGTTATAGTTATTGAGAATGTTTTACACTTTATGAGTTGTGGTTGATGTTTGAGGATGGAGTTTTGGTGGAATTTTTTTGTTGATTATTGATTTTATACATTTTGAATATATTTGATTGAAAATTTTATATTCCAACAATTAATTTTCAACTATAATTTTTAAAAATTATATTACTTTTAACATATTTACTTTTTAAATGTAATAAGATAACAACAACAATTAACACGTAGTAGTTACCACCCTCTCGACAAATTATGTATATATTTGTAGAAATAAATTTAAAACATTTATTTTTGACTTTCGATTTCAATACTTTTTGTCGAAACTGTTTCATTCCCACCACCAAAATCAACCACACGACCCAAACGTCAACTCTAAACGAAACCTGACCCCATGCCAACAAAAATTGAGGTGTGTACGCCGAGAGTTGGTTAGCCAAAGAGGCTCGGAGATCAGAAGGAGAAGGCCCGCCCTAGCTAGCCTTTCCAAAACTTAACATAGCCAAATCTAGCTAGCCAAGAGTCAGGGATAGCGAAGCTAGGGCAACACTCGTCGAGTCTTTTCACACTTCTTTAGTTGCTTGAAGTGATTGAATGGAGGGTGAGCGTGATGAGCATGAAGGGCAAGATAGGAAGTGACGGCCTGACGGGTAGAGGAACTGGAGGGAGAGAAGAAGTGTCGGCGGTAGCGTGGATTTTGGGTGATGAACGATGACGGGCTGAGGTTCTCTTGGTTGTGGGCCTTGCGGCCGGTGTTCTTTTTGTTTTTTACTTTCTTTTTGATGAAGGAGGGTTGGGGGATGGTAGAGGCAGCGAAGCATGAGGACGCTGAAGTGTGTCCGTTTCACGTTCCTCTGTAGGGATGACAACGGGGCGGATAATATCCGAAATCCGACGGATTTTATTCGATGAATATCGAAATGGATAATGATAAACGGATATGGATGCGGATATAGGTAATGGTAAAAAATATCCGACAGATTCGGGTACGGATACGGGTACGGGATATCCATATCCGTATCCGACGGATATCCGTTATCCATATCCGTACCCGTTTATCCGTTATATATTTACCATTTTATCCTTAACTTTTTATATAAGAATAAGTTATAGTTAGAAATTAAATTGTCATTTTACATTTAACTTGGATTTTTTATATATATTTTTTATTTTTTAATATCAAAAAATAATTTTGTAGGTAAATTATATATATTATAACAGGTAAACGGGTAGAAAAACGGATAAACGGGTAATTTTAATCCGTCGGATAACGGGTTTGATGTACCCAACGGATATCCGTCGGGTAGCGGATTATCCGTCGGATACGGATATGAGTACAGTAACGGATATCCATGCGGGTACGTGTACAGATATGGTTATCAAATTTCTTATCGAGTTCGGGTATGGATAAGGGGTACCCGATCCGTACCCGCCTCATTGCCATCCCTATCCCTCTGAAAACGAAACGTGAGACGAGATGTTGATTGAAAAAAAAAACCTTCAAAATAACGTCGTTTTGGAGGACTTTTGTCGTCTAACGCCACCCGCCCCATCCCCTCGCCCATGACTACATGCACTGATGCACGACCCCTCAGCCCAATTGCCTTTCCATTCATCTTTGGGCCTGCCGTTCACGAATATTGTTATTGTAGACTTATAGGGGACATTACACCACCAAAATAATAATAATAATAAAGAAACTACGAAGTTCCACCACCGTATATGAGTGGTTGAGGCCATAGATTATAAGTTTTTTTAATAGTTCATAAATTAATAAACAGATATCTAATAAATATTGCTTTTTTTAAATAAAAAAATAAGTTAGTTTATTAATTACTTTTAGTAATCAAATTCACAACTTTTTTTTTTCGTATTTCTTTTCGCCGTTAGTCTCATAGAATCATTATAATTTGAATATCAGTATTAAACTCAGTCAATTAATTTAAATAGAAAAGTGGTAGCCGATAATTTAAGAGTTTATGGGATGTGAAGCACGGGGATGGCAGTTAGGTGCCGTCCCCCGACCCGGAAACGTTTTCCGTTTCAAAAATTTTTCGGAAAATTTTTTAGATTAAAGTTTATATTAAAATTATTTAATTAATATTTTTATTAAAAAATATCATTTAATCAAATTTTTTATTAAAAAAATTATTAATAATAAAAATTAACTAATATATGAATTAATTTTAGATTTTTTTAATATTTTTTTTTCTCTTAATTTTAATAAATTTAATATATTTTTAAAAATATATAGATAATATATATATAAATTTTTTAACGTTTCCTGCCGTCTCCGCTTCCTATACTTTTAAGAAATAACGTTTTCGCATTTCGTCCCGTCCCCGTTTTCCCGTCCCTGTCCCCGTCCCGGTGCAACACTGGGTAGAGGTAGGGTGGAGGCTGCAGTTAGATGTTGCAGGGTTTGGGGAAAATATACTGTTAATTTTAAAACTTCAATGCACGGTTGTTTAAATCATGATCAGAAACGTACTAAGACAATGTACTAGGCGATTCGAAGGATGGGAAAAGTTTTAAAATAATATAATTATATTGCTATCATTATTATTATTATTTTCTTGGGAGGGATCCTGCGATTGTTGGTGTATATAAATAATGAGTAATATTTATCATTTTTCCTACCATAGAGTCAATTTCTCATTCGTTTTCTCTATATTTAATTATTATTAACCCTCAAACACACAATGTTGTACAAATGGTGAATCATAAGTTAGAAGACCATTGGAGATAAAAAAGAAACAAGAGAGCAATAATTGGGGTACAAATCCATCATATGAAACCAACTCAGGGTAAATTGTGCTGATCACTATAGTTATGTTGTTCCCTTAAAGACGTCATGAGTAGGGGTGTGCATAAGTTAAATAATAAATTGGATTGGATTGATAAAAACTAGACTGTAATTTGATTAAGGACCAAAACTTTTTAAAGTTAAGATTGAGAATTAAATAAGAACTTAACCGAAATTACCAGTTTTAGATCAATTATGATCAAAATTAGTAAATTATATATTTTTAGATAAAGTGTTAATAAAATTATGGGTTGTACCATATTAGGTAAGGTTAGAACTTATTAAGGACAATTTTTTTTTTAACTTTAGGATTGAAACTCGGACCGAAGACCTGAACACCAATCTAATCCAAAATTTTAGTCTAGAGTGATTTTTAAACACCCCTAGATATGAGCATTTTTTGTTAAACCATATATTATTATCATTTCAGCTCTGTAGAGAGAGAGAGAGAGAGAAGAAAATATGTATGTGAGCTTTTGAAGAAAGGGGAGGCATAATGATTTCCAAGGGACAACCATCGAAGACACCTAGATAGTTACAAGAGCCACTAATGCCTTTGCACATCCTCTTTTCTCTATCATCTTTGCCATTCCTTGTTTCTCTTGTAATTTGGGGTGAAAGATTGAAGCTTGTGTAGATCATTAACCTTCAAGGGTATTAAGCTTCTATGGTATCATGGCTTGAGAAAGTGTGATACTTCTTGTCCTTGTTGGCATGAATGATTGTGAATAATGGATTGTATTGCGATATTACGTATAGAATTGGGAGTGATTACCCCAAAATATTGGCCTACCTATTTATTTGGTTCCAATATTGATCTTTTTTTTTGCTTATTTCCCTTTAATTAGTAGTTCCTCTTATTTAATTCATTTTCCTAAATTAATCATTACCCTAAACATAGTTAAGGTCCACTTTTATTCTTGTGATCACTTCTGATTCCCTATGGGATAACCTACCTTGATTTCTACTTTTATTTTCGTCGCTTGTGTATAGAACACGTCAAGTTTTCTTAGATCGATGACTAGTGACATAAAAGTACAATAGGCTTTTATATGGTTTAGGTAATTTTTATTTTTATTTTTTCTTATCTATTTTTATTTCTCATTTCTCATCTAACATCGGGTTTTAATGCTTTATTGGGTGCTTACCTTGTTTATGCAACATCTTTAACAAGGGGTACACAATGAAGACAATCCCAGGTTGTCATTGAAAATTACATATTGAAGAAGATTTGCAAGGGAACAAGGAAATTCAAATGCACAACAATCTCTAGATATAAATCAAACCCTCAGGGATTTTGTTGCCCTTAATGCTCAAGGCATGTAGTTGGGTATTACCATGTTAAATGTGAAAGTTATCAATTTTGAGCTAAAGCCTTTACTTCTCTCAATGGTTCAACATAATTAATTTGGAGGAGGTGCTACTAAGGATCAAAATCTCCATCTTCTCATCTTCTTGGAGTATTATGATATCTTTAAGCATTAGAGAGTCTAGCGATGAAATTCACTTCTATTGTTCCCATTTTCTTTAAGGAAAAAGGTTAGGGTGTGGTTACATTCAATGCTTCTAAGATCTATCACTACTTGGGATAAATTGTCCAATGCATTTTTGGCTAAATGTTTTCCACTGAATAAGACTACAAAAATGAGGAACTAAATCACTAGTTTTACTTATAGTGATGGAGAGTTACTCTATGAGGCTTGGGAGCATTTTAATGACTTGTTGAGGACATGCCCTTGCCATATATGGGAAAAATGGCTCATTGTTCACACTTTTTCTAATGGGATTACCTACAAAACTTGCATGACAGTTGATGTAGTTGCAGGAGGGCCCTTAATGAAAAAGACCATGGATGACGCTCTAAAATCACTCTTATTAAGGACATGATCTAAAATCACTCTTATTAATGACATGCTCTAAAATCACTATCAATGGACAAGTGAATGAGGCCATACCACGAAAGGCAAAAGGTGTGATATTGATGCTTTAAATCATATCATTTAAGGTTGATGGATTATTTAAAAGGGTTGAAACTTTGAATATGAATTTTGTAGCATATACTCATGTTCCTTGCAAAATATGTGGTTGTGGGTGCTATTTTGCTCTTAATTGTCAATGAGAAAGTTAATGAGAAAGTTTAATTGTCAATGAAAAAGTTTTCTATCCATTGATACTTATGTAGATGAATAAGTTAACTATGTTAATAATTATAATGTGAAAAGAAATCCTTTCTCCAACATTTACATTATAGGATGGAGGAATTGTAACACCCCAAAATTCACTACTTTTTTTTTGGAAGCGGAAGTAATTAAAATACTTAATTTAAAACCCGTGAATTCTGGGAATGTTATCGCCACAGTTGGTACCAAACCGGTTCTCTCCGACCGTTTCAGTACCAAGTGCTAAGGCTAAGAAAAGATTTACATTAAACTCAACCAACATTTCATAAAAGAACTCAAAAGGTCATACGTTAAAAATTAGAGTACGCATAAATGTTTATGAACCATAATAAGATAAAAATCAGAGTGCGAAATCAAAGAGGATAAATACTCAATACAAAAGGAATAATAAAAGGAAATAAAATCGCATAAAGACTGAAATATGGCCACAACTCTCTCAAACCTTAAACCGAACATGCTCAACACTCAGCTCTGCCGGATATCTCGCCCACCTGCACAAAGTCAGAAGGGCATACTACTCGTGGGAATGAGCAGCACCCATGAAAAGGGTGATCAGTACGCTGCGTAGTGAGTAAGGTAACCGAGCACTAAGGCCAACACATAGCACATAGAATCATGTAAGACAATACTCAACTTACATTTACAAACCTACACATATAGTACATATGGTCATGAAGAAAATTATACAACTTATAAATGATCAAGCCCATACGTATAGTACATGATTATTCCAGATTAATTGTTTAATTACTCTTTTATTAGAAATCAATTCACGCCGTGTTCTTTATCAAGTCCACACGAGTACGGAAACCCCACTATTTTAGCCAGTGGATCGGTCGCGAGGGAAACATTCCCTGCCACTATTTTATGCCGGTGGATCGGTTTGGCCCCTTTCTCGTACGATGTTCCACTGTAAGTAATTAGTGTCTTTCCTATGTCTTAGCAACTATAGTTTTGATTTTGTTGAGCTCGGGATCCCCCACTATTATAGCCGGTGGATCGGTCGCGAGGGTACATGCCCTGCCACTATTTTAGTCGGTGGATCGGTCGCGAGGGAGGAGGCATTAAATGAAATAACGAGTTTCGGTGGAAGTGGAATTAAAACACGGTGCTGGAAGAGGGCAAGAGGCACCAGCCGCACGGGCTGGGCCGAAGGAAAGGAAGAAGAGAAACTGGGCCGCGAGCTGGCCCAGTTCGGGTGAAGAAGAAAAAGAAAAAGAAAAGAAGAAGAAAGAAAAAGAAGGAAAAAGGAAAAAGAGAAAAATAATTAGGTTAGGGCCAATTAAATTAATATGAATATTTAGGATATTTAAAAATAATAATATTTAAATAAAATAATCTTTAAATCCCCTTTTAAGCTAAATTCGAATTTTTAAAAGATTTTCCATAAATTCCATTTTAACTAGCAAAACACCCTAAATTTCTCCAATTAATTTATTTATAAAATTATTATTAATTTAAAACTATTTTCTCATTCTTATTTTAAATAAAATAATTTATTTAATTAATTTCCAAAATAAAATCTTTAATTATCCAAAATACCAAAATTTCTTTAATAAAAATACTTACAAGTTTCTTCTTAATTTTTCCTAATACATTCCTTTTTATTTTAATAAAAGTAATTTATTTAAATAATTTTTTCTAATAAAATATTATTTAAATATAATTTATAAAATTATAAATTTTCGGGGCATTTCATCACTACCCCCTTAAAAACAGACTTCGCCCCCGAAGTCTTCGAGAGCGCCTAGGGTTAGGGTCGAAAACGCTCTAAGTGGCTAGAAAACCAAACTAA